>CM068826.1:98365345-98965345 GCA_028554795.2 Sinohyriopsis cumingii
CCAATCTCCAGATCCGACCGCGGTTACAGTTAAAATAGTGTCTTAACAAGACATAGTTGATCCAGTGTGACAGTGTATTAGATGCCTAGAGTGGATTTTAATGGATGTGTATATGTTGGTTGAGTATATTTGTTCAGGTCGGTTGTTGGTGTTAAATTCTTCCTTACTTTCCTATTTCCTTGAGAAAGCTCAACATGTTTTATTGGCTGAGTTGATGTTGGTGTTGCTGTGCTCCAAACATGCTGGATTTGTCGCTGGTGATCCTGTTATCAGTTGATCGGTTTTAAAGATATTCCGTTGTTCTTAATATTGTTTGCCCACATTGAAGATAGGTACTAGGTTTTCTGGTATTGGGCAGTACGATCAGTTAATGCCACAAGCCCTTTTATTCGGGAAAACTACTCCCAAAACTACTAGCTAGCACGTAATTCCTGCCTTGATTTTGTTCATTATTTTCTTATTGTGGTTGTTAGCAGCTTTGGCAGTACAATGTTCCTGCTTACTTTGTTTTGAATGGAATATAATTTTCTTCCACAGATGCTACTGTTAAACTCTTGCTGCCATTTCCAGTATATATTTCCCAGTGATGCTGCCGATTTCCTTGGTGCTGTATTTGAGTGGTATCGGACTTGGTTCTTTGAGTCTGTCGTTGGTGCTAGGTCCGTTTTGTAGTTTCCGGGTATATTGACGTGTGAAGGTACCCACATAAATTTAATCTTTATGCTGTTGTTCTAGGTATCCATTCCTTTTATGTTTATTATGTTTTGCCATTTAGTCAGTTTTCTCATTTTTTACAGATAATGATATGTCATCGCATCACATATGACCTTTTCCTTGAAAATAAATGTCAATTAAATCAATGTTTGGGCAATCTCTGTACTATGTGGCAAGAGAGATTTTATGCGTTTCGTCTCCAGAGAAGTAAATGGAATAAGAAATGGTCACGCAAGTTTTTTATGCTACATTTCGAAAGTCTTCTTAAACTGAGATGAAAGTTCCTGCCTTTTCCAAATACACCTCCGACTTTTCTTCTTTACTCGTCATCAAGAATATGTTGTTTCTGACTAGAATGGTTCAGTTGACATCCATAACAATATATATCGGTCAGATTTGTGATTCTTTCCGCTAAAGCACTAGCAAACCAGAAAAGTAAATCTGTTCTTGTTCACGTGTGGTTTATGACTGTTGTCCTCATGGACATAGGTTCTTCGTGTTCCATCTTTCTCTTTCTAATAGTCTATGATCACTTCCCCCAAATTGCTGATTGCTGGAGTATTGTCAAATTTTGCATAAAAGATGACGTTCATCGTGCTTGCCAGAGCTACTGAAAAGAAAAGTGACACATTAAGTTGGCCCGACATCATAGGGAGGAAATGTCCTTCGTGGAATGAAATCAGATCCCCACAAAATGTATCCTCCTGCATAATCATCGTAATAAATACTGTTTCTGATGTCGATACCTAACCCTCCAGTGTCTTAAAACAGTGACAAGTCAAATTTCAACTAAATTTTCTGGGCAAAATTTGGTTCCAAAGGCCTGGTATACATAATCTGGCCATCTCGAGCGACTCCTATTTTGGACACATTTAAATGTTTGAACTCTAAATGATATGATCAATGGCTCGGTCAAGTGAATTTAATATGAACCCCATTCCTCAATCCTCATTGTACTTAAAGACTTCTCTTCAATCAAAATAATAACACTTTTTCAACGGAATATTGCAGACCCTAACAAAATCTTCACATATTGATTCTCTTTCCTAAAATGAAATTAGTGTGTGGCAAAAGCTCAGCAAAATCGGTATGATATCGCACTCTTTACAGAAAAATATAAATTCATATTGTTAACATATATATCCATAAGAAGTACTTTTGTCCATATCATACCATTGGTAACTCGATTTAACGTGAGCTCAAATGGGTTTTAAAATATTGCCCCTTTCGGACATCTAATTGCAAAAAATTAATATATTCTGACCTTGATTAGTCAACGTGGAAGGAAAATTCAAGAATAAAACCATATTAAACTTTCTGGGTTCAGAATGAAGAATTAATTGTAATAGTACAATTTTTGCTGACAATATAAAATATAAATAACTCAAGGTTAACAGGGTTGGCTAGCTGGAAGCAACATTTCCCAATGAATGTATGTATTTTAAAATAAATAATTCGTTTTCATGCCCATTCTTGTATTTCAAGTAGATGGAGATGACTTAGATTTACTTTTGACTCAATACCAGAACACATGTGCTGTAGTAATTGATGGAGCATCGCACACAATATGTAAAATCGACGATAAACCGTGAAACACCTAAAGAAAGCCCTCGTCACCCTATGAAGGATCCGTATAATAAATTGCAAACAGTGTGGGGGTACTACTGAATAAAATGAACAAAATTCAAAGAACACAGAGCATAAACAACATAAAATTCATGTGGATCAGAGCGAAGACATGCTGAAATGAAATCAGATAGACGTATTTATGTTATACCGTTGTAGGTAACATCTTGAACTGGAAAATAGAAAAAGACGCTATAAACTGTTCCGATGGTTTTGTGGTAAACTATTTTTAAACTCAAATTTGCTTTCAATAACACATTCGATGAGAATTTCGTGTCAAGTATACAGTGAACGAAAGAGCAAAGAAGACCAACAGAACACAAACATTCTTTTACTGTGTGGTCCGGTAGTGTGGGAAAATATTTTCCGGAAAGAATAAGCCTCAGTTTTTCAGTTTCAGTTTTGATAATATGCCGGTTACATTTGTAAATGAATGTATTCATCTTCCATTTTTGTTAGGAGTTATTATACTGATCAAGTGTTTAATTATTTCTTTGCAGATCTTAAGAATCTTCAAACATCTCAGATTTGTACTGGTGCAAATGAAGGTTGGCACTAGATCATGATAGGAAGAATTCCACAAGTATATCTGGTTGCTATGATAGAGCAGAGTTCTATTACTGTGCTTACGATCCCAAAATTAACTTATTTTAATTTAGATAAGCCTGTTTCTTTATCAACGATACTTTCCTCTTTAGCATAAATGGTTGTATGTTTCAAGTCTAGAGAAAAATAAATAAATAAATAATAATAATAATGATAATAATAATATCCAGGCCCTAATAGGTCATCGAGTCTGGCATGTTTCGAAAAATCCTCCCTGTTGGCGACAAACCGTAAATTTCTCCACTACCTTTGATTTATGAACTTCCACAAAATCACCCCTAGCCATTTGCAAATTGTTTTGTGTTTGTTTCCAGGAAGTCGTTTTAAAACGACAGATATTAGGATAACAATAACAAACGTGATGATGCATAGATGTATGAGTTAGCATCAAGGTTTGGTGTCGATTATAGTTGAACTGGTTGTTTACGTTTAAGTACTTCATTTGTCTACGTTTTTATGAAATCCAGTGCATTAGTTGTAAGTTCAGAATTGCGGTTTATTAACGTTGTAGCAAACCCAAATTAATGCACTATATTAAACTGGGTGGTGTCAATTACAGAACTAAGTTGCAAAAGTGCCAAGGCTACATTATTCCCTGATAGGTAAATTCACAATAATTGCAATTCTTGGCTGACTGAAGCTACGCTAACCATTCTGAACTTAGTGAATGACCTTTCTCTACGTTTTTAATGTTGGAAATATTTAAGATCTTACCATGTACGACTTTACCTGCAGCATTTGATACACTAGACCATGATATGTTGCTTCACCATCTCCAGCAATGTATTTGATATTCGTTAAACGCAATTACATTGGTTCAAGTCATACCCAGCCGAAACGACACAAAGTGTGGGCGTAATGGAAAACATCCCAGTCCTGTTCGTCACTGTTATGTCGTTACACATGTAAGGCGTAGAGAAGTTAATTACCGATGTGAACTCATGAACGACACATAACAAGCTTTTGAAGAATGACGATAATACCGAAGCTATTCTGATCTCCTCATAAAGACGGTTTGTCTCAATACCTGCTACATAAACTTCAGAAAGTTTGAAACATTGCTGCTCAGATCGTCCTTATATTCGTCTGGCTTATAATAATAATAATAATAATAATAATAATATATTTATGTTAGCATTGTTCTTTTATATGTTCAGCCAGAGAACTCAGAGCAAAGGTTTTCGTTGCATCAATCAGGTCATTTTCCTTTAAAGAATTGTGGAACCCCCAACAAGTAAGTAAAATGACATTACAGTTGGCCAGTATCTCTACTAAAAACAGTTCCTTTAATAAATTGTAAATAATTTTCAGTATGGACGATTTTAGAGAGGCTATACAGAGATGGTCCGCATGGTCTAACATGCAAGCACCAACTTATAAAAGTCAGCTAGGTCGCGAGTATTGTTTTCGTTTTTTGTTGTTATTTTATGGTATATCCTAATATTTCTGACTTAAGTCCATGGTCCAAAGGTCCAAAGTCATCCAATACGTGTATGTATGTATGTATGTATGTATGTATGTATGTATGTACGTACGTATGTATATATGTATGTATGCATGTACGTACGTACGTATGTATGTATGTACGTGTGTATGTATGTATGTATGTATGTATGCATGCATGTACGTACGTATGTATGTATGTATGTATGTATGCATGTATGTATGATTTTGTATAGATGTGCAAATAAGTGTAAGGATGGATGAATGAATGGATGGAATATCATTAAGAAAGCAAATAATCTCTATGAAAAACAACCATGAACAAGGACTTATGTTTTCAGCATTTGTCTGGTAGGAATAAATTGGATTTTTGATGTGCAAACCTTCAGTATTTTCAAACTAATGCGATACTTCATTTTACTCGCACAATAACAACAGATTCCAAAACGACCAAGGCAATAACCAATTTAAAAGTTGTCTCAAGGTCCGATATCAATCTAATAACTTCAGATTAAATATTTTTCACATTTAGTCATTTTAAAGTAAATTTGAAGACAAAAATGTTACCGTTACTAGATAACAATGACAAGAGTTTTGTGTGTGTGTGTGTGTGTGTATGTGTGTGTGTGTGATGTGGATTTTTAACGTAGTTAAAAAACAAATCAGTCATATCGCTACGATGTCTGCAGTGTGGCAGTTTTTAGTGATGTCTAGCACTGGGGCACCATGCCACAGACATGTAGCATCATGTCCCACCCTTTCACATTATCATGACACCAGGCCAACCAGTCCTAACACTAACCTCTTAATGATGAGCGCCTAGTGAGGCAGCTGTTAGTACAATTTGTATATGTGTTTGGCATGACTCGGCTGGAGTTCGAACACTCGATCACCCGCATCCGAGGATGATGCTCGAACAATGACAAGTGAAGCTATTGCTGATCTGTATTTTAGTGGATAATTTCAATTTTGGAGAGCATTTCGCCAACTTTCTCACTCATATAAGGAATGAAAACCTAACTACCCACAGGCGTTTACTTTTGGCCCCTCATAGACACCGCTCCGGTGCCCTAAGTTGTTACAGCGTTCGCCTTGGATGCGGGAGGTGGCGGGTTCGAACCCCAGCCCAGTCATAACAAAGACATAATTTTTTTAGTAGCAGCTGCCTAGCTTGGCGCTCAGCATTAAGAGATAATGTGACTGGGTGGAACATGATGCCACATCAGTGATAGGCATTCTGTGCCCATGCGATTAACGGTTGCGTTACTACGCCAATGCAGTGAAGTTCCGAGATTTTACAGTAACATCAGGACAGCGATTCTTTATAAATTCAGCTCTTACATGTTGTAAAATAATGACTGTTTTCAATTGAAAAGATTTTTATTTTCATTAACACATTTCCCTCGGAGATTGGCTCACTGGATGTTGTTGGGGTGGAAGCACTGCAGAAACATGGCATTGCGATTGCATCCTACAGATTTCAGGGAACGGATTCTTTATCAAAATGATATTGATAATTGTGAGTTTTTTGTGAGGACTATGGTTCTTTAGGATGTTTATTTCTGCCTTGGCAAACTTGCAGTTTAGTTCCATAACCTACGATGCACCCAACGCACTTCGATTTTCACTTAATTTCGGTTTGCAGTCAACACTCATAAATTCCTGATTTATTTTCAACATGAGTATGAGCGTGATGAAAGGTAAAATTGCTACTTATTCAATTTTATTGAATCAAGAGTTTTTCCTATAACTATGCACCGTTAACCAGAGTGTCCATTACGTATACGATATTGTATTGGAATACACACACTATCATAAAGCAACACGTCATGCAAGGTAAGTCACTGACAATTTTTCATGATTCGTGTAGAAAATGTTAATATGGAAAACCTACATGTTGCTGTTTGGAGCTAGTGTAATTAGCATTGGCCTCTGATTCTATCCTTACTTTCTCCAAATAACTTATCTCATGAATCATGACTTAGAAAACAAACTAGTGGGGTCCCAAAATATAACGAGAACATGGACATGAAATATGAGTGTAAAAACGCAATTGTCATTAGCAGACGCTTATGTCTCTAACTCCAATATATTTAGTATTTAAGTCTTATCTTGGATTCGGTTGAAATATCTTAACTGTTATCTTATAAAAAGTTACTGGGCATGAACAAATCCGGATTCAGATATGCTATCGATACTGGTCCCGGTGCCTGTCTTAACACCCATACAGAATAACATGTGTGTCATAATTAAGCACTCTCGAGATACCAACCCCTTAAATCCTGCATTCTAGCTGGACATTAAAAGAGAATCACACCGATAGATCACATTAGTCCCTAAGTTCATCCTTGTGCTCATCTGCTTATGCAAGAGGTTAAACTTGGTGAAGGTAGTTAAAATGGGTAGGCATGCATATGTCTTAAAGACACACACTTCTGACTCGAATTACAGTAAAATTTTGTAATGTAATACATGTTCAAAACATGCTATTTAGAAAGAAAAACACGAATTGATGTTATTTTATACTTAAGTGAGAAATATAGAAAATTATTTGGTGAACAATTTTTTGTCGCGTATGCAAAATATATCCTTTTATTTTCACTTGTGAAAATACAATATTAGTATTTCCCAGAGAATTTAGACCAAAATTATTGCAGAAACCACCACACACATCACCAACGTATTATTCGAAGCTAAATAAATAACAATTACAATTAACATCTTTATTTGCAGAAATCGTACCATCATGTATTACGTTCAATTACCACACGTTATTCTTAAAAACAACTACAAACTACAGCCTAAATATGGGGATTTTCTAAATAAATAACTTCATTCAGTCAGAAAATGATTTTCGATTCGAAGAAAAATTAAATAAAAACAAAATTTCTGGAATCATATCTTTCTGAAATTGTTTGGAAAAATTAAAGATTTTGTATATCTTGAGATACAGTACTTGAATAAAACTACTAAATAATACAATTTATTGCTTATGGAGATTAGTGCTTGGGTAAAAGTGTGCAAAAACCAAATTACTTTCTTTAGATAATTTAATAAACATTATATGCCTAACAGTAAGAAAAGAACAAAATTGTTCATACTTGTTTTCACTCTGCTTGTATTGGTCCCCAAAGAGCTTTCATTCATCTTGCTCTCTAGGTACTGGAATTGCGAAATATATATTATGCACTTTAGTTAGCAAAAGAAAAGAGCAAAAAAAACCATTTATTTCAAATTCATCTAAATCTATAAGAAGCTTGACAACTTTAAATATAATTTCTGTTTGAGATTTCTGTGTGTTTTGTATGTATCATATTCTCTCCAAAGCAGTCGACTCATTTGACGATTTGATACAGAATTCTCCAGTCAAGAAGTTTGGGTTGTGCTGGGTTACATATTCGCTTGTCTGCCACAAGTAGTATACAGTGAAACTGGTAAAATCGCAACAGATGTATTCACGCTCTCTGTTGTCTGAAGTCAAATATGTTCTAAGTTACCTATATTCAGCTCACTCTATTATTAATCATAATTGTTTGTCTGTCCTGGAGATAATCTTCTTTGGCAAATTAAAGATGATGACAAATATTTATAAATGCTGAATGCATTCCTATGGCTAGGCATGGGCAAGTGACTCTATAAACAGCTAATATTTGCGATGGCTTTCATAGTTAGTTTGAGTCATTAAACGTCAAATATGTATGTGTCATCCATATTGTCAGTATTTCTTGTACGTTTTCACACCGGTTGTATTAGTCCCCAAAGAGTCTTCATAAGGTAAGGAATTGCAAAATTATAGTATGCACTTTGATCATAAAAAGGACAAAGTATTTCAAATTCATCTTAATCCATAAGAAGCCTGACATGTTTAAACTATAAACTTTGAAGTCTCTGTGCATTTTCTCTGTATCATATTCACTCCAAAACAATTAGCTCATTTGACGATTTTGATAAAATTTCTCCAGTCATGACTTTTTAGGTGTACTGGGTTACGTATTCGCTTGTCTGCCATACGTTGTATACAATGAAACTGGTGAAATCGCAACAGATGCATTCACAGACACATGTTCTAAGTGATATTTAACCTATCTTCCTCCATCATTCCAGTAATCATAACTGTGAGTCTCTAAGGCGGATACTTTTGTTTGACAAATTAAAGGTCGATAATGACCAATATTTTCAAATGCTTGAATGCTTTCCTGTCGCTGGGCCTGGGCGAGTGACTATATATTTTTGATAGCAGCCATCGTTACTTTGAGTTATCACATCAAATATGAATGTGATGACCAGAGATAGCAGAAGCGGTTGAAAAACTATGTCTAGCATGAGTTGACTACAACACAATACCATTCTCGTTGTGTATTGAGCATATGCAGTCTGTTAGGATCACCATGAAGGTCCTACGAACCAAAGTAAAACAAATGGTGTCCCTAGTAATAATTGTGTTTTACCACTTCCAGATGGACCTATTATAATCATTCTGATAGAATTCGGTAATGATGAAATATGTTTTACTGGCTCTTGTTTTCGTGTCACTGAAAAATCAATTACATTCATATTTATAAATATACATGAACCTATATTGTTTACGCTGCAAATCTAAAATTCCAACTACTGATTTAGTTACCGTCATGACGAAAAATAGAAAGATAGCGCATGGTGGAAGATATGCAATATGTTTTTACCCAGAATTCAATATAAAGATGGCGGTGATATTGCTACATTAATGTCAAAATTTCCAGGAACTCCAAGGGGCTAAATATCCAGGAGAAAACCATCTTCCAGGATATAGTTATTGTGGTCCTGGTACGCGACTTGATATCCGACTTGATAACCAAGATCAACCAAAACGTGGTGAATATCCAGTAAATGATTTTGATAAAGCATGTCACGTTCATGATGTAGCTTATACAAATAAAAACATACAAGATAGACATATTGCGGACGTGAAACTGATTCATTGGTTAGATTCCATAAAAAATAAAAGCATTAAAGAATCACTTTCTAACTGGTTGATAAAATCTGCAATGAAAAGTAAACTAGCATTAGGAGCAGGTAATTATTCCGTCAATTATTAAGATAATAGAATCAATTTATTATAGTCCAAGAGGATACTGGAGAGGTAGAGTAGCAACTGGCAAACTCGCTGATGCAGCAGGTGTCGAACGTTTCGCAGCCGCAAATTGGTTAGCACGACAGGCAATATGGCAAATTTACCTACCACCACCTTAACGAATTCATCATGCACGTTTTGATGTCAGCACTCCTAATAAAGTTCATCAAGCAGATATTTTGTTTTTACCACATGAAACTATCAAAATTGGAAGACGTCAGATAACATATAAATACGCGTTAACTGTTGTTAATGTTGCAAGTAAATATAAAGAAGCAGAACCACTACCAACTAAAACAGCTGATGAAGTTATATGTCCTTTTGAGCGAATCTATCAATAAGGACCCTTACGATGGCCACAACTATTACAAGTTGATCCTGGCAAGGAATTTCTTGGTACAGTATCATCTCTGATGAAAAAACATGATGCTGAAATTAGATGAGGGCATACTGAAATTCATCGTGATAAGGCAATTGTTGAACGATTTAATCGAACACTCGCTGAGCAGTTATTTGCATATCAGTATGCGAAGGAAATAATTCAGGACAAAAGGAATTATCAAGTGTGATAGCTGCATTATATAAAGAAATTACTCGAACAACCGCCATGAAACTTAATAATGCAATTACAAAATAAAATATATACCAAGAAAACGAAATGATTTCTCAGAACAACCAGTATTAGGTAATGTTACTGTCAGGTATTTATATGAACCGAGTGAACTTGAGGGCGGTAAAAAAAGAGCTACTGATCCTATTTGGAGTGTAATGACCATAAAATATCTAGCGTGGTAACATCTACTGGTAGACCCGCAATCTACAGACTAAATTGAACTGCTCCTCAGCGTGGATTTGTGCGTGAACAATTACAAGTAATTCCCGAAGACACACAATTACCACCTCGTTCACTTAACTAGCACCTCGACGTCGATTACATTCAAGACAGGTCAACATTACATTTTCGCGTGTATGACCAAACTTACTATTAAGTCTTGGATCATTACTCGAGTATCGCCACAACATTACTGTATTACAGCTTGCACAATGATTATTTTGCTGTTATTTCAGCGTCATTATAAATTCAGCATCAAAGTCAAATTTGCGTTTATTTTATTTTTTTTTGTCACACCGTTTATAACTAAAAACAATTTCTTGTTATATCATCGTTAATAACATACTCTATGATTTCTGTAACGTCCATGATGATTCTTCGTAACTGAGATAGTCTTCTAGTTCTAGACACTGCAAGATAAACTAAATTTGACTATTTGATACGATTATCGACAATCCAATCTCGTGTATCAGAAATAGTTAATCCTTGAGATGAATAAATAGTCATTGCATATCCTAACATCGATGGAGATTTATCTTTTTTTCAGCGCGTCTTCAACAACATTAATATCAATTAAAACAATATCATTTAACACAAGATCTTGTTTCTCTGATGATCATGGCACATCAACATCAATATTCTGCCGTCGTGTATCAATCGGTCGATAACATAATGGTACAGGCAATTCTGAAAACATTTCTTTATGTAACATAAATAATTGTTGCTGAAGTTTATCACGAACTATCTTTCTACTTGCTACTATCAAATCATCGGGTTTCCACAAATTCCATAATTCATTCATAGGAGTTTCTGAAATTATCTCGCGCATCATTACACACTGAACTTTATTCGGTTGTAGTCTGATTAATTTTATAATTCTACTAATATTGGATCAAGTGATCTATAATCATCATTTTTTTCTTTTTAATAATCCACAAAATTCCTGAACCATTCGTATGGAGACAATCAAGCAAAAGGCGGTGGTTGACCATGATCGCCACACATTATCTGAGCAGTATTTGTTGTCAATAACCAATCAAGAAATATTTTTAATGTTTTTAAAGACACTGTATATATTTCATCTCAAACAATTATTCTTGGAATGTATTTCTCTCCTATTCGATCAGGAGTCCATTCGTATTCTTTTCATCGAAAAAAAAACCGTGATAAGTACACGATTTAATGTTTCTCTCCCTCATTTCTCTTGCGAGTCTGTGCGTTGGTGTTAAAACAGTCATATCAAAATTCTGAAATAATTCAATCACACGCGTTGTGTTACCAGAACCTCCTAGTCCATTAAGATAAACTGTTTTATGTCTAGCTACAGGATCATACACTGACGGTGCAGATGATATCCTTAATGTCTGATATTTTCCGTAATAAATATCCTTAATTTCAACATTGGCTGATTCAGTATAATCAAGTATCTTTTCTTTTTCAGTCTCCATTCACCCCATGATGCATTATTATCGATATTAAGATTTTTCAAAAATCCTAAATATTTTTTGTTGATAAAAATGAATCTGTAGCGACTCTGACAGCAAACTCAGAAACCCAGTTTATCATCGATAATAGATTTATTGAAACAAAAGCCAACATTGAAGATCTTAAATGAGTAAACTGCGGTGATTCACCATCAATATAACTCACAATTGTACCTAATTTATTTCCATTGACAGGAAAGCTATTTCTCGACTTACAAATGTATTTTTCTTTGTTGTATCAGCAATTATAAAATTTAACTCAGCATCATCTATAATTAATCTTGTACAATGTCGTTTATGATCCTCCCTGCGTCTTTATTTTCATAATCAGTTTTATCAGGATTTTCATCATTAGAATATTTTTTGGGTTGCGGTAACCAAACTTCGGTCTGTGTTCGATATGATTGCTTCACTTACTGTAAGAAATAACAATGCTTTTACATCAAGCATATATCGTAATAATACTATTGGTGCCCACATTTTTTCTGAGAAATGTTTACCAAACCAGACATAACAAATTGGATGAAGCCCTTTAGCAAACTCGAATGACTCGATATAAGCGAATCCAGTCAAATCAAAATCCGGTAAGGGTCCGTTTATCGATACTCTGGTCATTTCGTGTGTTGGATGATCAAATCTATTACAAAATTCAGAACACTCTCCCATTCCAAGAAAACTTCCTGGATAACATGCAACCATATCAACCGAAATAACATCTCTGTGATCGTATTTTGTATTCCATAATCCACCGTGTCCGTATTCGACACAACTCGAAATTATATCTAGAAAATCAAACCGAGTTGGTTTCCACGAATTTCTCTCTCTAGCAAAATGAGCCGCGACCGAAAGAACAGTAAAACAATTACCTAATAAAATTGCTCAGTATCATTAGTATATCTTAATGCAAGATTTTTCATTTTCGTATGAAGAGAATCTATTTGATAAACAACGCCATCAGGTCGCACAAATTGATCAAACTTTCTTTTTTCTTCGATACAAATACTTCCATCTGGTCTAATAAATTCATTGTTATTTTCAGAACTCTGAAATAACCATACCGATACAGGATCGTTTTTACTTATTTCGTTGATAAAATCAAACATATCTCCTTGATAAAATTTAACATTTCGATTTCGTAGAAATATTGTTACTGCACTAATCCACGCATGCGCATTATGATCAATAATTTCAATTGGAGCTCCTCTTTTTGAGTTATACAAAATCTCTCCTGTTATTGTTTTCACAATTATTGGAAATTTTAGTTTTTTTCCAACTTAGCAACATCTTTAACAAATGCTCCGGTACCTTTAACTATTTCTGCCCATTCGTTTATTATTATTTTTTGCGTCTTATATCTGTTAAACCATTTCCACGTATCGCATTTGTGAAATGTTCAATTACTCTCTCGGCTACACAATTTATCTTTGAATATCTCATCGCCATAAGATCAGCTGTGCTGGGATTGTCATTTATTAAATATATTCCATAAACAACTGCAGTTACAGGATATGCTTCCTCGTAATACGGTTTGTCAACACCAGTTAATAATCCTGGTCTAGAATTCTTACTTAATATGAATGTACTTCTTTCGGTTGTGATAATAGGATCACGTTTATCATGCACGTCCCAAATACCTTCCACGTTTATGATAAATTTAATTCTGAGAATATATCTCCGATCACCAAGATAATTAACAATAACTGCTGCTCGGTTATCATTGATTGTCGCGTCAGTAACAACACCATCACTATTAATCATCTTAAATGTTGTAAATACATAAATTTCTCCATCTGCTTTGAATTCTTTCTTAGCCTCATGAATAATCTTAGTTAAATAATTTGCCGGAAGAGCTACATTTCTTTTTAGTTTTTTATGAACACATAACTTATCAAGGTCGAATCTATGCACAAAGTCTTCCTCGGATAAGGAAATTTCATTCATCTATAATATTTAAACTAGTATAATTTTAATTATTTTCTATAAAATATTATAATGCACGAGCATAAACGAAGATGCAAGTGGCTGTTGATAGGATCTGCTGATTTTTGTGATCGTAACTGTAAAATTGAATACTGTGCTGCACGCACAATATGAAGAAAAGAACCAATTCCCTGTATAAACTGAGGGCTTGGAACTCGAGGAAATACAGAGTTATGTAAAGATTGTGGAGGTAAAAAATACCGTGGATTAATGCGACATTATAAAATAAAACATAATCGCGATATAACCGCTGCAGATTACTTGAACAAGTTTCCCGATATGTATTTTAAGAACAAACAAGCATAAAACTTAAGTTTTTACTTTCATTGACGTGAATGAAATTAAATTTCAATCAATGAATTTATCAACTAAATATTTTGACATAAATTCACATTCAGTAAAACAGTTGCTGATTGTGAAGTTTATATAATCAATAAATATCATTTTATTATGTATCATATTATATTTAAACAAACGAATATTATATATGAATAAGGAAAATATTGACAGTATAATCTATGAAACCGCAGAATTAAGATCCCGGAAGTTCTTAAACCTATGCCTAGTGGATCAGGTAAAACTCCATACGAAATACTTGACCCTAAATACATATCAGAAGAATATTTCTCAATAGAGACGTCAAGAGCGTATGGTAGACACACATTACCGAATGAATATCGTGTAATCAGTATACTTAATAATGCAGCAAACAATTCATTAGCTTACATGAACGATGAAGATATTCCTAAATTAGCTCGTCTTAGTAACAAAATCACAAGTGTTAAAACGATGTTAGGTAACGCTTATGAACAAGAAAAACTTGTTAATAAACGTTTATCTTTGTTGCAGAATTCAGTGCTAGAAAATGAGCAATATGATATCCTAATTCAAATCAATAAATAAAATATTCCAAAATTTGATCGGGTTTTTTTGCATTTGTCATGTTATTTTTCAACTCCTGATTTCTGGAACTAACATTAGACAAATCTGCCTCAAGTCTTTCATTCTCGGCACATATTTTAGCATATAATTCTTTTTTACTGTTTAATGTTCTCATTTCTGAATGATGATTTTTTTCAGCTCCTGATTTCTGGAATTAACATCAGATAAATCTATCTCAAGTTTTTCATTTTCAGTGTATATTTTATAATATAAATCTTTCTTATTGCTAAATATTCTCATTTATGTATTATAATTTTTTTAATTCTTGATTTCTAGCACTAATATTAGATAAATCTGCTTCAAGGCTTTTGTTCTCGGCGTGTACTTTATCATATAAATATGTTTTGTTCTTAATTTCATCCTAAGATTTTGAATTCTCTCAGTAAGTCCTTTACCTTTGATTGATCCGTCAAAACCTGCAGGAAATCTTCTGTTTCTGCCGTTCTTTCCGAAATCTTATACAGACGAGTTAAACCAATTTTATACATTCTGGCAATCTTCGGTGGAGATTCGATACCACGTAATTATATTATTTTTTTTCTCATCATCAACAGACAAATATGTAGGAGCTCTAGGCATATATTTATCAGACAAAAATAAACATGGAAAAATAAACATGGAAGAGTAAATATGGACGGGAAATATGGAAAAACTATTTTTACCATTGCTTATCATTAATACCGTAATTAACGTGTTCTTTACCACTTTTACCGTTCATATTTACCATCCATATATACCGTCCATATTTAGGGGCCCCGAGTGGCCGAGTGGTCTAAAGCGCTCTCCGTTACGGATCACTGCCATCTCATCTTTGTCTGCGTGGGTTCGAGTATAGGATTCGGCCAATGTGGGTATGTGAGAAAGCTTGCTAGTAGCTTCTCGTGTGTCGGTGGTTCTTCCCGGGTCTTTCCTCCACCATTAATACTGGCCGCCATGTATAGCATATAGTGTGCTGAAAAATGGCGTTAAATCCCACAACAACAACAACCGTCCATATTTACTTTTCATGTTTACTTTCCCATGTTTACTTTTCCATGTTTATCGTTAAGAGATTTAAAAAAAACTCTAATAAACAGTTTTTTCATTATAATAATATTTATTTTTATTTCTGAAATATTTTGAATTTTGTCAGAATCGTATTTTTCGTCAAAATGTATCATTTTTGTTTAATATTTTGGTTGTTTACTGCGAGAAAAATCACAATTCGTATTTTAGAGGGTTATTTACCCCATATTTTTTATTTTTCATCATAATAATGTTCTTTTTTTTTCATTATTATAAATTTTTTTATTTATGAAATATTTCGAATTTCGTCAAAATCTCGTGTATTTCGTCAAAATTCATCGTTTGTTCGACTATTTTGGTCGTTGTTATTTAGAAAAATCTGTCAAAATATAAATTTTAGAGGGGTTATTTACCGACTTTTTCGATATTTTTGTATATAAAAAATTTTTAAAAAATTATCATCAAAATAAAGTAAAATCTGATTTCACGGGTAAGAAAGTTTAAGATTTAACATACAGATTTATGCTCAAATTTTCATTTCTTAAATCAATTAAGTGTCCGGATTGATCAGTAAGCTTGAAATTCATTATTGATAATAACGGGTTATGACAACGTAGATAAACAGGATTGATTGGTTTTTGCACAATCAAATATCCAGGAGGTACGTGCGGAGTAAATGTATAAAGAATATATCCTTGTTGAGCTTGATTTGATTTTTCAAGATCTATTTAATAACTGCCATCAGTTACTTCACATTCAAGATTGACTGCAATCGTTGAGGTTATATTAAGGATTCCTGGTGAAATATGACGACCTTCACCGTACGGATTATTGTTATATCTGAGAAGAGATGATGGTGGCGATATTTTGCTCCATGACTCGACGATTTCTGGAAAGTTTTCGTTGATAAGATCGTTAAGTGATCCTTTTAGTCTGTCGGTTTCAAATCCGAGAATTATAACTTTTAGTAAATCTGCTTCAGCTATTTTATAGTGATTACTATATAATTTTCTGATATTTGTTATTTTTTTACTGCCTATATTGTTAGCACTAGCATGTATTATTTCGATAATAACTCGATTAGTAAATTCAATATCTGATACAATTTGATTTAAATGTTGTATCGTTTCAATGATCTTCTTTTTTAGATCGTTATTAGGGTATCCCAGAATATAATTTTGAAATAATTGCACTAATGTCGTGAATGTAGTTGTATGTTCGGCTTTAATTTCATCAGCCAATGATCTGAAATCTTTTTCATAGATAATATGATCTGAAGTACTTCTATCAAAATAGATTATTGAAAACGGTGTTTTAGGAAATCATCTAATACCAGAAGTTTTAATACGATCAACTGCATTATGATCACGCCACGGATATCCATCTCGATATTGTGGAATCGTTATAAATTATTTTCGTTAATTGAGAAATCATCTCGTTGAGATTCCGGTAGTCTTTCATACTCTGGTAGAATTTCGGGCCAACCTAAAACAGATCTGATTGATGATTGATAAATATCTACAACGTAATCTGGAGAATTTATTTCAATCGTAGCAGATAATGTTGGTTCGTGTACTGAAATAGCTATTTTCGATTCTCTTCCGGTTATTGATTTGATTCTCCGTTGAAATTCATTATTAATTTGTTCGATCTGATAGCTTCCTGTGGGAATAGAAACAACCAATCGGGGGTTCCATCATCCTTATTTCTATTTGGAAATACAAGTGAATTATTTGCATGTAATCCACCAAATGATTTTGATCTCATATTTGGCCAACTGTAATATACTGGTAATTGTGCTAGTGCGATATCTTTCACTGAAATTGCAGTTGGAAAGCTAATACTAAATTCTGGATTATTTGAATTTACTGATATGATCATTGTTTTTGTTGGAGTCGTATTCGTTACGATTTGTTGTAGTAGCTCTTGCGATGTCATTATTATTTAAATCCTGATTTTCTAACTCATTCACCGTCATCGCTTCATTGTAAATTTTATTCATCTCTGTGAATTCAAAATCTGATATTTTTCCATCACTAAGGCTCGTTGATAATAAAGATGATAATTTGAAGTATGCTGATGTTACTGTGTGTAAACTTGTGTATAATCATGCACTTTTGTATTTGTGCAAGTACATATTTTTTGCAATGATATTGAGAATAAATGCAATTGTTGTTGTAGCTGAAATACAGATTGTTACAGCTACTGGCACCATCATTGTTATTGTTGATAATAACACACCGGTTCTAGCAACAACAGCAGACACTGAATAAACAATTATATCAGCAATAACTACACGTCTGCGATATTTCTTTATTTTTATTGTGTATTGTTCGACTGTATCCTTTAATTTTGTTTGCCATTCACGCACTTGATTATACCTACATATCTGAACGTCGATTGAGATGCTCATTATGTTTTACTTAGTAACCAAATGACGTGTTTAGCCACAAATTCTAGACACCACCAGTAAGATGTTGTGGTTAATTTCTTATCAGCTGCCTCCAGTGTAACTGTTTCTTCATCTCCTTTATTTAATATAATAGACACAACTCCAGAAAAATTATCGGTTGAATATCGCCAGTGATACGTAGTAAATATCTTAAATTTTGCAGCGCTGAACAGAGACAGCCTGTACACACCAGTGACTTCTGCAGTATGCTTGATAGTATTATTTTGCTGTGACCATGTTGAGAATCTTGATGATACTGTATATACTGTATTGGTAGCCTGTCCGTGGGGGATTTTAATCAGATTAATTTTTTTAACTATCTCAGGAATTCCATTTATGACATATTCTAGCTTTCTTCTGATCGTTTCAATATCTGATATAGCTGTTTTAATATCAGCGAGTTTTACGTTGATAGTTAACGGGGTGCCAAAGAAATCATCTGTGATTTCATCAAGTGTTTGAAAGTTTCTACGAAGTCTTGTAAACGTGCCTATGTGAGAGTCATACTCAGCTCGTAGCGTGGATAATTTAGCATCTAATGTGTCTACATATTTTTTGTCGTGGCATCTTCATCGGATGTTGGATCTCTTAAAACAACTATTTTATTTCCGTTCATACTGAGTTCGCCCATCATTGTACCACCGGTGTTCCGTAAACGATTAGCAACGTTCTTTGCAATTTCATTTCTAATAGTTGCGAATGATATACTTGAATCTTTGATTTTTACATCATCAGTAAATATTGGAATGTTATCCGTGGCCGCACCAAGAACTCTGCGAATTATATCATTCCATTTGATGTTGCTCGTTTTTAAAACACAGTATTTATCCTGAAAAATAACAACTTCAGATAGGTTCATAATATCAGCAAGTTCATTTTTAGTCGCGTAATTTGACAAATCAATATCATCTTTTTTCTTGACTTTGATAGAAAAAGATCTTCCGTAAATATCAACCATTATACTATAGGATCTGTTTAAAACCACGCGGTTACTTGTGTAATCATGCACGACTTTATGAGGTGCATTGGAAGACTTTGATATAGCGTTAAGTACTTTAATTACTTCACGGCCACATATTGGTGGATCAGTTAATGTTTGTGTTGGTAGATTTGAATGCCAGATATTAATTTTGTGAGGAGTTTTTATCGTGTATATGTATCTTAAAAATTCAACTGGTGGAGGAAGCCCGTACGAATCAAAATAAATAATTCTACGTGGATCAATTGCGTATGCCACCCAATGAGTACCAGGCCATGAATTATCATCAAGATTTATGATTCCTGTTTCAAAAATATTTGGTTCTGGTAATTGGTCACGCATAAAAACACCTCTAAAAAAATTTATTTTTATTTTTTTAGCAATATCAAGCAAATCAAAATTTGACATTGGACGAATTAACGAAGTGGTCCTGGAAGTCTCAAACCTTTCCCGTATCGTTGCTTTCTTTAATGCCATTCCGGCGGCGGTTCCAACAGCACCTAATGCGGATGCTTTTGCAACGGCTAGAGCTGCAGCGGCTATTAATGCTGATATAGCTGCAAGAAGTGGAAATGTACTACCAACTTTAACCATATCTTTAACAGCGCTCGGAGAAAGATAAAGTTCTTGATTCTAAGGCTTTATTAAAGTGTTTAAGTTGAGTTTTAGTTAATGATAATTTGTTTGGACCAACATCAGAAATTTGATATTTTTTAGTGATATTTTTCTTTCGCATTTACTCGCGAGTTTTTATTGTAATTTGTTTGCTTGACCGGAAGTCAGAGTAACTCCAACGTGACTATACGACATTTTTATAATATGATAAGTTATTTAATTACATGTTTTCTACTAGAGCGTCAATAACTCGCATTATTCCACCAGCACCTTCAAGTAACACTGATATATTTGTAAGAATAACTGAAATTGCTCTGTAGTTAGCACCACCAATGGAGTTTACGCGAGCTCGAAAGTATATATCAACAACAAATTGTCTAGATAAATCAAGATGCTCCAGCGAATAGTAATAGATTTGATACAGAGTTGTAAAATCCCGTTGAGATATCTGCAAACCAGTATCTACATTTTGATCACGTCCCATAAATGTCATCAAACTATGATATGCACGTACTACATGATTTTGGTCATAATTTAATAATAAATCTTCAGATGGTTCTTGATGTCCGTTTATCCTTAAGGAAACTTCACTAACTGCAAGCGTGTCAAATATCATATGACTACATTCTGATGAATTTAGTCGATTAGTATGTTGTAAAGCGATAAATATATGCCTCGGCGCATAAACTCCTTGTTGTGATGATATTTGCCATGTAAATAACCCAACAATATTACTTTGAACACTATCTGTGTTCATTGTCAAGCATGATAACAGTGATTTACCACCCGAATCCATGAAAGAAATTAATTTTTGTTCTTCAGTCAGTACTGGCATCCATAATGAAAGTCGTGTTAATCTTATCATACAATTGTGAGCAGCAGCAAGATGCCAGATTGCATCATTGTCATTAGCTGTTCTTACAAGTACAACTGTATGTTTAGCTCCAAAAATAACTTTTCTAACATTTCTACAAAATCCAAAGATGTGAGACAGTGGAATCGCGCATGAAAAATCTTCTTCACCATTTAACATTGATCGACTTGTAGCAAAACCTAAATTTAAGTTTTTGTTGATTGATACAATTGCTGGTCCATCAGCTGCTACTTCAGCGGCTCCTACACTACCCTCAACTTAACTGACATGTTCGGGATGATTAGATGCATCCTTAGCAAACATCATTGATGGACCGGCTGATCTTGTATAATCATCTGAATATCTTGCAAGTCCATCTCCGTAAATTACTTTGTAAGTTGGTAATCGTGTGTTTACTACCCTGACCATTATAGGTCCACGTTGAGCATTGTGTATGATCATTTTTGTAGTTATATACTGATTAATTAATTGTTTTGTCGCTGTGATAATCGTCAGCAATTTCATCAATGAGAGAACGTTACATGTTGCGGTCGATAATACCGCCAGTAAATAATCTTCGACAAATATCAGATATTTCATTAATTATTTCCGGCGAATTATTTCCAGCGCGTTTTCCTCCAATCAAAACTTCTAATCTATCTACGTCGGTAAGAACACTGTCAGGACAAGTAATAAGACTACATCCTTGAGTAGTTGAGTAAAAGCCACTTCCAGTAGCGCCTGACTCAAATCCGTAATTTTCATCAGGGTCATCATATTGTTGTTTAGCTTCCTCAATAGTTATATTTCTTTGTTTAGTTACTTTTTTGTACACATCATGTCTACGTTTTACTACTTCTTGCTTAAAATTAATAAAATCTTGACTAGTGGTATCTAAAGAATCAATTCTTATGGGCGGCATATGCTGACGCAAT
Source organism: Sinohyriopsis cumingii (assembly GCA_028554795.2). Taxonomy (NCBI): domain Eukaryota; kingdom Metazoa; phylum Mollusca; class Bivalvia; order Unionida; family Unionidae; genus Sinohyriopsis; species Sinohyriopsis cumingii. Next base: position 98,386,922 of record CM068826.1, read on the forward strand.
CCAATTTTCAGGTTTTATAGGTTCAAAATTTTTTTTATCCAATCTCTCTATTTGTGAAAAAAGCAGCAGTATATACTGATACATATCGACGTTCTAATAATTGATGTTTTCTCCTTTAAATATACTTCTATAAGGGCTGGGTTTTTCTTCCTGAAGATATTTTGATATTATTTCTTCTGATCGTTTAATCGATGAAGAACGTTGAGGCTCAGATTCAGATGATACTTCCTTTTCTTGTGGAGTAATTGGAGAAGATGTTGGAGTCTGAGGAAGTTGTCGACGAGGAGATCGTGGTTGATGTTCTTGTCGTTTTATATGTTGCTGCGGTGGAGGAAGTCGAAAGGAAAGTTCCTGTTGAGGAAGCTGCGTCGAGAGAAGTTTTTGTCGAGAAAATTCTTCAATTTCCTTATAAAGTCCACTTATATTACTAGCAAAAATTCTATACGTTAGATCACCATCTCTAGTCTGACTTTTGTTATATGCGATATATCCACTTGATAAAATTATCATCACTTACATTTTCATATCCGGGTTTTAAATATTTAGATTTATTAAAAACAGCTCTCAATGTCTTACGAGGTAAATCTTCTTTTTTAATATTTTCAAGCCCCTCAGTAACATTTTCTTTAAATATTTTAATCAATTCAATATTTTCTTCTCTTATTTTAGATTTAGATGTAAGAACTTCTTTTATCTCACCAACACCTTTAAGTATTTTTTCACCCAAAGGAAGAGGCTGAGCAGTTACGTTAGCTGGAAGTTCTTGTAAAAGTTTTTATGTTTTCTTAGTACCTTTAGCAGTTTGTTTTAAAGTTGTAAGAAGACCTTCAGTAGCTTCTACAACTTTTTCAGTAACTATTGTAACAGGTTTGAATAATTTGTATGTACCTTCTGTGTATTCAACTTGTGCTTCTTGACGTTCTTGAAGTTTTTGTCTAAGAGAATCACAAACAGTAAAAACTTTTTGATTGCTTCTAATCTTTCTCTAGCTAATTTAGCCGTGTGAGATTCAGCACCAGGTGTCATTATTTATATCAATAATGAGTTAATTTACAGCAGCAGAGAGGGCGACGACATCCGAACCAAATGCAACCAGAAACAAAACATACACTAATGTAGCACCCCAAGAAATACTTTTGAAAGAATATTCCAAGAGAAAAAAAGGAAATCTTTAGTTAGAAGCTTTGGTTTAACGTTATAAACCTTATTTTTTCATTTTGGGAACATTCGGTTTTCGAAATTGAGCCTTTCACATCGAGGTGGGTTCGCCCTCTCTGCTGCTGCGGTAGAGGGTAAACAAGTAGTCGAGGGGTCTTCGAGAAAGAAACCGACGTTGATTCTAGAATGTTAATCCACAAGAACTTCCTACATTGTATTTATCAGGAATCAAGAATTATTTGCACACAGTAAGACTTCACAATTTAAACATGGTCTCAAAGACCAACATTACCAAGGATTTTATATGAAAAATTGAGTACTGCTAAATTTGGAGCTTTTAAAGAACTAAACTTATATATTCAGACTATCACTTCATCAAAACTTAAAACTATCTAAATCTTTTTGAGGAACGAACACCTAATACACTTTTGAGTAACGAGTTTTACCATTTGTACGTAAAGAAAATGAATCAAAACTATATAACAAACTGAGCAAAAGAAGCATAATTTATGATTAATGCATTGAACAGTGTTTAGAGTTGTTTTTACAAATATAAAGTCACTACATCCAATTTCAACATATTGTACGTACTATCTCGATGGCTTTAAAGATAGTCATCATCATCATCATCATCATCATCTTCTTCTTCTTCTTCTACTACTACTACTACTACTACTACTACTACTACTACTACTATTATTATTATTATTATTATTATTATTTCAAGATTTCAAGATTTCTTTCCAGGACTGCTGTGTATTCATGAATGATCCGTCAAATTATTACATCATTAGGTGGTGACACTCGGCTCAAAAACAAATATTTAAACATATCTACAATAAAACATCTCCTATTCTTTCACTTAAAGTGTTATTATTTATTTTTGTCTACTTTTCAAATTTGACGTAAATGCCAATGTAGTTCAGTATATTTTATGTTCTGTTATGCAAAGAAAAAATACAAAATACGTAAATCTACGTAATTTCTCCTAAAGTTTAACACATCTATATTATAAAATCAGACTGGTATTAAATATATATTTTCAGAACCTCTGAAATCAGACAGTAATTACTGTTTCATGGGTAAGGAATGAAGTTGCAATCTTGTCGCATATATTTTGGGAAATAGGAAATATCAGACAAAATTTGCAATCAATGATTGGATCTGACAAAGAAGTAAATATCGTCATACTGAGAGTCAACTTCTCTCAAGAAACGACTACATTTTTAACAGAGAAGATACAAATGTAGCAGATGAAGAATAATACGTTGTAGTACAGTTTAGACTGTATATATTATGATAATGAAATAGTCTTCGTTTCAGAATTTCTTTCACAGGGCTGAATGAAATACACCACATATTTAAGTTACTTTAAATTGTTTGTCTGTACCCTCCCTCTCTCTCTCTCTCACACACACACACACACACACACAAACAGAGCCATTAGCATTACTTCAAATAAAGTAAATATATATTTAAAATGTAGTCAGTGGTCATTTTTGTTTCTATTTTATTACATATTTCTGGTTGCAAGGAAATTAAATATTATAAAACTAGGTTTCCAAGGCTGTGTGACCTTGACATCGCTTATCATCTCTGGGGGGAACAAAATGAAAAATAAAAGTATCTGGTGATGGATGTCATTGAGTTACTATAGAATTTAGAAAATCCGTCCGTACTCTCTCTCTCTCTCTCTCTTTCTCTCAAACACACCACATATATACAGCATTTACTCGCTTATTAGACGAGTCAAACTATAATTTGCACAGATCAAGATCTGCCGTTGCATAATGCGCAGGCAGATCTGGTTCTGTGCAGTTTGTCATGAGTAATAAGTAGAACAAGGAACATAGACCCTAGTCAGCAGACGCGTTATGGTAGTTATGGTATGTCAGATCAGGATCTTTGTTCTTTGCAATTTGACTCAATCTCAAGTTATAAGCTAGTGTGTATATATATATATATATATATATATATATATATATATATATATATATATATATATATATATAATGCAAAGACTAAATAAATATACGTATATACCATTTATACAATTAGGCACCATTTGCGTGTTTCTAGTTGCTCATGCAACAATGAAAGCCATTTGCAGAAGCTCATATCCCTCTCGTCCTATGAATTCAGAAATCATCAGTTTTCGTAGTTCTCAGTTTCTTCCTAAATATAATAATTTTCTTTTTTATGCGTCAAAAATCCAAAATTCCAAATTAACTTCAATATTTCAATTAATTGTGCAAAGATTATGAAGTGTATCCTCTTGCCATGGAATCGTAACAGTCGTCAGGGATTTCAATCTTTCACATATCAAATAAGCCTACCTTAAAATTCACAAAGTCTCAATCAATTTATGGAGGCAAATTACAGCGGGTGTCAAGTTAAAAGAAAATGAGCGAGAACTATGACATCTTTTGAACATAAAGACTAGTTGAAACAAAGTTTATATATGCAATGCACAAGCAAGCCAAAACGGGCGCAAATACAGACGAATTTGTGTTAAATATGTTGATATTCAGCTCCAGGTACACGTAGATGATATGCAAGCAGATCAAAGGTTTAGTAATGATTATATAGATTGAGAAATGCAAAGAAAGAAGAAAGAAAGGGAGAAACAAGAATTATAAACGCAAGTGCAGAAAGAAGAAACACAACTCTGAATGCAAAGAGAGAAAGACGAAAGAGAAATGCCTGCGTGTGCTTGTGTGTGTGTGTGTGTGTGTGTGTGTGTGTGTGTTTGGATTGTTAACTTAGCTGTAACAATTTTTTCAGTCTTATCGCTACTATGTCTGCAGTGTGGCAGTTTCTAGTGATGTTTAACACTGAAGCATCCTGCCACAGACATGGGGCATTATGTCCCATCCAATCACATTATTCTGACACCTGGCCGACCAGTCCTAACACTATCCTATTCAGGCTGCGCGCCAAGAGAAAAGAGAAATGCATTCAGATTTTTATTTTATCAGAAAATCAGTTTAGTACCCCCTTTTAAAGAAACAGAACCAGGTCAATACTTCATCATTTTGAGAAAATTGCTGAAAATTTGAAATGGTTAGAGTGCATTGCACTTTATTACTGACAAAGCTTGTGAAGTCTACATTTCACTCTCTGTACAACAAAGTGCTAATTAGGGTGTAGTTCAGAAATGTATCTTAAAGTGTTATCAGTTGATATCTAAGTCATATCGACAGAGGTTTAGGAATTGTTAAAAGGAAACTGGACAAGCCATTGTCAAATTTGCATGGGAGAAAGGACATCCGTGAGAAAAAGGTCAAAACTTTAGAAGATGCCGTCAGTTCAGCTGATAACTATTTATTTACTCACAAAGTTTCATTTGTCAATAAATCTTTCTCTCAGAAGGCCTTTGATAAAACACCTATTTCCATCTCATGGGAGTACTTCCGAATCTCAATCTGGCACCACTTTTAAGAATCAAACTTTTGATAAGACTAGCCAGAAATCTTTAACTCTATCTTCGTGCACTTATTGTAAGAAAGAAAGGCACGTTATTTCTGATTGCTTCAAGTTGAAAAATAGGCAAAAGAATTAAAACGGGTCTATTCCGAATTCTCGCATTTCAAAAAGGTCAAGGTCAATGTTACATATTAAAAGCGATACATTTGCTGGATCAAACAAACCCCAGTCTGATATTATTATGGATAATTACATCTTGAAGATTCCAGTATATTATTCATGAATTATGCATCCAATACTTTAAATCTGCTGCCTATCACCTTCAAAATCAAAGGGCTTCGACAGATTTCATCAACTTTTGAAGAATATGATTCGGTCATAATGCTATGATACAGTTAAAGATTGAGACAAAGGAGGGTATTTATTTGGTGTTGGATGCTGTCACGGAATCAGTTAAAGAATCATTAGGTTTTAGACCTTTAAAACTAGCTTCTGGACACACTGTCCGTTGACCATTCAAGTTATTAAACGAGAAACTTCTTTCAAATGAAGTTTTCAATATTAAATGTATTCACTATATCTCTGATTTCAAATATAAGTTGTCCAAGGCCAGTGAAGTATCAAGAACTAATCTACTCTCTACTCAGTAAACAATGAATTTAAGTTATGACAGAACTACTAAGGAAAGGACCTTTTAGCCTGGGGATAGAGATCTGGCTCTCTTGCCCATACCTCAAAATCCTCTTTAGGCTAAGTATTGCGAAAAATGGTTCTCATCAGACTTAGTCTCAGAACCCTTGACGGGCGGATCGGTGTATTCTTTACCCATTCAGGGTATTAATTTAGAAAGATAGTGTTTAATCCTCTTGTAAATGAAAAGTCTTGTTTGGATTAAAAGGCTTTCTTTACCCAATTCCTCTTGAATTCGATCTAGTTTTTCCGAACCATAATGTATTTTACAGATTCCAGTTATACCTACTAGGTATAAACAAGACTGTTATGTCTGCTATGTTAAATCCTTCTAGCAACGTCGCATAAACCATCTAGAACTAATTTGACGTTAGCCTTTGCGTCGCGCCGTTACATCTAAATATGTTTAAATATGCCTATATTATAGAGTTTCTAATACCAACCAAACACGATAGCTAGAAGATGCCCAACAGTTATACATTTTAAAGTCGGTTTGGTTAATTTATACTTCAATGTTTAATCTTGGATTTATTTAAATATATTCTTACTTAAAGATTATATTTTTGCTTGTTGAGAGTAACAAAAATCATCATGGTCCTCTTGTTCCATTTTTAAGAAGTCGATGAAACGTGGATCTATTGTATGCACCTACTAACAGGTCACTGTGCTGTGCTAGTCAAGTCTGACAGGTAGAGTAATTGGTGGAGTTATATGAAACGAGTATCTATAATATCCACCTGATAACGGGTCATTGTAGTACTAAAGTTTAACAGGTAGCAACATGTTTGAGTAGTTGATATATGGACAGAAATAGAATTTGAGTTTCTTGTAAGCTCTCGATGTAATCATTACATTAATCGTGGACAAAACGATCGTAGTATTTTAATTTCCTCTATGGACAGATTTTCACAATCATTCAGCTACTATATGTAGGTGTCATATATATGCTATATGTTAGTTACAAGCAATTGTTTACATACCGACATCGTGAAGGTACCATATGTGTGCCTCATACTGACTTCTTTACCGTATGCTATAGCTGTTTTAGCCGATCAAAAATTAATCATATAGTCAGGGTCGGCGCTACCAAATAGGCAAACTAGGCAGCCGCCTAGGGCGCTGATTTCAGGGTGCGCATTTTTAATTTTTTTTATTGTTTATAAATTTGGAAATTGATATTTTCCGGGGGGGGGGGGCGCCAGAATCTAACCTTGCCTAGGGCGCCAGATAGTCTGGCCGGGTCTGGCGCCGGCCCTGCAAATAGTCTTTTAATTGTTCAAAGGACGCTTTAAGTTCCTTGAGCAAACCGATCCATTGACAAATATATTGCACATTAAGTCCCGTGTTAATTTCCACTTGTATTAAAGGTTATATACATGTATACATACGATAGTTTTGCCTTACAAAGAGATCACTGTGTGTCAACTATATAACCTCGAAGTTATATCTTGTGATACACTCTTTGCAATGGAGAACATGGATGTTAAAGAGTTAAAAGGGAAAAAGCAATCGGCCTCGAACAGGAGAGTTTTATGTATTCTTATATCTATGATGGCTGTTTTCATCGTTGCTATTATCTTGGTTGGAGTTCTTGTCTGGAAGTTTTCAAAATGTGGTGATGATGTGACGCCATTATCTGAAAATCTCAGAGGAATAATGACCTTTGGAACCACCACTGAAATTCCTAGAACAACAACGGATTTGCACGGTGACGGACCATGGAAAACTCTACGACTATCTCGAAGCGTTGTTCCCATTCACTACAATGTCACTCTCTATCCCGATTTTTATGAAAATAATGGCTGGTTTTATGGCAACGAGACCATACTCCTCAATGTTACAGAAATAACCAAGTACATCCTGATACACGTTAATTATTTAAATATAACAAAAACGCATCTGAGATTCAACTCTAATGGGACAAGTATACAAATTGAGGAACCATTTGAATACCATCCAAACCAGTTTTGGGTGATACAGACCAAAATGCCAATTCCAGGAGGGTCTTTAATAGCTCTGGACTTGCAATTTGATGGGTCTCTAACAAGGGCTATTGTCGGATTTTACAAGAGTACCTACATCAACCATGACACAAACGAGACAAGGTAACGACAACACACGCTCTAATACACACACTCTTTATCAACTATCAAACAAGCATTAAGGAAATTGTTTATACTGAATACTTCTTTACCTGAAAATATGTTCTGTTTTTTGCATTCATAGATATGAATTAGAAATGTGCGTGAATGTGCATCTGTGATGTCAGTTCTGACGATACTTAGGAAACAAAATTTGATGATCATCCAACCGTCCTAATGATCAAAGCACTTTCATCATAATTTTAAGTGCACAACTAATAGGAAGTAAAATTAATTTTGCAAAGCTTTTAACGGTCTCATAATATAAGAAGCAACATCTTTTTTCGAAACTGCTTCAGCACGAAATTACTGTGGTAGTGTTTGGAATCGGATACACCGTTCATGATTGAACACCAGTTTCATTAAAAGCGATTGGTGAATGTATGATAATACAATAAGTTCTCAACATGACTCATTAGTTTGTCCACGTGGTGTATTGCCAACACGGTTATTACTTGATGTTCAGAGCAGCGTAAATTTCGCTTAATTGAATTTCGACCAAACTTCGATCACTAAAATTTAAATCTATTAATTCACCATTTCACTGAAACTGAACAAAGCTCTACCATAATAGAAACATAACTTATTGATAAATAGCATCTCTATTATTTACATGATTACCACAAAAGATAAGAAAATAGGGGAAAAATCTCTCTTTTTGATCGTGTCCTAAAAGAATTTGCGATGTGTCATTATTCAAGTATAGATGTCCGTGCGAGATTTGTACTTAAAATATTCAGAGGATCTAAATGTACTTACATATTTTCATTTGATAACATAGAGTATATGGATGATAGGTACTTGACACCAGTCTCATTCAGAGTTTTGTTGCAATAATCCCAACTGTTATGAATCGATTGCACATTTTTTGCCATGCTAATGGATGTAAACGGCTATGTTCTACTGATTGTTTAACTTCTTGCAAATCGGTAAACTTTGAGGACTATTTTCGGTTCCCAACCAGTTTCCTGCACACTTTAGGTGAAGCTCTGTCTACTCTATGCCATCTCCTTACGCCATAATAATAAAAACAAGTTTAACCAATGTCATAGCAAAGTCCTTTCTACACTCCAACACTTACCTCTAATGCCAAATAGGACATAGAGGCTTTAATTTTAAAAAACTTAATGTTTGCCTGGACAATATGTTTCAAAAACTGTTGTTAAATGTTAGGGTCATATAACGTCAGCGTAGGTGTTCTCACTAAAGTGACACGATTTGGGTTTTGAAAGATCACAATGCGTAAAAAAAGCGAGGAATGCTTGGCAGAGCAGGTGTAGGATGCACACTTAATGTTTGAAAAAAATCAAATGCCTGGTATAACCAAATATTATTTGGCGTGAGAAAATTCCTCAAATCACTGTTATGACCGATCTGTCGTTACTCTGTTTATCATAATATATCGGAGTCGATAACCCTTGGCGTGCCAAGATCGGGATATGTATTCTGGCGCAGAGTGAAGAGTGAACTACAAGCTAACCAAAACTGAATGCTTTATTGATGAACTAAACTGATTTGACCACAAAACGTAGAAAAACTGGAATTATAAGAAATCCATGATCATGGTTGGTATTTATCGATGGGTATATTGTAACCTACTTAATCACAAAGTTAACATAAAGTCCATAATATGGGTCGCCCAGCCCAGGCGCTTAAGCCATATCCTCGTCATGATATGGTCATATAGTGTGCTGAGAAAACAACCAACCAACCAACCAAACTTTGCGACAATCGGATATGGTGACATTACACAGAAGAGAAGAGCATTTGCAACTGAGATTAAAATGTGTGTTTGGCTATGTTTCAGCATGTCAGGCGCAAACCGTTACGGACAGGAAATGGTGATGATTATTGACAATGGATTTGGAAGATGGATACCAAAAGCCCTGATGTACCAAATCTCCTTGACTATTTTTTTTTTTTTTTTTTGTGATCAACCATCGTACTGAATAGTCCACTTGTAACTATTCATATAGAGAGATTCCTAGAATTGCTTTCATAGATGATGCCCGATTTTTTACCTTAAATCATATATGTTGAGGTTTTCAAAATAATGCTTACTGTAACAACTTACCTACGAGTACCACAAAAGACGATTACTCAAACGAAAAAAAAAACAACCTAAATAGTTCTTCGTGTCGGGTATATTTTACGAAGAAGAAAAATAAAGGCAACAGCCATGTTTACGTTGGACAGTTTATGATCAGATTTGAAACAGTGTATCTTATTTTAATTTACCCTTCCGCAACAATTTCATCCATCGACAATATAATAGATTTTAATGATTTTTTTCGTCTGGTAATATATATTTCACCTATTACTGTAAAATACAATAGAAGAGTTCCATGGAATACTACACTGTGCGTGTGAATGGTGTTATGATGATTTAATCTTACGCAGGTAGACAAGGCAGCACCACTATACACTGTTAATCAAAACTGATGAGTTCAGTTTAACATAGTCTCGTATGTCATTTTCTTTAAATTGTCATATTTTTCCTCTCAGAGACCGCTCCGGTGGCCTAGTGGTTAGAGCGTCCGCCTCGGATGCGGGAGGTCGTCGGTTCGGTCAAAGACTTACAAAAATGGTACTAACAGCTGCCTCGCTTGGCGCTCAGCATTAAGAGGCTAGTGTTAGGACTGGTCGGCATGGTGTCAGGATAATGTGACTGGATGGGACATCGTGCTACATGTCTGCGGCATGATGCGCCAGTGCTAGACATCGCTATAAACTGCCACGCTGCAGACATCGTAGCGATTTGACTGAAATTGTTTTAAAGCTACGTTAAAAGTCCAAATCACACACACACTTAGACAGACGAGGAAGGAACACTTAGTAAAGTAAATCACAATACACGACATCAGTAGAACACGGTGTCTCGTGACTGAATAGCTTTCTAATGGTCTGCTGAGAGAGGCATGCATGAACACTAGGTACCATAAATCATAACAAAAGAGTCCCGTTGAACACGGTGTCTCGCATAATAACGGCTTACGTAGACAAGGTAGAAACACTTAGCACTGTACACTACAATACTCCATTCCCTATGAACCCGGTATCTCGCACGTGAATGACGTTATGAGAACATATTTTTCGTCTTACACAGACAAGAGAGGAACATTTAGTACTCTAAATCACAATTCAAGAGTACAGTGGAACACAGGGTCTCGTATGTGAATGCCGTTCTGATGAAATAGTGTATTCTTAACCAGCAAAGGCAAGAACACTTAGTACTGTAAATCACAATATGTTAGCTTCATTGAATTTCAGGGAATTCATTAATTGCAGATTTTTAGAGATATGCCATTTTCGCAAATAACCTAAGGGCGAAAATATAAAATGTTGTGGTAAATTTACTCTTTATGCACTTGGGCAATTATGCATTATTGCCTGCATTACCCTTCGAACACCAATAAAATGAATACGGTGGGTTTATTCAGATACAAGAGGTACTCATACCGCACATCAACACGTACATCTTTCAAGCATGGCTGATCTTTATTTAAAATTACTGACTATGATCAATCAATTACTGACATCAATAAAGCCACATCGACCTGTTTTCATTACGGACTCTTTTCGTATCATGGTACAAACAGTAATCATGTGGTAATATAATTGCAAAATTTCAGTTTATTGCAGCATCTGTCTGTAAAGATGTACGACTTCCATAAACATTAGCACACAATCTTAACACTGTCGACAGTGGCTCCACCAGTTTTCTGCTTTCCTATGCAAGGCAGCTACTCGTAAACTTGTCAAGGAACAAACGTGAGACATATAGCAATATTTTCTGCAAGTTTGAGATGAACAGGGATTGGTGTAGCATATATAAGACTTTGAAACATTCACCTAGTACAATCACATTATTGACAGTAGTACCCGAAGTTCCTGCTTACTACTTACGAGATACAGACTATTGTGCTTCCAGCTTCAGATATATAATAATAATATCTCACAGTTTCAACTGAAAACTACACATGACATGTGACATTCAAAAACTTTAACACAGGGCCTAACGTAAATTTAATTCTTGACGTCACCACCGAAGCTTGAAAACTGATACTTATGCTTAGTTATTTGCAGTAGAGACGAAGCCCATTTAGAATATATTTACCCATTATGATTATCTTTACCCATTTTGACTATCTTTTTGCCCATTATGATTATCTTTACCCATTATGATTATCTTTACCCATTTTGATTATCTTTTTGCCCATTTGACTATCTTTTTGCCCATTTGATTATCTTTGGCCCCTTTGATTATCAATGCCAATTTTGATTATATTGACCCATTTAGATTATCTTCTTTACCCATTTTGATTATCTTTTCCAATTTTCGATTATATTTGCCCATTTTCAATTATACTTGCCCATTTTCGATTATATTTGCCCATTTTTGATTATATGTGCCCATTTAGATTATCATTACCCATTTAGATTATCTTTTCCCTTTTTAGACTATATTTTGCCTGAATGAACTTCTATCCTGATTCAATACGACAACCAAATTACCGGTTTTAGTCACTATACTCTGCCCTGAAAAACAATACAGAAAGGCGCATTGGTCGGAACTTGGCAACACTAACATCACTTTTCAAAGTCGTCATACATCCAGCTATTATACAATACGATATCCAGTTTGTTATGCCATTAATATGGTTGTCTCAATGTTAGGGCCATTTCGCAGCGTTGACCGTTACTCTGGTTATTGTATGTAACAATGGCATTCGATTCTGCAGATATCTTGCAACATCCAAGTTTGAACCAGTAGCAGCCAGAAGAGCGTTTCCCTGTTTTGACGAACCTAACATGAAGGCCGAGTTCACGGTGACCCTTGTTCACAGACCCAATTACACTGCACTCTCTAACATGCCGGTTGAGGTAAGCTTTCTAAATCATTGTTATAATACGTGAACAAATGAATTTATATAATGTTCTTGTAACTCTTACTGTTCATGGGCGTCCGCATTTGGGTGGAATAAAGATGGAGGAATTCAAAAGAAAAATTCATTGTAAGGTATATAAATATATCCCTCTAATTTTCGCTTAATCCCCTCACCCGGACTATGGCTTGCCACCCACCCGGAAAAATTCTTGCAGACGCCCATGTATATATTGTTCATCAATATTTAAGGGATAGGGGTGCTGCAAACCATATTGCTTGTAAAATACGCCCTTTCACATCACAATCACAAGGAAACATCAGACCATATCATGAGACATAATATTATTCCAAATCTGCAACTTTACATGCAAAAATGTGTACACTATTTAGCAGGGATATCTAGTTGTTTTAGCGAACGGGGGTAAAACCGAAATACTTTAGAAACTCCATGTCGTTTTGAAGCTAATTAAGGCATGGTGACACATCAATGTGGTCGACTTAGAACTGGCAAACAAATAATTTTCGGTTATCACTCAGATCCTTTATAAACTTCCTCGTACAGGTTGTAAAAGAGCTGTACTATCTCCTCGTATCGGTATGGTATGTGTGTATGTGCCCTGATATGAGCATTTGAATTTGATAGGAAGATATTCTTGCTAAAACATTTCCTTCTGTAGGTCAATCCATAACGATTAGTATAATAAGATTCTTGTAGACCATATAATAATCACGTTTGAAATGTTCTCCCCTTTGATTCTAACGCTGTTTGGACATCTTCACATGATAATAAGTACGTTCAAACTTTATGTATGTTTCTTATGTCGTCGATTGTAAATGTGATTAGCTAAACGACGGCACTGGACAATTGGCCGAACGCTTTGTATCCGTTTTGGCCCACGCCCTTTTCAAAAGCCGAACGTTTTGTATCCGTTTCGGCCACGCCCTTTTCAAAGGCCAAACATTTTGTATCCGTTTCGGACACGCCGTTTTCACTCATAAACAAATTGTTCGGGTTTGGTTCGTAAAGTTCGATTAGCGATACCTTTTTATAAAGTTAAGCAAGTTTTAGAAAGTCATTGCTCAAAGTTATTTACCTGGATGAAGATTCTCTGCTATGAAACTAAAGGCCTTTTTTAAAACTGAATATCTTATTTTTATCACTTTTCAATGGAAATGCTCGTAAGTAGCAAGATAGAATTGTAAAATTAAAGACTGTTCTGTTTTACGGTCATTTTGAATCATACACACGTATATGTGGAGGTCTTTAAATTATAATGCCAGATTATACAGTGTTCAATAATTCCAGTATAATTATATGAATAATTATATTTATACCAAGAACTCGATATTAGATAACTTTATACTAATTTTGTTATGCTATTTATATTATCATTGCTTTAATTTTCTTCAATTTGATATTTTAATGCCCAAAATTACACAAACAATAGATTCCCATAACCTTTTATCACACAATGCATGTGAGGGACCCTGAATTCGTTCCTATGATACATTATTATGTAATACTAAAGGTACTCACATTATAAAATAATGTTTTTATTATAACGGAGGGCATCATCAAGGTCATGTATTTTTATTGTCTTTTATTTGTTCATCATGGTTTATAGGGTATCGGAGTTTGGGCTTTCAATAATGGTCTACAGCGTACACAATTTCGAACGTCCGTGAAGATGAGTACGTACCTGGTGTGCTTCATAGTGTGTGACTTTAACTTCAGTGAAACTACGACAAAGCACAACACAACGGTAGGACGGCTTTAATAACTTTTGTTTTTAAATATTTAATAATAGATACTAAAATGTATCTGTGTGAGAGCATTGATGTTGATTAGAGTGGCGAACAATGTGATATCGCCACTGTGGCAATATCAACTGTGGAATTACTTTCTTCTCCACTTTAGGAAATTGTATGCCCTTACGTATGTTATATTTTCCATATTCTCCACGTTAGGAAATACAGCTGCTCTGAACCGACATCAAAGAATAAAGTTCTTTAATTTGCGATTTTGACTCTCGTCCCATTCATAGTCATGTTTGAAAACGATGGAGAAATTTGGGGATATGTGCGTATTGCTTTCGAAATCCGATTTACGAGTATCTGTTATCGAACTAGACTGCAATATTTCCAAGGGCATATTACTCACGTTTTATTGCAACAATAAAGAAAATAATCATAATTATACCGTGCTAAAATAGTCATTATTCAATTATTTTCTTTAAATATGTTGCTTTTAGGAGGCTGAAATGTTTTTAGACTTCTCTATGATGCAACCTCAACACCAAAGATTCAGTGTATCCATCCGCGCTATAAATATGTTAATAATTTTTTTAATCTTTTATCTTTCGTATTAAAACAGTGATTAATTACACAAATGACGAAATAAGAAGCATTATTGTAGGACATTAACTCTGAAATTTCTTAAACTATTGTTAAATTTCGGAACATGTTTAATCCGTGTAGTAATACAAGGCTGGCTGCATTGAAATAAAATGGAAAGTGTATAAGCTAGCTTGCATTGTTTGCCTTTAAAATTAAAACGAACTGAAATCTACGGGATATGAGATAATATTTCGGTCGTGAAGTGGATACATTTCGTACTGTATCTAATGGCAATACAATGTTTCCACTTCATTTGTGAAATATTTTGCTACACTTACTCAAAAATACAGATATCCTCTATTTATCCTTCAACGCTTTGAGCTTTATTCAACTACTGTGTAGCGGCTCGTAGCTGTGTGTGTGGACCGCTCCGGTGGCCTAGTGGTTAGAGCGTCCGAGGGATGTGAGAGGTCGTGGGTTCGATCCCCGGCCGAGTCGTACCAAAGACTTGCAAAACTGGTACTAACAGCTGCTAGGCGCTCAGCATGAAGAGGTTAGTGTTAGGACTGGTCGGCATGGTGTCAGGATAATGTGACTGGGTGGGACATCATGCTACATGTCTGCGGCATGGTGCTCCAGTGCTAGACATCACTATAAACTGCCACACTGCAGACATCGTAGCGATATGACTGAAAAATTGTTAAAGCTACGTTAAAAATCCTAATCACACACACACACACACACACACACACACACACACACACACACACACATAACTGTGCAGTATCAAACCTTTGGCGCCTTTTCTCTGAAATATTGTTTGGGTGGAAATAAATTTTAGCGCAACAGTGACATAGATATTGTACTGAGCTCTATCTACAATATGCATTAAAATACTATTTACAGTGCGCCGCCAAGGCAAAAACTCAAACCTTCTCAAAATATAAACATTATACCATCATATATATATTTCTCTCCATTAATATATACGTTTAAATATAACAGCTAATAAACTGTAAACGGAGTGGGGATGGAGTGTACAGGGTACATGATCTTTTAGTTGTGTGAAAACATAATATATTCGATACCCTTGATGCAATCTTTGTATTTTGATCCCATTAGTAGTATTAAATTCAAAATGAGCGGTATCTGGCCTTCCAATGTCAATATCTACTTACAAATAATGTACAGTCCTACTAGGATTCAATGGCATGCTGTTTGATAACACTGAGAAGTCCAAGTTAATATCAACATTGGATGTGGGATTTAAACAACATGTAAATAGATCTCAGCCATGAAAGATCACCACGGCTGCATTACGGGTTGATGTTGATCAGTAGTATTAATTTGTGCAAGTAACATGTGATATATTTTGCAGTGAGCCACATTAAACCAAAGACCATTTAAGATTATATATATATATATATATATATATATATATATATATATATATATATATATATATATATATATATATATATATATATATATATATATATATGTAACATATACAATATTATATTGCTAACACATTCTGCCATAGAAGTATACATCACAAGTAAAACAAGATATGTTCAATGACGCCTAGGATAAGCCGTAAGCCTCTTTTGGGCGTGTTTTCAATAGAGTCCTACATGTCGTCATGATTTAATTGGTATACATTTTATCAATGAATATACAATAAAATAAACGGATTAAAATAACAGGTTACAAGGACGGTATTCTTACAAACCATACAAGTATGGTGCATAATAGCTGTGTCATTCAAATTGAACAATACACGCATTTAATCAAGATGAATTGAATATTAGGCTTTAAAAAAAAGGATGAAACGTGGATCACGGAGATCTTTGGGCACGAATTAGCGTCCTACAATGGAAGTATTTATTTAAAGGTTGAAACATCTCTCTATTTAATCTTGGTATTACCAACGACTGCCTTCGGTATTATATTGATGATGGTATGACGCTCTAAGAACTAATGTTAAATATGCTGGGCCAATGATGTTCACGGTGTTGTATACATAGTTTATTCTGAATTGTTGAACTATATTTTCCGCATTTCATATACCAGCACAAAAAAAAACAGATTGGAGAACAGTAGATATTGAATCCTTAGTTTTAGTTTTAATCCAGGACGGACTGAGCCCAGAAAACTACGAGGAGCACAAATAATCAGAACTACACTTAACCGATGCAGATAACAAATTATTATTTTTAATTTTTTTTCTCTCGCACAATTACCATGTTTATCAAGTACGTCAAGCTTATTATGAACTTTCTTCATCATACCATCTACTTTTGTCTCACCAGATAAATATTGAAAAAAGTTAGAGACCTAAATATTTTACTGGGTTTTCTTAATTCTTTCTTTTGGGTAGGAAAATTTACATAAACATTGATACATACAGAAGTGAGCTTTAATTATTTATAATATTGGGATGCTACTTATAAACAATGAGAGAGAGAGAGAGACTCTTTAATAAGATTTACATACATGTTGGGAAAAGTTACAAGAACAATTATTTTCATGTTGGCCTGTATATGTCATTTTAAAAGTAGTGATGTAACCTGTGGAAAAGGTTCTAAATATTTATATATGCAGTTTTGGTGGGAATTTGTTAAATATTTTCCATGTAACTGAATGTCATTGTAATAAGGCCGCATTCTAGAGCTTACTGGCACTTACCAAAGTGGTCGCCCCACAGATGATCACAGCTAGTAGACCTTTCTGACAGTCAAGATTTACGGTTGCTTGTCCAGTGTGTACATATTAGACACTGCATTTAGCAGATGGAAATATAAAAATCAGTTGAGATTTGTCTAAAGTACATTAGAATAAGCATGGTTATAAAATAAATGATTAATTGTCTTATTGGTCATTTTGTGACTATTTTTCTTTCTTAGTCATTTCCCCACCTATACTGAAATTTTGCCCGACTGCAAGTTCTTCCTTTGCCATTGGAAACTTGTCTTGACTACCATAACAATCTTCATAGAGTTTACTGATATCTTATATGAAAACACCCACATTTGTCTTTATGTGTGTCATGGATGCCAAACAAGAGGTCGTTCGAAACTTGCGGCACCATTCCATTTCTTAACAAAAAAATACTTTTTGTATTTGTATGTTCAACCTTTCTTTTTGAACTCGCTTATACCAATTCTTTTATTTTATTTAAATACTCTTTCAATTTTTATCTTGAAACTTTCGTTCATTACCCCCGTCAGAGGACGAGCAATAGCTAGCAGTAGTAATTGTAAATAATAATAATAATAAAAATAACCATTATCATTGATCATTTAAGCAGATAGAAGCTAGCTGCAAAATATCATGCAAAAATAAATACACAAGCAACTCGTCAAAACACACACACACACACACACACACACACACATACATATATATATATATATATATATATATATATATATATATATATATATATATATATATATATATATATATAACTGACCGCTCCGGTGGCCTAGTGGTTAGAGCATCCGCGTCGGATGCTGGAGGTCGTGGGTTCGATCCCCGGCCAAGTCGTACCAAAGACTTGCAAAAGTGGTACTAATAGCTGCCTCGCTTGGCGCTCAGCATGAAGAGGTTAGTGATAGGACTGGTCAGTCTGGTGTCAGGATAATGTGACTGGGAGGGACATCATGCTACGTGTCTGCAGCATGATGCCCCAATGCTAGACATCACTATAAACTGCCACACTGCAGACATCGTAGCGATACGAAAAATTGTTAAAGCTACCTTAAAAATCCACACACACACACGCACACACACACACATACACATTAAACTGAAGTTAAAGTTATACAAGGTGAACATACTGTTATCTTCCTGATGTATGACAGCTACCAAGTACAAATGTTATGCTGTCATCACATTTGGTACATTCCTTTATCGCAACTGATATTAGTGTTAGCTGACTACTGTTTAGTGGGTCGCGGTCACAGGGATCATCTATCCCAGTTCGACATTGCTTTCTACATGTTTCGTTGCACATATTTATGGCTCAGAACCCTTGTTATTTGGCTCCTAAATAGCTTACGGAACCTTTCCACATTGTCTATTCGCAGACACAGAATTCTTCAAATAACAATAACTTCAGCAACAAACTGCGAGGTTTCACTCAAAGTGAAAACCTATTAAATTATCCACATGTCACTGAGAAATTATTACAACGAATAAATAAACTTCACAATGTCTTAAACTTAAGTTTTGTACAGTAATCATTTCGTTTCATGTAAAAATGATAATAACAAAATACTGATCCTCAGGTTTTCACAGGATAACAAGTTTTTAATTTGCTGAAAATATATTTAAATCATGACAGTTATTTATAATATCCGTCGAGAACTGTTAAAGATTAGGGTCGAAAGCGTTAGTAAATACTTTAACCGGTTTCGCGTAATGTATTAAACAACCCGTAACTGGTTAATTGCAGTCAGAAACACTTCATGTACAGAGAATGCGAACTGGCAAGAACTACAACATGATCAAACTTTTCACTTTCTAAATTCTAGTTAATGGTTTCTCCTACATTTACTAACACGCTTATATTCCCCACTTGATTTTGCACTTTACGTATATATTCTACCTCTAATTATGGTATCATATTCTCCGCCATTTCGTACAAGAATTAGTACCAGTCAGGCTGATTCTCAGGATCAAAAGATTCCAAGTTTGGAATTTTGCGTTGACATATTTAAAATGATTTAGTCGCAAGGGGTTAATACGCATGAACAGTGAAAGGAAGAAAGTACGGTGTGTGTGTGTTTGTGTGTGTGCGTGCGTGTGTGTGTGTGTGTGTGTGTGTGTGTGTGTTTAACACTTTTTCAGTCATAACGCAACGATGTCTGCCGTGTAAGAGTTTATAGTGATGTCTAGCACTGGGACATCATGCCGCAGACATGTAGTATCATGTACCACCCAGTCATATAATCTTCACACCAGACTGACCAGTCCTAACAGTAACCTCTTCATGCTGAGCGCCTAGAGAGGCAGCTGTTAGTACCAGTTTTGTAAGTCTTTTGTATGACTTGGTCGGTGATAGAACCCGCTACCTCCCGCATCCAAGTCGGTCGCTCTAGCCCAGGGGTCACAAATTCAACCACTGTTAGGGCCGCATGAGGACATTTTCAATGACCCAAGGGCCGCATCACCTTTGTAATCTCTCATGACACTTGTGATGTTAATAAGTATGCGGGTCGCATTGTTGCGACCCCTGCTCTAACCACTAAGCCACCGGAGCGGTCAATTGTTTGTGTGCGTGTGTGTGTGTGTTTGTGTGTGTGTGTGTGTGCGCGCATGCGCGTGTGTTTGTGTAAAGTTTGAATAAAGATGACATAAGACACATTTGCAAAATTTAAATCCATGCGAGCCTATTGTCTGGAATATAGAAATGGACTGTTAAATTGAACAGACCAAAGACAGAGTGAACAGATACAGAATGAAACTGTTTGGACATGTTACCTGTGACTAAAGCATGGTCCAAACTTACAAATAAAACATAAGTCATCATTATCAAAATAGCCTGCAAATTAAATTAATTAGTTTCCTAATATGCCATTTTACTGCATAAATAATTAGCACTTGTGATATTAAAATAAAATGTTGCATGTTCCTCCAATTTAAGGACCATCTGATGTCATGCATGTACTCAAAAGAGTTAAAGCATGAGATTAGTCATAGGAAATACGAGTATATTATAATGGAAAAGAAAACGAAATACAATTCTGAAATTCGACATTAAAGCAATTCCAAGCAGTTAAGTGTTATGACCGAAAATAATCATAAGCCAAAATAAAATATCTTTCACTTTCTTATTCTCTTGATAATTTATGATGTTCGCAACAGCAATTTGCGACTAAATTTGTTGACTATCTGAGCAAACATTTCTTTGAAGACCGATTTGTGATGAAAATAAAACACACTTTATGCTTTCAAAGCTATATAGCTGCATACCCAGTAATGGACTGGTAGCTGACCCGGGTTATTTTCAAAACAATATGTAGAGTTTACATTGTCCATAAAAGAAAAGAACTGTCCACGTTACAGAATAACTCCACTTTTAAACTAACGTGCACATAAAAAAAAACATTAAGAACACATAATTTTAAAGGTATATGCTATGGCAAATTTGGCAACGGAATCTCCGACTCATGCTCTTGACTTAGCCTCCTGCATCACGTGTGCTTCAACTTTAGCTGAAGTCGATGGTTGCCTATCAATCAACTAGAAATAATATGCTGATCGTATGCATTATTAGGTACTAGGACAAAATGGTAGCGGACAAATTGGTACGGACAAAATGGTATGGACAAAATGTTAAGTGGACATAATGGTATTGGACAAATTGGTATTAGGATTAAATGGTACAGACAAAATGGTACGATTACAATTTTATTGATACGAAATGTAAAAAAGCAGACAAGTATTTACTGAATAACATTAATAGACTGCTATTGTGAACTGACCATGGGTGATTTATAATAATTGCCCATACAAACAATTTTTTTTTAAATTTTAAAATAAAAAGCAAGTCAAGAAAATTAAAGCGCAAACTGTAAAGCTACATGACAAAAGACAAGTACATAACCTCTGACTATTATAAAATATCTTAGAAATAGAAAAAATAAACTAAAAAATGTCACACATTCAAGGCATACTCAATAAAATGTATCATATGAGGTCAAACTTTATTTGATCTAGTGGCAGACAGTACACAGGTCTCGTAAGTCTTACCAGGTTTTCTAGGGTGTCACTTTTCCGCTAATCGCAAATGTCACAGTTGCTGCAATATATTGTCTGCGCATTTTTGACATGCGCGCAAACGACGGGACACCAAAATTTAAGTGCAGTTAGAAGAACTTTTAAAGGCAAGGAAGAGCATGGAAGCGTGACACAAACACTAGATCAAGTTATTCCTATGATTCATGGTAAAGGCTTAATTTCAATGCCAGAAAGCCAGGATGCTGAAGGTCATCATAAAGTTATTTTTAGTTGTCTGATTTAATAATGAGACCAACATAAACTCTATCTTAGATGATATGAATAACCATTGTCGATTAGTGCGTGCCTGGGTTGAATGCACAGGTATATTGACATAAATTGCTTTTTTAATTGTTGCGAATTTTTCAGTCGTTAAAATTGCATTGAATTACTATTTAATATCGTTGCATTTTGTAGATTCGGCGTAAGTTATTTGCAGTTTCACTTAATTTTTTTCAAATAAAATACAATTAACATTTCCAAAGTTACACGAATTTAATAAAAAATCATTTGTATTGATATCTTTTTCAGTTAGTTTATGGATGTGTGAATATTTTAAAATGTGTATGAAAATTAAATTTTATTATGATTTTAGGTAATTATTATTTTCATTAGCAAGCGAAATTCTAATATATATAATATATATATACCATTTTATTCTGTTTTGTCCCATACCATTTTGTCTGCAACATTTTATCCATACCATTTTGTCTATACCATTTAATCCTAGTACTATTTTGTCCCATACCATTTTGTCCGTAGTATTTTGTCCGCACCATTTTATCCATACCAATTTGTCCAATACCATTATGTCCACTTAACAGTTTGTCCATGCCATTTTGTCCGTACCATTTTGTCCGCTACCATTTTGTCCGGCCACCCATTATTATATTTTGTTTTTAAGAAGAAATAACATAATGCCAACATTTATAGTATATAGACAATCCATTGTAACGATTAATAATGTGGAAGCAGAAAAGCTTTTATGTTAGGCACAGATGCTCTGAAGATGAAAAAGCACATTTTTAATCTAGCAAGGCCAGAAAACTGGTTCTTTTGCGCAGGCCATCATTGCAAGCGACCAGGCAAACTAACTGACTCGGAAATAAAATGTTTCAGTTCACTGGAATTTTCAAAAATGTTGGAAGTCAGATCCACAATGTTTACCAAATGCATACTCAATAATGCGCATCTTCTATGGAGCTGACGTGGTTTCCGGCAATTACTTGACGTCGACAACGGTTGGGCCCTGGGAACCGTTGTTACTCATTTCCGCTTTGTGTGGGTCACTAATATAGAAGTGCAGTAACAAATTCCTCCCACCACAACGACAATTCTATTGGACGAGGTCAACTGCATACATCAGTACAAGCTGTCCAGTTAAAAATTCCAACAAGTAAGATCATATCTTTGGGTTTCTGAATTTGAAGAAGAGCTTTTTGTATAAGAAAAATCAGTCCAAAGAGATGTTTCGACGCAAATATTCAAAACTATTTGTTTAAGCTTCTTATAATTTCTCAAAGCCAAAGTCCCCCCCCCCCCGAATTACCAGTTTTACACAGAGCACACGTGGTCTTCATTTTGTCCTTTTCAAACATAAAAGATCTTTAAGATTGCGGTCTTTTATTCACGTTTTTACTCTGGCATGTCAACTGTCATGTGTAAACACTTGCAGTGTTATCCAGCTAAGGAAAGCTGTATGTACTGTAATGAATTGACTTGCAAACACCCTCTCGATCGACAAACAAGCAGTGATAATCATGACAATCTAATGATGTGTTACTAAATTCGTGCTTTTTTACAACACACACCCAAGCAACAATATTAACTGGAGTACCTTCCAACTTACCATTTTGTAGCATACCTTAGCATTAGGCTGTACCGAGGGAAAGTGCGCAGATCGATGTTCATTTGTAACACAGCTTGTTTTCAAGGAAAAAGATGGGAGTGAAAAAGTGTATGCAGATGGGTTTTTGTTCATGAATTTAAGGATGTAGTTAAATACGCTTAGTGTTACTATTTAAGGCGGTGGGGTGGGGATGGCGCGGGGAAGGTAACTACTAACCGGTCATCAGACGTTGTAACTGCTTACCGCCAATACTCGAACCGTCTCCGGTTATCCGTGTAATCGTATCTGTCCAAATATAAATCATGCTAGAATCAGCCGTTTAGTAATTTAGTAATGTGGGACTGAGCGTATCTCGAACAATAGTCTCAAAAAAGAATCGTTCGTCAATTTCATCTCAATCATTATATGTTTAATTGGAATAATCATTGTTCATATAATTATATTATCTTCAATTCATCTTGACTCAATCATATCTTTGCCACATATTTGAGCATCGTATGAAATTGAATTATTACATTTCCAAATCCGGAACATCACCTAAAAGCTGTATGGTTAAATCAAAGCGGTATAGGAAAAGACTCTGGCCTGTAAGGCTAAATGCTTTTCTCAACTGAATACAGATAAACTTTCTTCATTTAGAAGAAAAAAATCTAAACTTATTATTTTAAAAGGGTTTCTTTTGAATCAATGAATATTCATTCTCAAACATCATTATTAAAAGTTATCCATCGTTCAAATTTTTTACTATAAGTACGTTTTTTTTCTTTCAGTTCAAGGACTATTTTTCTCGTTTTGAATTAATTGCTATTTGCACAATTACACACACACGCACACACATACACACACAGATATATATATATATTACTATCTGAAACAAAATTCCGTTAACCATATAAATCTTATTACATATTACATATAAAAGCAAAACATCATGGAGAATCTTCATTTAGACAGTACATGATAATACAAGTAGTTTATTTACCTTTACGTTCAGTGTCTAATGCTACATGATCTCCTACAGTTTGAAAGCAATGCTATTACCAAAGAGTATAAGAGTGTAACTGGCTACATCTTATACATATGCACCCACATTTTTCTTTCTGTGTGTCACCGCCTCCAAACAAGCTGTCGTAGGTTCAAAACATCCAAAAACATTTCATACTCTTTTGTATTTTCATGTTCATACTTGTGATTAACTAACACATCCAATTTTTTTTTAAATGTATACTTTTTTAATTTTGATCTTGATTGTTTATCACTTCCTTCCTAAGACAGGAAATAGCTGGTTAATATCATAAACGTCTGTGTAATAAGTAATTAAGGAGAGGGAAATCACTCTTCAAGCCCGCCAATTCCATCTCCCAAGGAGCTGTTGTGGGGTTCAACGCCATTTTTCAGCACATGATAGGCTATGCATGGCGACCAGTACTAATGGTGGAGGAAGAACCCGGAAAAGCCCGGGAAGAACCACCGACCCACGAGAAGCTACTGGCAAGCTTTCTCACATACCCACATTAGCCGAATCCTAGACTCGAACCCACGCAGACAGAGGTGAGATGGCAGTGATCGGTAACGGAGAGCGCTGGAGACCACTCGGCCACTCAGGGGCCCCCTCCCAAGGAGTAATAAACCACTTCCACATCAAAATTATGCAACTAATCCGACCCAAATTATGATTTTTCTGCAGGTGCTTATTATTTCTCACACAACTCTGAGGGCCTCCAGGGTATGATCCACCCATTATAACACGGAAAAGATGGATAAAGCTTCTTGAAAAAGTAGGAAAATGTCCATAAAATTATATTTAACTTAAATACGTTATTCTGCTAAGTTTGTATTATTATTATTATTATTATTATTATTATTATTAAGTTTGTAGTATGAGCACATATTTATTGATAAATATTCTTTCATATTGCTGTGACTCTGGGGTATATCAACCTGTTTCCCATATTTTCATAAACAGTTCAAAAAGCAATTGTTCTAGTAAAACTTTGGTACACAAATATATTTCGAACCCTTTTCTAACATTTTTTTTTGAAGAGTATGGATGACAAAACCTTTTCAAAAGAGAATACGTATATAATGTTTTTTTTTTTATTTCGTATACGAGAACAACTACTGGCAGAAAAGTTCTCCCAGTGATACCCCTTCCAAAACATACTACCTTACAGACTTCGTGTGTCTATGACATTGTATTTTAGATTTTTCATATTTAAGAAAATCATATTTTCGTACGCTGACAACAAAGCGACTTAATATATTATATTTGTAGATTAATAGACCATTATAGACAGTTTGAATGGGCATATCAGCAGTTATACCTATTTTATCTCAGATGTAGTAGAGAGTACATACGTATATGAATAAACCACAAATTCATTTTTCTATGACATAAATGTTAACGTTTGAGGGAACGAACCTATTTTATTCGATGCTTGTCCCACTAGTCAATATGTTTAATTTAATTCTTGACTGAATTAAGAGCAAATTGATGAACAATCAAACGTATTTGCTTCGCGACATTTTCTCAAGTTAAATGTCCCTCAAACTATAAACCATTAAGTATTAAGTAATGGTGTCTAGTGCTCCCCAGCGTCGAGACTGGTACCCTGCTCAATTAATAACTAGTGGTCTGATTTATATAACCATGCTGACTGAATCTCTTAGGGAAGGTATAACCTATTCATCCACCCGATGTTGGCACCAGATGTATTATATCGATTTTTCACGTGCGTTCTCATTTCTTTCCTTTCATGTTATTTTCTTTTGATGGGCTTGGGTATTTAAGGATATTTGATGTATGGCTATTATAATATTATGGGTAAGCATATCTACCAAGAACTGGTGATGGTCACCTCCCTTTTATTTTATGGGTTCCCGTTATGTTTGTATTTGTTTTGTCTGGATATTGTGAGTTATGTAATCTGTACCTTGAGCCTACCATCTTTGCTGGATCCCCACTGTTCCTGAAGAGCAGTAATTTTCTTATCTCTGTCTCTCTCTCTCTCTCTCTCTCTCTCTCTCTCTCTCTCTTCGGTTGTATTCCTCAGTATATTGTTTCTCAACGCTTAAGCCTCGTGTTTAGCCTCAACTTGCCTCAACTTGTCTCAGTTTTGTCTGCTGTGTAATGTTTTATTACATGTTTTAACATATAACTAGACATCGTGAAAGAGGAATCAACACTCGCTACATTTGATACATTAAACGTCTACACTAAAATTTCGCATGTCTTTAGAATAGAAACAGTTAAAATTTGTCAAAACAAGAAAAATAAAAGAATGTAAACACGATTCGCTCAGGAATTTATAACTGACTCCGTTAGACGAGTACTTGAATGCAATTCATTTTTCCGTTAATGGAAATTACTACATACAGGAAAAGGTACAGCCACAGACAGGAAGGCACCAACGCAGAGGCGTAGCTATGATATTTTGCGCCCGGGGACGAACTATAAAATTGGCGCCCCAGCCCCTCCCTTTTTAATCACATTTTTGAATATTACCCTTGTTTACTTATTATAATGTAACGTTGTAAGCCTCATTTTGGCGCCCCTGTACCTTGGCGCCCGGGGACATATGTACCCCCCTGCCGCCCCCCCCCCCCCCCCGCTACGCCTCTGCACCAACGTATGTTACGCCAGTCTTGGGTTCCTGGGAGAGACATTATTTGACAGACTGATGAATAAACACGGACACGATTTTGGGAATAATTTGGTAAACAACTTGAAACAATGTTTAGACGACTTCTTTATTATACCGAACAAACATATATCTACAGACGTATACTTCCATGATTTTAATAGATGCAAATCATGCTCTACTGTAACAGAACGAAACTCGCTTAAAGTTTAAAATGGTAAAATATTTCAAGTTAAACACAGACAGTGATTGAAATTCAAAACAATGTGATATGTGTGAAATATAAAACATTTTACATAGGTTAGACAAAATATGAACGAAGAACGAGAATGTCAGTCTACAAACTGTAGAGTCATTTAATGATAAAACTTGCTCATTCATTCACTAAACGCCAGCGTCACCCGTTACATGATAATAAATGGATCAGGGCGATGAACAAAAGGATGTAACAGATGACGAGACCTCAGACAGAGGTCCTTCAGCTTCGTGTGCAAGTGTTAATAACAAAAACTCGAGCTGGGTACCACGACAAATTGTTCTATCCATACCGCGATACGTACCATGGTATAACGCAAAAATAGTAGTGACCAACAAAATTAATTTTATGGACCATGGACCTGGGGTATTTTAAATAACATTTCTGGTTCTCAAATAGCTAGGAAAATACCATGATCTGACTTCATAGCATAATAGCACCATATTGTATCCATTATTTGAAAAACAACGAATCAGCTCAAGATAACAGAAAATGAAATATCTTCGCTCAAATGAAAATCGCAGCTCCACCCACACCCCATGCCCAAAATTTAATGATGTATACATTATAGTGGATCAATTTGCTGTGTGTATCGTATATAATATTTGTTGCATAAAATGTCAGCTAAGAAATGTAACTAAAGTGTGACGATTACGCCGTATAAAAAATAAAAAAAATTGCAGACACTATACTGTTCATATAAAAAGCAATGAAACTATCAGTACGATCTCAACACCAGGGTCAGATATTTACAGAAGAGCGCCAGTAAACATAAAACACACATTGACTCAACAAACGAGAAAATAGTGCACTTGAGAAATTACATAATATTTAAACAAAAACGACTGCTCTCCAAAAAATCTTTGGACGATTCACTAACAAATGAATATATTTGCATAACAGAATGAAATACGCTAGTAAATAAATAAAATTATGATATTTCCTTTCTTCTTTTCTTCAGTGGGAAATTTTTGTAAAAGTTGGATTTGGTCCTTATAATCATCATCGTTCGGCTGCCATGTTGGTATACGTTACATGAGTCAAAAAATGTATAATAAAAGTTCACGAATATAATTACATTTGTAATATTCAACATTCATTTTTAGCGAATACAGCTATTTTGTAAAAACTTTAAATTGTTTGTCGTGAAAAATGAAAACATGTTTAAAATAAAAAAAAATTCATAGCGAGCTTACTCGAGGATTTCCGTTAATTCCTTACTTGCGGAAACTACCGAAGTACCGGTACAGTGACAAGGTACCTTGGTACGTACCACCGAGAAAAAAACCACGGGTATACTGGAAATTCCACGCAACTCTAGCAAGAATATCAATAAAGTAGCTAAGAATACGAACCTTTACTTTGACAAGAACCACATTTGTTTAGCATTTAATGCCACTGGGTTGTGAATTATATAACATTTACAATAACAACAAAATTAACAACACAGTTAACGAATCCGGAAAAACTTATTAAACGAAAAAGATAAGGACCTTCGGGTCGTTACATGCTTTAATTTTACAAGCAAAATGCTTTATGCAACACTAAACGCGATACAATGAAAGCAGATTTTTAAGGTATTTCATTCTGATACAGTCAGTGTTGGACTGGTTTTATCATTAGATAACCAAACAATATGAACCCTCGAAATGATTTTGTGTGTCCGTGATTGCTAGTTTTAAAAGACGCAAAATGGATTTAGATAACTCCGGCACCACAATAGTGGTTTGGACATGTGGTTAACAGTGTGTAACACTTACAACTCTAATTTGTACACGTACGTAAGCCATTTACCAGGCTCAACTTTTTCCCCAAATCTGTTATGCACCTCGATTAAGAACACTGCACTCAAACTGGAGTGTCCACTGAGCAATCGTGGTTACAAAGAAATATATAAAGCTCTGGAATTTGTTACCTGGTTTTTCGGTATGGTTGTTCATAACAGTGTTGAAACATTTTACCTAAAGATCGCGATGGCCGATCGAGCTTAATAGATGCTAACTCGTGCCAAGGGATTGTTAGAAAAATCAACTGGTGCATGACAATTTTGAGGTAGTAAATAGCTGTTGGACACTCATATCAGACGTGACTCAAATCAGGTTTTATTAACGCTATTTTCATTTTTAAAAGAATAGATGATTAGTAAACTCGCCCGACATTTCAGGAGTTGGTATGAAAATATTTGTTTATCTTCAGGTCAGGGTATATGCCACACCGGATAGAGTGGAGCAAGTAAAATATGCGTTAGAGGTTGCAAAGGTTACAATGGACTTGTATGAAAATCTTTTCAACGTTCCGTATCCTTTACCAAAACTAGGTAAGATTTTTCGTTTTAGCTTTCTATCTTGTAAGCAGTGTTGCAGTTGCTAACCTACTGACGTAAACCGCTAGTTGGGATTTTACGATCCATTATTTCGTTTTAACGTGTCCATGTGGCAACTATGTAAAAGGAGGGTGTTACCTGTGTTCCATTTAAAGTCTCTTCCCTTATAGATATGCAGCTTATCTTAGCATTATACAGTTTTGTTGTTGTTTTGCTTCTTTTTTTTTTTTTGTTTGTTTGTTTCCTTTTTTCATTTCGATTGTTCACGTGCGGGGTGAAATCTGCACGAGTTACCTTGAATTCCGCCGTGAGGGAGAGACGAAATGTGTGTTTCAGATCATATAAGATGAATAAGTGTTGACTTTGAGAAAGTCCTCAATTTCTCTTCACAAAATGAAATTTAACCTTTTCATGAGAATGCAGGATATTATGGATGAATATCAGTCCTTGATGACCCATTGTTCCAAAACAAGCAATATAAGAAAGGTTTGGAGGGGAAAAAACTAACTAGATTTGACGGAGCTATTTAGTGAAACCTGGAACATTTTGGATTATATCATTGTGATACATCAAGACTATCAATACATCGCCACATTCCAGGTTATTGGTACATCAGCACATTCAAAACTGGAATTGATTCGGATCACCGCTGGAATTAATTTGGAAATCTAAACATTTGGACTTATGGTAGAACGTTTAGGACTATTTGGAATATAATTCACAATACGCTAAGTTCTGTTTACTTTATTACTTCGGGGAAAAATTGCTTGTTGATTTTTACCAAACTTGTTGGTTTTCGTTCTTTTCTTTTACTTAGTTTAATACCATGTGTTCATAACAGTATAATGCAAGTAAAGCCGAATTTATATCGCGCAATATTTATTTCCTTATGAATAAGCAAATTTAATTACAGAAATATAACGTTTCATTTCCAGATTTCCTCTTTGTTTTATGATATTATGTTTTAATTTTAGTATTCAAAAAGAGCTGCCACACTGGTCTCCATAGTCAGATGATAGTTTCTTGATGACCTTGCTATAATCAATCTCAAATGAGCTTGATCACATATTGTCCGAAGATAGACTCTTCGGTTAATAGTCTGGACTGGTTTCGGTTTGCGGGTTTGACGCCATTTTACAGCACATGATATGCATGGTGATCAATCCATTAGTGGAGGAAGAATCCGAGAAAACTCCGAAAAGAACAACCGACTAACGGGAAGCTACTGGCATGCTTTCTTACATACCCACGTTGACTGAGTTAGACTCAAACCCACACGGACATAGGTGAGAGGTACGTGATCTGTAAAGGCAAGTGCCCTTGACCAATCGGCCAACCAGGGCCATGAGTAATCTGTGCATGGCCAGATTGTATTTGATATAGCTAGTCTTCAAAGTCGCCCGAGTTTA
This sequence comes from Sinohyriopsis cumingii, assembly GCA_028554795.2. Taxonomy (NCBI): domain Eukaryota; kingdom Metazoa; phylum Mollusca; class Bivalvia; order Unionida; family Unionidae; genus Sinohyriopsis; species Sinohyriopsis cumingii. The sequence continues at coordinate 98,417,826 of CM068826.1, forward strand.
TTAGTTCGATTGATAGCTGTGAAGATTTATGCTAAAGATATTTACCGTAAAGATATAACTGAACTATGTTTTATTTATTTATTTATTTATTTATTTATTTATTTATTTATTTATCTATTTATTATGTAAGTAAGTAAATCATTTGGCAACGCACCGCTTGTAATGTACTGCAAATCATCCGGACGAGCCGCATGCAAGGGAAACAACTTTTAAGCGACTATGATTTATTTCGTGGACAATTTATGGTTCTTGATACGGTTTTACTTAAAAAGAAAATAATAAACCCCATGAAATTAAAGAATAGGTTATGTCAGTGGGTTTAAAAACTTGTCTACAATAAAAAAAATACCTCAGCCGATTGGGATAACATCGTTTAACGATTCAAGGTTCTTAAATATAGATAGGTGTGATCACATATATGATTTTGGCATAAATAATGTGAAACGTAAACTACTCGGTGGTGAAAGCAAAACTCAGCGAATAAGCGGTTTCGTGGCAAAAAATAAACTATTCTGTCCAAATGAACTGCGCAACTTCAAAACAAAACGTTCATCCCCCACCCCCGCCCAGCGACAAAAATTATATTTGTATATACTATTACCTTCTTTGTGACATATTTTTTTCTAAAAGTCGTTATTTTGAATTCATGTGCTTCCTTTACAGACCTTATAGCTATACCCGACTTCGTGTCCGGAGCTATGGAACACTGGGGACTCATTACGTTTCGAGAAGTGAACCTTCTGTTTGATGAAAACGAGGCTTCAGGTGCCAACAAACAAGGGGTGAACCTTGTAGTCTCTCACGAAGTATCACACCAGGTAATTTTTAAGTAATACATAATGAAGTTGCAAATGTCATTATTGCATTTGTATTACTAACCTTGACATTGAATAATTTCTGAAGATTAAACAAATCCCGAGAGAGTTTGTCCTTTAGTAATTTGACCTCCAGTTAATAGCTTTATTAATAATGTTGTTTGAAGTCCACGCAACAAAGACATTTTTAGGTGGCTTAAGTATTTTGGAGTTCTGACATAATTGCTGTTCATATAGCAAACGAGTACCATGTTTCCAATTTAATTTTAAATTGATTGATGTAAGACCACTATTTATTTTGTATATTGATTTCTTGTTTCCGCGCTATTTGGAAAAGGCATCGGGATGTTGTTAATTTGCCATTATGCGTGCTTAAGTTCATTATTGCGCTTGGGCCTATTGTAGTACAACTGATGTTTCACCTTTAAAGACAAAGACTTAAAAATCGGAGGGGGGAAAGGCGAGGAAGGTAGAGTTTCCGGATCGGGAACGTAATCAGTAACTTCTATAAACGCAGGAACGATTGGGTTTTTGTAAGGTGGATTGCAATTTTTCGTCACCATGATGTATCCAAGAAAAATTCATAAACCATGCGCGTTCATGTGTGCGTGTGTTTCAGATGGCGATTATCTCTTATACTGTTTGAGATACTTGACAAGTTGTAGCTGTAGCGTCTTCGGCATTTGATCTTATTTTACAGTGGTTTGGTAACCTGGTAACAATGGATTGGTGGGACGATCTGTGGCTCAACGAAGGATTTGCAACGTTTATGGAGTACATAGGAGCGAATGAGAAGGAACATGACTGGGGCATGGTCAGTTCCGGAAAATAGAATATTGTTCAGATTTGATAAGCTGCATTCTTTTTATTTTTAATAAATTAGAGGCAGATAGATTTATTTGTATCTGACGTAAAAGCAGACTTTCGGTAAGCTGACACAACAGCAAGCATTCTGCAATAACAACATAATACTCTTAGACATTTCTGCATGGCCAGACCGGAAATATGTTATCAGTCATGGCGAACGAGGGAAATTGAAAATAAAGCATTTTAGTCTGGCATGTTTATTTTTATTTAATTTGTACAAAATCAAATGAAAATTAATGTTGAAAATTAGTTTTTTTTAGCAATATTATGACAATCTCATATTCAGATTAAAATAAAACGTCCGAGCAACCAGAACAGTTGTGAATTTTTGCAGACTAGTTGGAAGTGAACAGAATATGGCTTGACGGCAACTAATGACAAAACTCGTTGCTCCGAAGAAAAAGAAATCTCGAATTTATAGATCTATCAAAATCTGATCTAGATTCCATATTGATTTTTAATTTTAAAATATTTAGTATCCAAATGTTTTTCACTTTCCCGTGATTGGTTCCTTTAAAACCTCGTTTTCTTTGTTCAGTCAAATTTAAATTGCATTTATTATTTCCACTGCACTCTCATCAACAGACAGATCAGTTTATCACAGATGAACTGCAAACAGTAATGGTCCTTGACGCTGGCGAGTCCTCTCACCCAATCATCAACAATGTGGAGAATCCGGACCAAATCAACGAGGTCTTCGATGCAATTTCCTACAGCAAGGTGAAAAAAGAAATTATTAGATAGTATGATCTTAAAATGAACTGTTATATATTCTCGAAGCTTTATTAGCAAGAAGGTCCGAACAGAACTTAGGTATAGTTCTTGAAGAAAATTTGCCTCATTGAAATTTAAGATGCAGGTAAAAGAGCTGCCTGAAACGTACATAAACTCTGCTTTTATACTGGCGAAATAGAGTGTCAAAATATTAAAACTTCCGCTTGAGATTTTGCTCAAACAATTTATAGAATACGGAGCCATACCATTTTATTCAGAGTTCTTTGTTAAGAACCTTTGGATAATTTGGATGAAAGGAAAACCTGGTACCGCTTTATTTCTGAAGGTTCCATTCATGTCATTTATTATTACGTTTAATTCCACTTTTTTCTGGAAGAGCTTACTCAGATAAACTCCAATGACATCGCTTACGCTCTACTTCTCGTAAAAACCGTATTTATGTTTTCTTTAAATGTATTTATATACAGAAATTGTCCAGGAAAAAATGTATGAAAACATTTTGCGAATATGTTTAGTCATGCTCTTTCAAAGACTGTGGGGGCCCTAGTGGCCGAGTGGTCTAAAGTGCTTTCAGTTACGGATCACTGCCATCTCACCTGTCTGCGTGGGTTCGAGTCTCGGATGCAGCCAATGTGGGTATGTGAGAAAGCTTGCCAGTAGTTTCTCGTGGGCCGGTGGTTCTTTCCGGGGTTTTCCCCGGTTCTTCCTCTTCTATTAATAGTGGCCACCATGTATAGCCTATCGTGTGCTGAAAAATGGCGTTAAACCCTACAACAACAATAACAACACCAAAGAATGTGATGTATCGCATGAATTATCCGTGTCTAACCTAAATTTAATTTACTGTACATTGTGTGCGATGGAGCTGTTTTTTGCTCAAGTCCTGAGAGAACACGAGAGAAAATGAAAACAGAAACCAAGCTAGGAAGACAATGGCGTTTTACAATCAAAAGGAATAGTTCTCTATACGTAAGGGGACAAATGATATTGTGATATCGTGTCATTTCTTTTTATGAAATAGCTTAGGCGTTAAACAGGTTCATCAATTTTGTTTTCAACAGGGAGCATCCGTGATAAAAATGCTTGAAACCACTTTGGGAAGAGACAGTTTCTTCAAAGGCGTGTCACAATATTTGCGGAATTTCAGTTACCTGAATGCAAAAACAGATGATCTTTGGGCCAAACTAGGAACGGTAAGATATCAGTTAAATTTAAACAGCTTCGTCAGTTTATGGAACATAATAAAATAGTCACCTCACTAACTAGCTCAAAAATCATAATGATTTCACAAAAAATGGAATAAAATATGCTATTAAAAATGGAAATTAAAAATATACAGCAGATGAAAGTGATACAAATTGAGGACACTACATGAGTATCCATTTCAAATTCACTTTATAAAACGAGTCGAATAATTTATACTATTTGCAAGTATTTGTGAGCAAAAAGTTGTAATTATTCAAGGAGTTTCATAAAAAAATTTGCAAATGTAAGATATCATGCATCGTATGACGAAAAATACTCATTTTATTTTATCAAACTGCAAAATAGTGTATCAAAATGATATTATAAAGCTTCGAATGACTCGGTCGTTATGCCTTTCTTTTTTTCCTTTTTGACATTATTTGTTACGTCACGAGTTCTTCTTACACGTGTGAGATACATAGAGGATCTCAAATTGATAATGATGTAGCGTTGAATTTATCAAACGAGTTGAATAGTGCCCACTTTTGCTAGCCTTCTGTATAGTTGACACTTTACTTGTAAGATTGTGTAGATTAATAGTTTTTGATAAGTCAGCATATTAATATATCATTTTATGTGACCCTGAGTAATCCAAACAAACACGTGAAATTCTTGCGCAGTATTATCTTTACTGATTGTGTGCAACTGTGGGAATTTTTCTTACCCCACCTTCTACAACCTTTTTTAGTATCACTATCAACATTTTGGCGACCTTTTGCTCGTATCAATTGCCGAAGAGGCATTAGAGGTACAAATACTACGTTGTCGGAATCTGTCCTATTTGCTATGGAAGTGGTTCGGTCAATGGGTAGAGGGCGGGGGTTACCCAAGTGACATAATGTTATTCAATTACGGCATTTGTATGTGTTAAAAAGCTTCAGTGACCTAATGTTTCTAATTATACAATTTCGAATTTAAATAAAATTTGTGAATTTCTACTGTGTTGTTCCAAATCAAAAAAGGCAAAAATCCAGTCACAAATGCATTACAGTAAATCTGGAATTTCTGCGTCCACTAATTATCCCCTGAAATGAATATCCAGTTATTGGAATGCTTAGCAGTATTAACTGACACGCGTTGGATGAAACATCGTAAACATCGTCTAAATATATGTATATGGCTTAACTAACTCAAACCGTGTAAAGTATGTCACAGCACAGGAATTTCTATGGTGTTTGATGATGCTGTCAGTCAAATGTTCTACTGATTTAGAATTATAGTTCTTGGAATTATAATTTGTAAACTAATATTTGTTTTTAAATGTTACTGGTTATAGAACTGCGTATTATTAATTAAATTTTCGTCTGAAATGTACAACGTCTGCGCAAGTATGAAAAAATTGTTTCTTGTTTCTTTTCAAACTATTTCCAATTATTTAAGGCCCGGAAAAGTAGGACATTATTCATACATTTACCATTACGTCACTACCAATTTAGGATCCTCTGTTTATGAATCCAATAAGCAATAACCTGTCATCATTATAATGATTTAAATGAGAGAGGACATACATCGAAAATGATCGCAATAACACTACCCATTACGTTCAACAACCAGGCGTTTTTTTTTTTTTTTTTTTTTTTTTTTTTTTTTTTTTTTTTTTGAAGTGATGATTGGCCATATATTTATATTTGTAACTGCTTTATATCAGCTATAAATACGGATCAGAATCAGGTCTAGTTTTGTTACAAACGAAGAATGTTTGATTGAAAAGCATAGCACCATATACTAGCTTTTTTATACTAAACGTTTGAAACTATTCAGTAAGTACCGGTGTTGTCAAATATAAAAAAATAACGGATCAGAACTGGGTAAACACGCTGTTTTGCTCTGCAGAAACATAAAAGAGTAAGGTTTATGCATTTTCAACAAAGCTTTCTCCAAATGTTAAACATTGCGCAATTAGTGCATAATTAATCAGTTCATTCAAAATAATGCTAAAAGAAAATCTTTTCGACCGAAATTTAATATATTTTGAGGGTTCGGGTTGGAGACGGGTTGGATTTTTTTTCTTTTCTTTTTTTTTCTTTTTTCTTTTCTTTTTTTTTTTTTGCTTTAGCCTGAGTTTCTAATTAAAGAAGTTTCAGGAATACCAGCTGGTTGTTTTAGGTATAAACATTATGTGTCCCCACAAAGGAGCCAAAAGAACATTTCAGTGATCGATTTGAAGTGATTTCATGTTCGTAAATACCATTCACATTTATTCAAGTTTAAATTTTTAAAAAAATATTCTCGTTTCTTTTAAATTTACAGTTACAATTGATCATTGCAGATTTCAGAATTCTAACTGTTCTGGGCTTGAGTTTTATCTGCGTTTTGTACTACCTGGTTAAAACATGAGTCATAAATGCAATAAAATATTTCATAAACTTTGGACATATTGATCATAACTTTTTTCTAATTAACAGAGTTCTTTCCACGGACGACTTCTATTCATACATTTATCTATTGTTTTAATGATACTGTACAAATATTTACGAAAAAGAAAACTTATTTTAAGAATTTCTCAACTAAAATATTTTTATTTCAGGTCGGCAACACATCTGTGAAGGTCATGATGGACACCTGGACTCGACAAATGGGTTTTCCCTATATAAATGTTACCGTGATCTCAATGCATGAGGTACAACTAGATCAAAAACGTTTTGGCGTCAATTCTTCCATGGCTATTCATCAATCGGATGCGCCATTCGGGTAATTATTACTTTACTTCTCTTGCCGGATGTGACGTCAGTATTATACAAGAAGGACAAGCTCTCTCTATCTCTTTAATTAAGAAAACGAAAAGAAGGAAGAAAAGAATGAAAGAAAGAGAAAATTTAGCAACCGCCTGCTGTACTGATCTGGTTTTAAGACTCGTTGATAAAGAACATATTTCTGCAGGAACTACAAATGCGTGTACTTTCAAATGTGTTTTGTTGATTCAAAACTTCGTTTTTGCATAAGCACTGTACATGACGAACTATAAATGGAATTTCGTGTCTCGTTTTTACGAACTTTTTCACTTAGTCCATAAGTCAGCTAGGTCAATCAGTCGGTGCTACTAGGGAAAACGACCGTGGTGTCATTGTATTTTAGATTACCATACGAAAACAGAAAATCGACGAAAGACCTTCCAACTAAGTAGCTTTTTGTCTGCATTAACACATCCTTATTTACTGTTATTATTCTAGTTAAATTAAAGTTTCTCTGATATATTGATATTTTTTCATGATTCGGCGATGTCCGTCAGGAAACAACATACATCAAGCGAACACGGTTTTAGCGTTATAATATTAAATTAGAATAAGATTGAACTCGCGCTTTTCTATGAATATTTTATGTCAGACATGAAATACAGAATTATGTAAATATACCTAAAATATAGATGGATGAATCTGTGCAAAAAATACTCTTTGTTCCTTGATAGTTGGTGAATCACATTCCTGTTTTGCACCTTCTATAGGTGATTTTCACGTAGTTTCAATGCTTGCGTTTAAATGTAATAATATAGGTTGCTGTATAATGCTTTCAAATTATTAACTGTTCTTGTATGAAGGATTCCTTTGATAGTCGTATGCTTATAAAATGTAGTCGGTCACCTCATGGTTCTATAAAGGTGTATGTTTCTCTGGTTAGAAAAATCGATGACTATTGTGCGGAATTCCTTAACAGGCTTTATAATGTAGTCGATCTTTGCTGGGTAGAGGAAAGGATGCGTTTAAATAGAATAATCGAGTTAGTGTTTACAAAGAATTCGTTTTCAACATGACCCATTTAGAGGAAAGAAGTTCTTTAGGATATCGGAAAAGTTAACGTTAACGACAGAGACAAATACAGCCGGTGCATCGCCGTCAGGGTTTGCATAGATTTTTCCCAGACCTTCAATACCTTTTCAAATACCGCAGAGAAATCAACCACTTTTTCTCTCCACTGTGTGTACGGTTTTCTCTGGATGTAGCTGGGCACACTTCCATCTGACTTTCCAGCCAGGGTCTTCCACATTGTGCATTGTATATTGGACACTACGTGCAAACCAGTAAGGCTCTGACGAAGACAACATCCTTTGCTGACCAGATAGCCAAAGATGTAGATATAGTCCACAAACTTCGGAAGATCAGAAGATGGGCAAAAATGCATGCATTCTTTGTAGCCAACGAGCTCGTCTACCTTGGAAGTGTCGTGGACTCGGTTACTGTCGAAGGTATTTTCGCGTAGTTTGTGTATCGAAATGTTCTAGAAGTATCCGAGTTTGCTGTTATGGTTGCCTTAGGCCTTATGCGAATTACTGCTTGTTGACACATACCCTCAAAATATAATGTCCACTTGGTGTATCTTAGATTAAAGCAAAGAAGTCTGCCAACGAAGAGGCAGGTCGATAAAGGGTGGTAGCGCTACTAGGGTCGGCAGATTTATGTCCAACAGCCCATAATTTGACTGCAGCAATATCTGGTAGATTCCAGGCCGACATGTTAAAATGTAATGGCCACGAGCTTTGGTTGTCAAACGTCGCGGTTGTACTAGAACAAAAATGCTGTATAGCAGCCGATAAGAAACTCTGCAACCGATTGCAGCATATATTGGTTCCAGTCAGGAAAAAGGGATGCTAGGGTAGAATACGAAAGCATGGATGTCGAAATCTGCGGTTGTCTTGGGGGTAAATACGTTACAGTAAATGAATAATTCGGTTTATATGCCCTGTTTGGGGACATGGATGGGAAACAACTCAAAGGCACACATCCATGACGTTCCAAAACCCCTGGGAAGGGAGGCTAAAATATTAGACCGGCCCCGGGGTGCTGGTATAGAACACAGCAATCCAGGCTCTATCTGTATGTGTGTTTCTCTGTGTACGTGTGTGCGTGAGCGCAAGCAGCAAACCCTTGAGTCCAAACACCTGTTTCACATGTACTGCAGCAGCAGAGAGACTGAGCCCACCAACTATTTCGTCCAACAGGACCATCTATCGAAAACTTTTCTGATAGAAGTTCTTATTTCACAAAAATAACCCTTCTATCCAGAAACTATGATGACTAAATCCTCTTTTCTGGATAGAAGGGTTATTTCGACAGCGATAACTCACTATAAAAAATGTTTCTTCACGTGGTGACGTCGACGAAACACTTTGTGGTCCAGTCTCTCTGCTGCTATCATGTAAAATATTTTAGGATTTTTAGTTAAAAAATGTATCTAACCCAACTCGGTATCGTGTCCTAGGATCATGTAAATTTATTGTTACAAACCCGTGTGGTTTTCGCTGTGCATGACTGAAGAAATTTCTGAATCTATTTATGTCCATGTCTCCGCTGCACCAAGTCTGATGAATATTTCTCAGCGTGTGTGCGTCAACTCCGTTAAACACTGCAAGAACGTTACAATTATCTCTGATCACTTTTGGAATTTGTGTATACCGCTGAGTCACATAAATGACATCAGTGTTTTTGTGTCGACCACGGGAGAATATTCTGGCTGGATTTTTTTGTTTATCCAACATTACATCATCGTACACAACTAAGTTGTTAATTGATCCATCAAGGTCGTCGACGGATGGAGCTTCTTCGATGTCAGTTATAAAATCAATAACATCTTCGTCGTTTATCGATTTTGCACTTTCGTTAAAATCTTTTAGCACTTGATAACACCGCTGATCGTCCACAGACGGGGCTATCAAATATAATTTATCCCACTTCATCCACTTCATTATCAAATTAAGTCAAATTAAGTAACAACTGCATCTTACCCGACCCAGATGGACCTATGATAATCATTCGGATTGAATTTGGTAGCGCTGAGTTATGTTTGATTGGCTCTCGTCGCTTTGTCGCGGAAAAGTCAGTGATTTCCATTAGATATATCATAAAATAAATATGGATTTATATTGTGTGAAATGCCGAGCACGTACCCCAACTACGGATACAACAACAATTACAACAAAAAATAATCGACAAGCGCTTACAGGCAAGTGTGAACGATGTGGCACAAAAACATTTAGATTTATTAATAAAAAAAAGCGGAGGTGATATCGCAGCCAAGTTAACAGCGCTGCCAGGAGCTCCGTGGGCTAAATATCCAGGAGAAAAACATCTTCCAGGATATAATTACTGTGGTCCAGGAACCCGACTTGATATCAGACTTGATGCTCAGGATCATCCAAAACCCGGTGAGTATCCGATAAACGCTATTGATAGCGCGTGCCATGCTCATGATGTAGCTTACCGAAGCAAGGATTTGCAACAGCGCCATCTCGCGGACGTGAAATTAATTCACGCGTTAAATGCCATCCCTGATAAATCTTTAAAAGAAAAGTTAACATCCTGGTTGATAAAATCCGCAATGAAAGGTAAATTAGCGTTAGGTACTGGTATATAATGGAGTCGATTCATTATTCCCCAAGCGGATACTGGAGAGGTAACGCAGCAATTGATAAACTTGCCAGCGCGGCATCAGTAACACGCGCGGTTGCCAAAAATTGGTTATCCCGACAGGCAATATGGCAAATTTATCTACCGCGCCCTAAACAAATTCACTTTGCGCATTTCGATGTTAGTGTACCAAATGAGGTTCATCAGGCTGATATATTATTTCTGCCACATGATACTATCCGAAGACGCACATACAAGTACGCGTTAACCATAGTTGATGTTGCCAGTAGATACAAAGATGCGGAACCGTTAACAACTAAAACAGCATCTGAGGTTGCTTCTGCGTTTGAAAGAATTTATCGGCGAGGACCTCTGCGATGGCCAAATTTATTACAAGTTGATCCTGGCAAAGAATTTCAAGGTGCAGTATCATCGTTGATGAAACAACATAACGTCACCATACGACGAGGACACACTGAAATTCACCGTGATCAGGCAATTGTTGAGCGATTCAATAGAACACTTGCTGAGCGGTTATTTGGATATCAATACGCGAGGGAATTCATTCAGGATACGAGATCGCGCGAATGGGTTGCAAGATTACCGAGCGTGATAACTGCGCTAAATAATGAAATTACCCGAACCACCAACATGAAACCTTCCATCGCGATCACAAAAACACAAGGTGTTTTTCAAAAAAATATACCACTACAACGAAAGAAAGAAAAACAGCAAATACTGGGTAATGTTACTGTAAGATATTTATATGAACCAGGTGAACTTGAAGGTGGTAAACGAAGAGCGACTGATCCCATTTGGAGTGTTACCACACACAAGATATCCACCGTGACAAGATCCACTGGCAGACCAGCAATCTACAGGCTGGATTCAACTGCTCCTCAACGCGGATTCACCCGTGAGCAACTTCAGGTAATTCCCGAGGACACACAATTGCCGCCAAAATCACTGAAGTGACTTAACTAGCGCTGACACCCCGACGTCGATTACACTCAAGACAGGTCAACATGACATTATCACGTGTATGACCACGACTGTTATCTTTTCTGTCTACGGTAAATTGTCTTGAATTTTTATTCGAATACTGCCATAGCATTATACAATTACAGCTCGCACAGTGATTATTCTGTTGTTGTTTCAACGCAACAATGAAGTCATCGTCAAGATCAAAATCGCGATTATTTTTTTTGTCACTCTGTTTGTAACCGGCGAGTTTTTTTCTTATTATGTTGCTGTTGTTTTCATCGCTATCAGCGTTTGAATGAAAATCCGAAGGATTTTTCAAGACAATTCTTCGCAGTTGAGATATTCTTCTGACTCTGGACACCGCTAAGTAAACTAAGTTTGACCATTCGATTCGATCATCAATGATCCAGACAGTTGTATCTGAAATAGTCAGTCCTTGAGAACAATGAATGGTCATTGCGTATCCTAGCGTCCACGGGGATTTATTCATCGCTAGTGCATCCTCGACAGCATTGATGTCAACTAACACAATATCATTCAATACTAAAATCTGTTTCTCTGTCTTTCCTGGAATATCAACATCTATATTTTGTAACCGCGTATCAGTTGGTCTATAACATAACGGCGTTGGCAGCATTGGAAACTTTTCTTGTTGCAACCGAAATAGCTGTTGTTGAAGTGTGTCTCTGACTATCTTTCTACTTGCCACTATCAAATCGTCTGGTTTCCACACTCGTAAAAAGTCACTCATCGAAGTTTCAGGAATCATCTCGCGTATGATTTCACATTGAATTTTATTCGGTTGTAGCCTGATTAGTGTTTTAAATTCTTTCAGCGTTGCATCAAGTGCTCGGTAATCATCAGACACTTCTTCGTGATAATCAACAAAATTCCTCAGCCAATCATGCGGAGATGCGCCGACAAACGGAGGTGGTTGACCGTGATCGCCGCACATAATCACTGCAGTATTTTTCGTTAACAGCCAATCAAGAAATGTTTTTAACGTTTCCAGCGATACCGTACAAATCTCATCCCAAATTATTATATCATTGATATATTTTGTTCCCATTCGATCTGACGTCCACACACCGCCGCTGTATTTAAAAAAGCTGTGATAAGTACAAGAATTGACTCCTCGCTGTTTCATCTCTCTGGCAAGCCTGTGTGTGGGTGTTAGCACAATCATATCTGATTTTCGAAATAATTCAATCGCTCGAGTTGTTTTACCAGACCCGCCCGGCCCGTTCAAATAAACAGTTTTATGTCTGGTGATTGGATCATCCACAGACGGTGGGGAAGATATTTCTGACATCTCGGATTTATAATAATTATCCTCGATTGCAACATCAGCGGATTCACAATACTCGTGCAACATCTCGGCTTTTATTCTCCACGAACCCCATTCATCTCCGCCGCAGAATTTCATTATACCGGTCAGTGATTCTGAATATTTCTTGTCGATGTAAAATGAATCCGTGGCAACTCTGACTGCCATACCAGGAAATCGATTTACCATCGATAACAAATTTATAGAAACATAAGCCAGCATTGAAGATCTCAAATGTGTGTATTGAGGCAATTCTCCGTCGATATAACTTACAATTGTGCCCAACTTTTTCCCGTCGGACAAGAACACATCCTCCCTGTTACAAAATATGTCTCTGGCAACCGCGTCGGCGATTATAAAATCCAATTCAGCTTCATCGATAATCTACCGCGAGTGATGCATTTTATGATCAAATGCTGCACCCTGAGTAAATTTACCGATTATTCTTCGTCCAAGATCTTTCGCTGTGCTTTCACTGTTTTTGAGTTTGATCTTGAGAATTTTAGGAGCCTCACTGACAATGACATCCATCGGGGTATTTGGACACTCTCGTGCATACTCGCCGATAACTTCTTCGAGGGTAACACGCTCCGGTGTTGGTAACCAAACTGAGGTCTGCGGTCGATAACATATGATTGCTTCACTGACAGTCAACGATACCAGTATGCCGCTGTCAAGCATATATCGCAATAACACTATTGGTACCCAGCGCTTTTCGACGAAGTGTCTGCCAAACCAAACATAACAAATCGGATGAAGCCCCGTAGCCAATTCAAACGAAGTCATACGAGCAAATCCTGTCAGGTCAGCGTCGGGTAAACTGCCGTTTACGGCGACTCGTGTCATCGAGTTCGTGGGATGTCCAAACCGCGCAAAGTATTCGCGGCACTCGCCGTTCCCGAGAAAGCTTCCTGGGTAGCATGCAATCATATCCACGGAAATCATATCCCGGTAGTTATACCGGGTATTCCACAACCCGCCATGACCATACTCGACACAACTTAACTGTATATCTGAAAGAAACTGACTTCGGGTTGGTCTCCACGAATTTCTTTCTCTGGCGGCGTGAGCGGCAACACTTGGAACTGTAAAACAATTAACCAATAACTGTTCATCGCTAGCATTTCTCACATACGTTTTTGCGAGTTTTTTCATTTGTTGTTGCAACGATTCTGTTCTGTATAATTCTCCGTTGGGTCTCACAAATTGATCATGCTCAGAATCTTCAGAGCTCCTAAATAACCACACTGACACAGGGTCGGTTTTACTCAGCGCGTAAATAACCTCGTATATGTTTCCAGAATAAAACTTGACAACACGGTCTCGTGGAAATATTGTAACCGCATCAGTCCACGCGTGCGAATTATGATCAATAATTTCAATCGGTGTTCCTGACTTTTTATAATGCTTCGAATTCTATAATATCTCTCCGGTTAGTGTTTTTACTGTTATTGAGCATTTTAATTTACTTGATAGCGCAGCAACATCATTTATTGTTGCCCCGGTATTCTTAACCGATTCACCCCATGATGTTATTTTTTCACGTCGCAGATCGGTTAAACCGCTTCCTCGTTTTGCGTTTTTAAAGTGTTCCATTACTCGCTCGGCTACACAATTCAACACCAACGACGTAGTCGTCGACGCAGTCATTCGCATCGGAGCGAGTTTATCAATTTTTGGTTTTTTTACAGGATATATTCCTTAAATGACTGCGGTTACAGGATACGCTCGAGCGTAATATGGTATATCAATCCCGGTCAGCATTCCTGGTTTACAATTGCTGCTTAACAGAGCGGTCTTTCCGTTAGCAAGAACAGGGTCGAGTTTGTCACAGATAATCCACGTATCGTCTTCAACGTTGACAATAAATTTTATTCTGAAAAAATATTTCTTTTCACGTTGATGAAAATCAATATAATCAATAATTGTTTTTGCTCGGGCATCAGTCATTGTAGCATCGATGATGACCTCATCACTGACATCGTCAGCGTCGCAGATAATTTTAAATGTCGACCATGCATGAGATGCGCCGTCGTCGCGAAATTCTTTTTTACCCTCGTTGATAATATTAAACAGATCAGTTAGATGCCGTCGTCGTGGATCTGGGTTTAGCCTGTCAAGATCGAATCTCCCGGCGCCAACTGCGGATAATTTCGAAAACACTGTCATATTATATTTAAGACAAATATTTAAATAAGAAAATATTATATATACAATGAACAACTGCAAATGGTTAAAAGTTGGATCCGTAACAGTCTGTGGTAAGCCCTGCAGGAAAGAATTCTGCGGTGAACACATACAGAGCATCAAACGAGGAAGCACAAGACCTATTCGTTGCCTGCGATGTGGCAGTGGCGTTAGGGGTAAAACACAATTATGTGCTGGGTGTGGGGGGAAACGATACCGGGAACTCAGGCGATATTACAATAAAAAAAATAACGGAGACGCGCTAAAATCCGAAAGTGATTATATAACTAAGTTTTCAGACAAATTATAAACTAGACAAATACATGAAGTATATATGAATCAAGAATTTGTCTCACATCCCACAATCAAGAATTACGAAGCATCACGACAGGGAATAGTGAGACACTGCAGGTTGAAAAAACCAGTTGGTGTTGTTACTAATTCTGGTTATCTCCATTTTAAGGTTTCTGGCGGTAAAAGCTACTATAATCATAGATTCGTGCACGAGTGTTTCCGCGGAGAGATCAAAAACGGCTTTGTAATTGATCATATTGATAATAATAAACTTAATAATAATTTATCCAATCTGAGAGTTGTGACGCAGAGCGAAAATTGCAAAGCTGGTAATACTGGCCGTAACAATAAAAGAGCCAAGAAGGTTGTTTCAATAAATTTAGGTACGAATGAACAAATAATATTTCAATCGATATATGCAGCCAGTAAGCATTTTGGTATTTGTGCACCCTCAGTACGAAAAGTCGCAGAAAAAATATATAAATCCGCGTTGGCAAAAAAGTATAATAATCAGAAAATTATATTTCGTTATCACGAGAATTTTCCAAACGGAGATAACTCTGCAGCGACTGTGTGAAAGTCAATGATACAATTATTTCCCCCTTGACTTTGTCAAGGTGACTTTGTCAACAGAGCGCTATAACACTTTACAGGTGCGAGCAGACGATTTTCTGCACAAGGAAGTAAATAACCCACCTGTATAAATTTCACGACAGGTAGATCAGTATATAATAATTTTTAAACCCTGTATTATCAGATTGGAAAGTGGCACAATGGTAACGCGTTTGACTTTCGTCCCGGCGCTATCAAATGTTATGTTCGAATCCTCGTTACGGACATACTATCGACGGGCCCGATTTATAGGGTTTTTATAATAGTTGGGGGGGGGGCCAACGAAGTTGCACAACTTTCTCCGTTATCACCCGTCAGGGGTGATCTTTTGCCCCAAACGGGATTGATTTCAGGGGTAGGGGTGCAACTTCGTTGGATGTAGAATTATAACTCCGCATCTGTCTGTGTTGTCTATATGTTTGTATCGTCCTAGGATAAGTTAGAATTAAGTTATATGTTTGTGTACCGTCCTAGGATAAGTTATATATACAATTGTAAAATACAACTGCTGTAAATATGCTTCTACTGTAAATACTACATGTTTGTGCCGTCTTAAGATAAGTTAGAATTAAGTTATACCACTGTGTAAGCTTGCTAAAAGGCGGTGGCATTTTAGAAGCTTTACAGATGTAAATACTATGTGTTTGTGCCGTCCCTAGGATAAGTTAGAATTAAGTACTAGGATAAGTTATATGTTATGTGTTGTCCCCATATGAGCCTTGCTAGCATATCAAATGGTAAGCTAGGAGGTTCACAAATGGGGAATGTCTCGTCGTTTCGCAAACACACCCTCTGGGCTTTCTAGACTGTTATTTGGCAGTTTAGGAGCTCAATCGGGGGGTAGTGTTTCCTCCCCCTCCTGAGTTTGGTAGGATGTCATAAGACACCCTAGAGACTCAAAGGAGATGTGATGTTTTTTTATTTTAAATATTTAAATATTTAAAGATATAAAAATATATATAAATATGAATCAAGAAAATATCAATAATGTGATTGATGCTATTAAAAAGTTAGAAAAACAAGGATTTAATATATTACTAAATGTTGAAACTATTCTGTCTGATTTTGAATCATTATACGAAGCTAAGCGCGCAGGGCGTTATATTCTTCCTGCTCAATATCGATTCATAAAGATGATTCAAAATAATTTGTATAAATCGCTGGCCAGCGTAGCGGAGACAAAAATAAATGAATTTGTTCCACTGTCTCGTGCAATCGAAAAGATCAGGCTGGCACTGGCAGCCGAGTATGAAACAAAGAAGATAATTAACAATCGGGTCAGAAAATTAAAGCATTGTATGTCCGCTGACGAAGTCAAGGGTGAAAATCCAGAGAATTTAGAAAGCAATGATAGCTTCGTCACGGATGACGAAGTAAATACCTCACCTTGATTGCATTACTTCCTTGACGTCGTCCTTGATTTCATCAAGGAAGTGAAATCGGGTACCTAGAAGTGAAATCGAAAGTAAAAAAAAAGTAATATTTTTTTTTTACTGTGTAAATTATGCAACTGTCCGATTTCACTGATTGCTACTAGCAAATACACCCATGAATCCGTGACTTTGGTCAGTGGTAAAAAAATATATAAAGTAAAATATTTTTAAAGGATGGAAATATCTTCGATATTTTTAAAAATCCTAAAGGATGGAAATGTCTTCGACATTTCTACTGCAGTATTTTATCAAGATGATCCCGTGAAATGCACGAGTGAGCAACATTGAGGATTTGGTCTGCGTCACAAGTAATCATCGTGATATTGTTTTCGCGGAGTTGCTTCAGCTGAAAATCTGTCAGTAAAAAATCATCATTGTCGTACTTATCGATGATTATTTTAACAACGCCCGGAAAATGGTTTCCGGTAAATATTTTTCGGATGAATTCTTCAAGCGCGCTTTTGTTGTGTATTAAACATTTCACGTGTTGATACATACTATTATTTTCGCGTTCATTTAATATAATTTATTACGACAGTGCTGTCGCTGATGGTGATGTCGTTGGAAACGCCAACCGGGCTATCATCGGAATCACTTTGTGATTCACAATCACGCTGTGTTTCACTGTCACTGTCAGCGAAATCACTGTCAGAGACATCTTCATCACTGACAACAAAATCACTGTCAGAATCACGCTGTGATTCACAATCACGCTGTGTTTCCATGGAAATGTCAGAACTGTCAGAGAGATCTTCATCGGAATCATACTGTTGGTAATTCGAAGATTTTTTGGACATTATTATGATAGCGATATCGCTAATTGAAAGTCCTTGAAAAAAATCGAAGATTTTTTACGACTTCACCAGCAAATTAATACTAACAGTCTCCCCACGCAGGTCCAAAAGTCTACCCTGTTGGTCAGTGACTTTAAAATTTATCCTTGTCAGCGTAGGGTTATGACACCGCAGAAATACAGGATTGATTGGCTCTTGCACAATCAAAAACCCAGGTGGTTCTCTAGGAGTAAATGAATAAAATATAAACCCTTGCTGGGCTTGATTTGATATTGTTGTGTCTATGTTGTAGCTGCCATCGATTACGTCACATACAAGATTGACCGCGACGACATCAGTGATATTTACGATTCCCGGAGAAATATGCCGGCCATCGCTCACTGTGGAATTATTGTGTGCTAAGATAGTTGGCGGTGGCAATATTCGCTTGTACTGGTCAAGAATATCCGGGAAGTATTCATCGACGATATCAGTGACGTGTTTTCGTAGCGTGGCCACGGGGACGTATCCTGGAAATTTAAAATTCGGTAGTTCAGCTTCGGTCAGCGAGAACCTATTCAGAAATTTTTGTTTATCGCTGGGTTTATTGCCAATTATTGACAGAATCATTAGCTGGTTATAATGTTCCATATCGTAGGCAATCTGATTTAATATCTCAATTCGTTTAATAATTTCTTCACGTGAACCTGTCACATCGGAAAGATGTTCTTGGAGGCGTTGTCGTAGATGCGCCAGTTGCGCTCGGTGAAACACATTAACAATTTTAAAATATTCAGTAATTCCGCTTATACGAACACTAAATCCCTCCCGCAACCGCGGCTCACCGTTAAGTTCTGGGAGGGTAAAATACCACATAAGATCTCTGTCATCTCCAGGGGGGTTGGGGGCCAAGCCAATCGACGTTGTTTTTTTTAGATCATCAAGATGTTGTTTGTATTGCGGTGTAAGTCCGTGATATGATTGTTTATCGGTGATATAATCAGACTTCGTTGGTGTCGGTGGTGGCAGTTGTGTCAGTGGTGGATTTTCAGGCCATTCTAGCACGGTTCTGATTGAACTGTTATAGATATCAACGGCGTAACCCGGTGTTGAGATTTCGATGATCGTGGACAGCGTTGGCTCGTGTGCAGTGATTGATATTTTTGCTTCTTTTCCGGTGATACGTTTGATTTGACGCTGTATTTCTTTGTTGATTTCTTCTATCTGATAACTCCCAGTGGGAAGTGTAATAGTATTCCAATCTGGTGTCCCGTCAGGGTTATTCTGATATGAAAATACAAATGAATTATCGGCAACTGTCCGTGAAATGATGTCGACCTGATGTTGGGCCAGCTGTGATATGCTCGTAATTGTGCCAGCGCTATTTCGGTAACTGGAATTGCAGTTGGAAAATTAACATTAAATTCAGGTTGCGTCGAGGATATTGATATCATTGTGGTCCTTACCGGAGTTGTATTTGCGGCTATGTCGAGCAAAGCTCGATGCTGAAGTATCTCCGTCATTATTTATCCTCATCGTTTTCAAATTAAAATTCTTTGCACGCTCGTAATCGTTGTATATGCTGGACATCAACGTGAATTCGGAATCTGATATTGTTGTATCGTCAAGGCTGGATGATATCAACGAGGACAATTTCGAGTAGGCGCTGTTGGCCGCGCTGTTTACCCGGTCATATTCGTGTAATTTTGTTATCGCGCACGAGGATATTTTTTTGCAATTATATTAGCAACTCCTGCGATCGTCGTTGATGATGAAATTGTGATTGTGATCGCGATTGCGGTCGTTACCGGAGTTAACGCAGACAATAGCACACTCGTGGATGCAACTACCGCGGATACCGAATACACTATTGTGTCTAGCTCGGTCACACGCCGTTTGTATTTTTTTATTTTTGTTACGCATTTGTCAATGGTGTTTTTCAGCGTTGACTGCCATTCGCGTACCTGATCATACCGGTATTGCTGAGCGTCTAATGTTGTCGTTGATGCTGATTTCATTTTTATTATTATTTACGTTGTGACTAAATCACAACGTAACCAATTGAGGTGTTTCTGCGACGAATTCCAAACACCACCAGTAAGATGTTGCGGTTAATTTCTTGTCTGCGGCTTCAAGTATAAATATTTCTTCGGTTCCGCTGTTCAATATTACAGTTACAACCCCGGAAAACCTGTCGGTGGAATGACGCCATGGAAACGTTGTGAAGATTTCAAATTTAGCGGCGGAAAACACAGACAACCTGTACACGCCAGTGGCTGTTGCTGTGTATTTGATAGTATTATTTTGTCGGGACCATGTTGCGAATCCCGATGATACCGTGAATACGATGTTGGTGATATGCCCGGGAGTAACTCCAGTGGGGACTTTAATCAGACTGGTTTTGTTAACGATCTCAGGAATCCCCGCTACGATGTTTTGCTGTGTTTGTTTGATCGTGTCAATGTCGGTCTTGATTTCAGAAAGTTTTACGTCGATGACTGGAGGAGTCCCAAAGAACTTATCAATGGACTCATCAGCCTTTGCGAAGTTTCTTCGAAGTCTTGTAAACGAGCCCACGTGAACATCATACTCTGCCCGCAACGTGGCTAGTTTACCGTCAATGGTGTCTACATATTTTTTGTTGGTGGCATCTTCAGGACCTTCCGAATCCGCTAACACAGTTATTTTGTTACCGTTCATGCTGAGTTCACCTGTCATTGTATCACCGGTCTTCGCTACACGGGCTAGTGCAAGTTTTTGCATATCATCTCGGAGAGCTGCAATTGATATCGACGAATCTCTGATTCTGCCGCTGTCAGTGAATACAACGATGTTGTCCGTGGTAGCTCCAATAACCCTGCGAATTATGTCATTCCACTTAATGTTACTGGTTTTTAGTTTGCCGTGCCTGTCCTGAAAAATAACAACCTCATCTGGGTCTATCCCGGTTAACGTTAAAAGATTATCAATTTCATCTTTGGTCGCATACGCTGATTATCAATTATGGGGTTGTTTAAATTTGGAAATCACATCTGTGGTGTATTCATGCACGACTTTGTGAGGAGGACTCGCTGATTTCGAGATCGCATCAAGAACATTTAATACTTCACGACCGCATATCGGAGGATCAATCAGTGTTTGTGTTGGTAACGTTGACTGCCAAACTGGAATGTTGGAAAATCTTTGGACGTACCTGAAAAACTCAACTGGCGGTGCTAGCCCGTACGAATCGAAATAGATAATTCCATGTGGATCGATCGCGTAAGCAACCCAGTGAGTTCCAGGACCTTTCTTGTTGTCGAGATTAATAATACCGGTTTCTGTGCTCGCCGGTCGTGCTGGTAATTCATCTCGCATAAATACACCTCTGAAATTCTTTATACGTAATTGTTTAACAGCATCAAGCAAATCAAAATTAGAAGCTGGAAGCTTCAACATCGGTGTGAAAACGCTAGCGTTTTTCAAAACACTTAGAACTTTTTTGGGGTACCATGACGCCGGAGTTCCTGGAAGTCTTAGACCGGATCCCTTTTTTTGTATCCTTTCCCGGTGGCTTTCTTTAGTGCCATTCCAGCTGCGGTTCCAACTGCTCCTAACGCGGCTGCCTTTGCTGCTGAGGCTGCTGCTGGTGCTAGTGCTGCGGCAATTATTGGAAGAAATGGAAGCATTCCGCCGGTTTTTTTGACCATATCTTTGACCGCGGCTGGAGAGAGATCAAGTCGAACTCCAGTCGTTGCTTGTTTCGCTTTATTGAAATGTTTTTGTTGGGTTTTAGTTAATGACAGTTTGTTTGGACCGCCCGCTAGCTGATCGTGTTTTAGTGTTATTGATGTCCCACATGTGCTCGCGTTTTTCGATTGTAATTTCTTCACCTGACCAGAAGTCAGTGTGACATTAACATGACTGTATGACATTTTATTTAATACGATATTGATCTAAATGTTTACAAGTTTTCCACGGGAGCATCGATGACTCTCATTCGACCGCCAGTACCTTCACGTAACATTGCTTTATCGGAAAGTATGACCGCGACGGCTCTGTAATTAGCTATAGCTCCTCTATTCACGGTAGCCCTGAGGTGAATATCAACGACAGACTGTCTGGTTAAATCAAGATGCTCCAGCGAGAAGTAATAGATTGGATAATGAGATATAAAATCCAACTGTGATATTTGCAAACCAGTGTCGATATTTAGATCACGCGCTAGATACTTTGTCAATCGGTGATATGCACGTGCAACATGGTTGTTAGCAAAATTTAATTGTATATTTTCAGCTGGTTCTTGATGCCCGTTTATTTTCAGAGAAACGTCAGTGACACCAAGTTGATCAAATATCATATGCGGATGTGTTTATGAGTTTAATCGTGCAACATCCTGAAAAGCAATGAAAATATGTCGCGGCGCTGAAACCCCCTGCTGTGTTGCTATATTCCACGTGAATAAACCATTGATGTTACTTTGAATACTATCTGTGGTTGTTGTAAACCACGATATCAGCGTTTTGCCACCCTGATCCATGAAAGAAAGCAGTCGCTGTTCTTGGGCAATTGCAGGGGACAACACTGGCATCCACAGTGATAGTTTTGTTATTTCTACTTTACCAGCATCACCTATAGGTCGCCATAGCGCATCATTGTCGTCGCCTTTTCTAACAAGCACGACTGTATGTTTTGCTCCGAAAATTACCTTTCTGATATCCCGGCAAAATCCAAAGATATGAGACAGCGGAATCGCACAAGAAAAATTTCTACGATTACCTACTAGCGTTTGTCTGCGTGTAGCGAAACCTAAATTAAATTCTGCATTAGCACCACGAACCAACGGCACCACATCAGCGTCAGCGTTACCGGCAAAGTTTCTTGGTCGTCTAATATTGTACTGATCACTGTTAGGAAAATTAGAAGTGTCCTTGGCAAACATCATTGATGGACCAGATGATCTTGTATAATCATCAGAATATCTTGCCAGACCAATTATTGTTGTAGCAACATCGACATTATTCTGAATCGCTTCGATATTTTTTCCATCAATCATATAAATAGCGCTACTAAACAGCGCCATAATTCCATTGTTGACAAAACCGATTTTAACATCAGGTCCGTATTCTGTGTTATTGTCTCTTATAATTTCACCTTCTACCTCAATAAATGCTTCAGCAGGCAGGAAATATCTACTGGCATCCTGAACCTGAAGTTCAATTCGTCCTTTTCTGTTTGGATCTCGTGCGTCATACGAATAATACTGATAATCACTCACTGATTCATTTTTAGAGGCTGGCGCGTCTATGTCGAATGCTGTGTCGGATTCATGTTTGTACATTTTATTGTAAAAGTTATCGTCTAAAACGAAGACCACTTCCCGCGACCAAACTCGTGTTTATTTGTTCAGGAATTTCGTTGACTAGCGCAGCTAGCTTTTGATTTGCGGCTTCGTTTATTACTTTACTGACATCCGCTGGCATGTCTGCGGTGGCTGGTAATTTTACCGGTGGAGGTTTTCTGCGTACCAGTCGTGCTAGTATGCCCTTGATCGCCGTGAATGCTTTACCGGCAGCGCTACCAGCAGCGCCAATAGCTTTATCTTTAACAGCATCAAAGGCTTTCATGCCTAATTGTTTTACGATCGGTATTGCTTTAGGTGCCACTCCAGCAAATAAACCCGTAACAACATCGCCGAATCCGTTTCCATAAGTCATCCTGTATACGGGTAGTCGTGAATTTATCACTCTGACCATGACTGGTCTACGTTGAGAATTGTGTACTATCATTTATTTAATTAGTTAT
This sequence comes from Sinohyriopsis cumingii, assembly GCA_028554795.2. Classification (NCBI taxonomy): domain Eukaryota; kingdom Metazoa; phylum Mollusca; class Bivalvia; order Unionida; family Unionidae; genus Sinohyriopsis; species Sinohyriopsis cumingii. Next base: position 98,441,220 of record CM068826.1, read on the forward strand.
TTCTCTAATCGCGGCGACTTCAGTCGCTATCGACGAGCTCATCAATAAGTTCCCGATAGATGTGAGTATCCATGATGCCGCCGCGAAATAGTCGCTGACAGATATCAGCCGCTTCATTAATTATTTCCGGAGAGTTATTTCCAGCTTGTTTTCCTCCTATGAGAACTTCTAGCCGTGATACATCATTGATGATATTATCAGGACAAATATTTAAACCCTTTCCAGTTTTTGGTTGTTGTCCTACAATTCTTGGGGCTAAAACATCTTGCGGTAAACTTTCAGGAGATGTTGTTAAACCAATTATCGGCGACCTAGTTGGCTCGGATTTTTGACGACGTGGACTTTGTTCAGATGCAACCTCATATTCACTTAACGGGACCAGGTCAGTATCTGCTATCCTCTGCCGTTGTTGTTGTAAAGATGAAGAAGGTTTCTGCTGGGAGGATTCTAGTTGTTTTAACTGTTCGGTATAAACTCTTTTTGCTTCTTCAAGGAGACCTCTGTATTCTAAATCATCATCTCTGGCTTGTTTTTTGTTTTTATATATACGATATAGCCATTTAATAAAATTATCATCATTCACGTTTTCAAAACCGGGTTTTAAGATACTAGATTTATTAAACATACCAATTAATATTTTTCTGGGCAATTCTTCTCTTGGAGTATTTCTAATATCTTCAGCAAAACCCTCCCTAAATTTTGCAATCAGTCCAATATTTTCCTTTATTGGTTTGGACGCGAGTTCAGCACGAATTTGCCCAATACCTTCAAGTATTTCTTTGCCGACGGGCGGAGGTTGAGCTACAGCTATATCAGTTGGAAGATCTCGTAAAATCTTTTTTGTTTGTTTGGTTCTTCTAGCAATCTTTTCAGTTTGCTCAGCGGTTTGTTTTAACACTGGAAGAATACCCTTTTCATCTCCCAATAAAGCTTCTTTGGTGACCGCCGCAGCCTTTTCAGTAGCTGTTGTAACGGGTTTAAATAATTCTTCTGCACCTGTTGCAAATTCAACTTGTGCTTGCTGCCGTGCTTGTAATTTTTCTCTGACACTGTCTCGCACAGGAAGAAATTTTTTTATTGCTTCTAGTCGCTCTCGAGCTAGTCTAGCAGAATGTGCTTCTCCGATGTTGGCCATTATTGTTAACTTAAATTTTTAATTCACAACAGAAATCCTAAAATATTTTACATGATAGCAGCAGAGAGACTGGACCACAAAGTGTTTCGTCGACGTCACCACGTGAAGAAACATTTTTTATAGTGAGTTATCGCTGTCGAAATAACCCTTCTATCCAGAAAAGAGGATTTAGTCATCATGGTTTCTGGATAGAAGGGTTATTTTTGTGAAATAAGAACTTCTATCAGAAAAGTTTTCGATAGATGGTCCTGTTGGACGAAATAGTTGGTGGGCCCAGTCTCTTTGCTGCTACTGCTTTATAGGTATCTAGACCGTAAATCCCATTGCTGAACTTGGTGATGTATATACCCGTAATATTGCTAAATCACTTCTTTCATTTTTCAAAGAATCTGAGACTGTTAAATTTGAGTCACATTATTTCAAAATCCCCACCTTCCAGCTGTCGTTTTTATAACGGTAGGACTGCATACAAAGAACGATTGTTATGTATATTTGATTTAATTATATCTGATCTAATATATATTTATTTCAATTTAATTGTTTGTTTGTCGGTTTTAGATTTTTTATTTTTCATTACATGCTATTGTAATGTAAATGTATTCACTGGAGATGTATCCAGAAAATAGTTTGACCTTGACTGTTCATTTTGTAAACAACAGATGTTGACCTAGCTCCTGACTTTGATTCAAAATTAGTAGAAACCACGTAAATAAGTTCTAATTTTTTAAATGATTGGTTGCTGTCGAGGTCATGATGGGACTACTGATTTAAGATGTAAACAATTTTTTTTTTCTTAGAGTAAAATTTTTGGTTTTCGTCAGGGCCACACAGGGTGTACGTGATCTTTACATAATTTCGACGAGGTTCTGAAACATGATCACGTGACCCCTTTTGGCGTTGTAAAATACGCTGTAACCAATATTTTGGAGAGATATTCTCAGTAGTATTTGGGCTCTTACTCTGGAAGTTGTATGTTGTGCTGTTTGGAGTTATATCAAATTACGTGGATTCAAAAGGATTAATTCTTTGTTTCCTGGAAAATACGTGTGGTCGTGTGAAATTCCTTAACGAAGACAGCTTTTATAAAAAAAAAAATGTTCTGATTTCCAAAACTGGAGAGATATTTCTTGCTTCTACAAGGAACTGTAGACTTCAACACTACATATTACATCATATGTCATCGTCTTCCATCTTGGATTCTTCGTCAGGACTCGAACTTGAAATCATTAGAACATTTTATCATTAGGACTTCAAAAATTTTATTGGATGATTATTCTTGGATTCATTTTGGATTTGATTCTTAAAACTGTAACTTCATATTTTTTCAATTTTACAGAATTTTCCAGGGAAATAAATTATTGTATTTTTCAAAGCTTGTTGTTTTCACTCTTTCTTGTATTACTGTTTATTCGAGCCTAGACACGTAACATAAGACGATATTCATCAGCGCATTTATTCCCCACAAAACGTGATATTCGTTAGCATAACAAGAGGTGTTATCATTTCATAATAATCTATATGCACTAGCACACCCCTACTATAGTGAGATTTTATGTCATACTAAAAGGAAGAAATGATAAACATGGTACAATGCTTGCACTGAAAAATCCCCAAACTTGAGTAAGTTAAGAGAATAGTTTTTTTTTTTTTTTTTCTTACGCGTACTTCGGTTTGTACAATCATCCGAGCACCGTAAAATAAATTGTGAAGCTTTAAGTGAATAATTCAGTTTGGTGTTCTCTGTGATCTGATAAGGCAAAACATCTACGTTAGTTCTCATGCTGGACATACGCATACAGAGCTCCACCATTCGCTTTATATCAATCCTGTTATTAAATTTTGCAGTGTCAGACTGATGGCTTTTTCTCATCCACAATTATTTTATTGTGTTTCAATTAGCACCAAAGACGTGCTGCGCTATTTAAAAAAATAACTGGCTATACGGCACTGTTAATATCGATTTTTCTGACATATGTCTTAATGCCCTAGCGAATATCGACTTTTGTAATATGATATGCTTGAGTCTTGCAGCGCTTTGACTATCGAATTATTATTTCAATGTTGTCATATCTTTATATGAGTTAGCTGGTGAACTGCGCAGTAAAGTTTGGATTTCATTTTTTGGTGTGTTGATATATTCATACATAATTGGTTTGGTGTCGAAGGAAATGCTGTATTGTACTAATAAATCAACACTTCTTAGGCGAAGAAAGTTAATTTAAATCTGGAGATTGTATCCTTCTCCTAAGATTATCTCTCGTTTGCGTATGGTTGATTCATGTACGCATAGAATTGCCATATACGAGTTTTATGAAACGTTTCCTATAGCTGCTGCTTTACTTATCTTGAAATCAATCAAAGATGCCAAATGGCCAATATCCAGCTGTTACCCTAAAGTCTGCAGACTACTGATTAGGAGATGAATGATTTTGATTTTCCTGGGAGACGGCGATACGATGATCGGGGAAGAGATTTCCAAGTGTAGAAGCAGACAAAGCTGTATCCAAGATTTGCCTTAAACGTTACGAAATGAAAAGGGATATCAAACAAAAACTTAATTTAAGGACATACACAAATGTTTGCATGTGTACATTTTATATATATGTATCTCTCTCTCTCTCTCTCTCTCTCTCTCTCTCTCTCTCTCTCTCTACACCCCCCCCCCCAAAAAAAAAAATGAAGAAAAAACTCTGGCACATGTATACTAACTATAGTTTAATCCAGTATCTTGAACGCACTATTATGAATAGCGTTTATTTTATATTTTCTCATAAACTGTTGTTGGGGAGTCCAAGGCTCCAAAAAATGGCACAATAATGTGTCGAGGGTAAAAAAAAAATCAAAAACAAACCCAAGTCAAAGAATTTGCCACTCCAAGTGATACCTAACTGGAGTGCTTACTTCACTAAAACTAAAACATTGTCATTAATGAAAGTATATACTCACAGCAATATTTTACTCATTGATATAAAAATCAATTTATTTATTGTCATCCGTCACAAAATTGTACTTAAATGTGCATTCAGATTTTTTGTAGTATGGGCTGCGGAAGAAAATGATATAATTTAATATATTTAAATTTAAACATTGAAAAAACATAGGGAAGATAATTTGTGTAAAATAACTTTAATTAAAAGACATATATTTGTTTACTTAGAATCACATGCCTTTATCAAATGTCATATTGAAGAAGGTAATAGTAACACGTGGCCTCTCCGTCTCGGGCACGAACAGAAAATATGACGAGAAAACGAATTCCTTCCAACAACGCAATATAATCACGATAAGATGGAAACGCGGTGAGGCAAACGTGTACTTTATGATGGGTTACATAAGACTACATAGGAAATAGGCATTGTCCAGATAGTATGATCAAAAAATGACTGTCTCTTGCATTCATAACCCATAAGAGTTGAATCTTTTCATTGCAGATACAAATGGATCTTTAAGGTTGACTACGCCACCAGTACGGGTGAGACCGGTAACTGCTGGATTCATGGACAAGAAAGAGGTAACGTGCATTGAAGCAGAACGGATTGTTTTGTACAAAACAAAAGATGGCTTGAAGAGCGGAAATTTATTCAAATTAGTCACGGTCAGAAAAATAGTTTTTTGTTTTTTTTGTTACTGTCCCTGTATATATTTGGCGTTGTATTCGTTTGGCTCTAATACTAACACATGTATATAATTAAAAAAAAGTGTCGCTTACTTCATTCATTTCGATCCTTATGGGTTGCTTACCCTATCATTTGCTTAGTACAGTCATCATTAAAATTATGGCTCACAGGAAGTGAGCAAAATGGCCAAAATTGAAGTATCACTGGGGTGATTTCTCATTTTAAATGAATAAAATATTATACATTTGTCTGGACAGTTAAAATATTTCGTACATTATCTTCTCTGCTGACATTAAATGATACTATTAAAATGTTGTAACCTGGGAAGAGTTGTTGTTGTAATTGACAATAACGAACATGTGTGCTCAATTAATAAAAAACACAAGTGTTGCTCCTCCACGGGAATTTAACCTATTCTGTCAGAGTAGTGTGGTTGCACAGTCGAAGTGACTTACCACCGAAGGAGTTGAAATTCAAATCTTAGTGAAATATGAGCTTATAAACAGAGGTATTAATTTATTGTCATATTATGTACTTACTAATTCAAACTGATTTTAGTATGTTTAATCCATTGTAATATTTATGTATATCAGCTTACAAAGATGCTATAAAGACATAACATAGTGTGTATTTTTATTTTTCCTTCTTTGTAATGTATTTAGTCATACGAAATGTGTGAATATCAAAAATTAGACGTCGTCTAGATTACTAATTTTTCCGATGTTCTGAAAATGATCCCAACATCAAGAAAAAAATGATTTTCTATATCGAATAATTAGAATGCAATCGTCCGTCACTGTCTACGACAGACAACTAACTATGATACCATTATTTTAAGTTTGGATATTTTGACACATGTACATACGACCCACAATCCGTGGAACTTTCTGTAAAATACTCAACTCTCTTCATCGCCATAACCATAATAAAGCATACATTCTACCAGACACAAAATATATTCGTACACGTAAATTGGCAAAATCTAAATCAGCAGTATAAGTTAAGGTCCCTCGATTCTATAGCTCTACACACACACACACGCGCGAGAGTCCCACCATGTGATGTATTACATACACATATATGTCGGGAACAAAGTGTAATGCGTTTAGACGCATAGCGTGAGTGAATCTTTCCCCACACAATGGACCAACATGACTTTTAAGTTTGAATTACAACTGCTCATTTCGACCTTTACCGATGACCTTAAAAGTGAACATTTCTGCGGCATCGACTGCTCATCGCAATCGAACGTATCTTGAATCATCCTTGCAATCGAATGTATCTTGACTCACCCTTGCAATCGAATGTATCTTGAATCATACTCGCAATCGAATGTATCTTTACTCACCCTTGCAATCGAATGTATCTTGACTCACCCTTGCAATCGAATGTATCTTGAATCATGCCATGGTTTCAATCATGAACAAGAGGATTTCTATTTTTGTGTCATCATTTTTTTTTTCTTTCATTCTTTTTCGGTGGTTTTTTTTTCTTCTTTTTCTTACGGCCCCCAAACAGGAGAAATGGTTTCATTACTTTCATCAACCAGCACTCAATAATCACAGCAATAAACAGGAAAGTGACAGAAGGGGACAAATTTTGTTTCTTGACATAACAAAGTCTATATCAGTCTATTCACTAAGCTTACACATTCGATTATTAATGTAGAAAATATGTATATGCCTCTTACTGTAATTAATTCATTGTTGGCCTCTCTCTTTGAATATGTCATGGATTATATATTTCTACCAAGGATAAAAGAGGTACTTAAAAACAGGCATCTAAACACGTCTCATGCACCTTTCAACATAGGAATACACTGCTATTGCGCTATGCACTTTTAAACATGTCTAAATGGAATACAAGCGACTGTCCCTTGCACTTTTTCCACGTGTCGGAATGTAATACACTGTGATTGTCCCATGCAATCCAACATTAAGTTCTACGATTACAACAGGCTGTACAACAGATAGTGATATGTTTGCGAACCTATTTTATTTATCTCACATTGTCTAATCCTTACTTTGCTGTCTCAATAATATATTTTTTATTGTTTCAGTGTCTTTTCCTCTAAAATTGGACTTAAGTGCTGACACATGGATCAAACTTAATTTGAATCAGATGGGTTACTACAGAGTGAACTATCCGGATATAATTTGGCGACGTTTCCCGAAAGCGCTTAAAACGAATATAACAGTAAGTTATGTTACAAGCAATTTAAGGTACACACAAAGTAAGACTTTACGCTAACGCGGTATCTTTACGCTAACGCGGCATCTTTTTATTGCCTCTTTGGCAATAACCCTAGATATCGCAAGTTCAGTTCATGAAACGTTACGCAACACGCTTTCCGATGCGATCCAAACACTATAAAATAATAAAATATTAGGGAATATTTTTAGTCTTAAGAGAGCGATCTTTTCATTATACACCTAACGTATATCCTTTATTCTCCAAATTCGGCCAATGTAGAGTTTTGTGTTAATTTATCACTGTTTTGTTTAATTAGGGACTCGTACGTACGCGTGCACATGTCCCTGGTACTATAACTTCAAAACAATAATTTATGTCAAAAGGTATGCGAAAATTAGTATGAGAGACAACTTGATACAAAGTACCATATGCCATAAAAAGTTAAATCGGCAAGATTCTCTCCTGATGATAATGATGATCATGATGATGACGACGATTTTAGCTATTATTATTATTATTATTATTATTGGTGTCGTTCTTGTTGTTAATTTAGTTGCATAATAGTAGTGATGGTAGTTATTGGTGTTGTTGTTGCTGCTGCTGCCACACTTGTCATTCTCTTAATATAATAATGGGGCTTATTTCCAAATTTTATTTCATAATCTCCTCTGAACCCAAAATGTATAACAAGACACTTACTCCGCAGTAAAATTTGAAACTATAAGAATAATTATCCTTACTTATATCTAATACAAAACGAACAAGAATAAAGTTATATTGTCTATACGTTCATTTGTGTTGATAAATCCTGTTGTTGCATTTACAGACAGAGTTTCTTATAAGATATACTGAACTTTTATTTTAAGATTTTGTGAACGTGTATGGGTCTTGTCGATGCGGTGACTTTTTTCAAACATAAATATCAAAATTCGAATTGTTATTGTGAAAGAAATGTACAGTATGAACGATCCTAGGTATTATATGAATGTACGACGAGCAAATACTTGGCAAGGGAAATAACTATAGGAATCCAGCGACAACATTTGTCCCCCTTTATGATACATCGTAGGTTTTCACCATCCAATATTGATCTTTTGGATTCGAGTATAGCCTACACTCGTGAGTTTGATTGATAAACTATGCAGTATCTAATTATAACAAACAGTCCCCTGACATGAATGAACGATTAGTATTGACTAAACAACAGAAGGTGTACAATACAATAATTTGTTATATTTTACCTATGAATATAATTGTTCATTATATTATGGTTTACATATATTTGCACAAGCGTTCTGTATATATTTTTATGATCACATTTTAATATGCATATTTGTGTTGTTGTTGCTTTTGCTGCTGCTATTGTTGTTGTTTTGGGCTTAACGCTATTTCTGTGCGCAAGAACGGTTATACATGGCGGCTAGTATAACTGGTGTAGGAAGAACTCGGGAAAACCCCGGTAAGAACCACCGACCCACGGGAATCTAATGGCAGCTTTTTCACATACAAACATTAGCATAGCCGAGTCTCGAATCCTAGCGGACAGAGGTGAGATAGCAGTGTCATATGATGGCGAGCGCTTTAGACTACTCGGTCACCCGGGGTCCCGAATATGTATATTGCCTATTATGTTAATGCATATTATTTCAAATTACATTTTCAAATAAGAAGATTTAGTGCGAAAAGATAAGACTAAAAAATGTTAAAATGGCCAAGTAGCACTCTAACGGTTACTATTTAAAACCTTGCTAGAAAGAGCCTATAAAACATATTGATATTCTGCAGCAGTATATTATCGTTCACACTTAATTAACCCAGTTCTAGTTTGACCTCACATTATGGGTATGTAGTACTCTATGACCATAACCTATACTTTCCGCCTACCTACCCCTTCCTCCTCCCCGCACATTTTACTTCAATGCTGATTTAACAAAGGAAAACATCAAGGATATAAACATGCACAAAAATTGCTCATTTTATTCATTGATTTTTACATTTTTACTCGATTGTCGCTAAGCCGTCCCTAACACTGGCATCTTCTCGTTTCAAACCAAGCGGAAGTTTTAATTGTAAAAGAGGGACATGCTCAGTGTCGCTTCCGTTTGCTGGAAGAGTCCATTTCCATTGAAGTGGTGGAAGCAAGGCCTACACACACACACACACACACACACACACACACACATATATATATATATATATATATATATATATATATATATATATATATATATATATATATATATATATATATATATATATATATATATATATATATATATATATATATATATATATATATATATATAAACCAGCGTATTCTGCATTCTATGTATGCATTGTCTCCTAATATTTCCAAATAATTTGAAAATGGAGATAAAATATGCCGTTACGTTTTAGTGTTTCGGAAATTTATGGAATTATTCGGAGCTTACGAAACACTATTATCTACATCATTACTTTTGTGTGAAAACCAGACTCGCCCACACAAATATGGACTCCGTGTTAGCGTTGAAATTCCGTTAGTTTTGAAACTTACAGAAGACGACAATATTCGGGACCGCTTGGTGACATTCGAGCTAGAAATTATAAATCAGTGAATGAAAGTAATAAGTTTTATATACTTATTACAGCCTTGATGCTTTTCGTTTTAAAACGGGAAGAGGGTATAAGCTGCCTGGAAGGGGGTAGGCGGTAACTACATGGGGTTTGGGACACGTGCTATGCAACTTCCCACCCCCCACCCCGATCCACCACTTGTGATTGTTGATTTATAGTCTTTTCTTGAAAACAAAATATTCCTAGTTTATTTTATCTTTTCTATTTTGTTATTTTTAGATTTTATCCCCAGCGGATAGGTCAGGTTTGATTGATGACGCTTTTAATTTAGCACGTGCTGGATATATAGACTACGAACTGGCCTTGGGAATGACGTCATACTTAGATGTTGAAATGGATTACGCCCCGTGGAAAAGCGCTGCAGAAGGCTTAAACTTCATTTCCAGAATGTTCTCTTTTACTCCTCACTTTGGACTCTGGCAGGTATTTGTCAATTCCGTTTTGAAGAATGCGTTACGGAATAAATGCACAATTCTGTTATTTAAGGTTAATGTGCCCTTGATGGTCAGTACGTCATATTTATTGGCCATGGGACTTCATGTGAGTACCGCAGTAACTATACATTGTAAATAACTCTTACTCGTAGGAGTACATACATTATATTGGGTAAAATATGTACAAATGGTTAATCAAAAACAAATTTTGAATTAGCCCCCTACACATTAAGTTTTACAAGGTAAGTTTGTCATCGGTAACATCAATGACCGTTATATGAATATGAGCACTACGGTGTGAAAACACATGTGCGTGTGTACTTTCGTGGATACTTATAGTGGTTCTTTCGAATTGGTTTTGAAATTTCTTCGACTTCATCATTTTCTGGTGAAATTTTTAACCTAAACAAAGTTAACTTGTTTGATTAAGTGGCAGTTAGTTCAATATTGTTTTACCTATTTGTAATTATTGTAATCTAGGTACCCCTCTCGGTTAAAATGAATTACAATATATAGTTTATGCTGTGATTATTTGAAAGTGTATGCCTAAAATTCATGGCCTAATGACAGAGAAGGGTTGCTATACATTACATCGTGCATTGCATATGCATATGTTTTCATATGCACTTACAATCCAACACAACGACAATTATTCTTGTGCATCCATGCAAGAAAAATCATTATATCACACGACTGTTCAGAACCTGTTGAAACCTATAGGAACAAGTGTCCGCATACCATCTTATATGTAAACACTCACATTTGTATGTGTTTCTCGGCTGCCAAACAAGAGGTCTGGAATTCGAAACTCGCGGCGGAACCCCAAACATTTTTTAAATATTTTTATTTTTTGTTTTTATCTTCAAACTTTCTTTTAAACTCTCTCACCCCAAGCTTTTATTTTCTTTTAAATTTCTTTTTATTCTCGTCGTAGGATGTGCAATCATTCTAGTTTTTATATAAAAACACCCACATTTGTCCCTCTGTGTGTCCCGGCTGCCAGACAAGAGGTCGCGATTTCGAAACTCGCTGCTACATCCCATTTTCAAATAAGAAAAAAGTTTTTTAGGTTCAAACATTCTTTGAAACTTGCTAATCCCAATTTTTTCATGTTTTTTTTTCCTTTCTTTATTTTTCATGTTGATTTTTTTTTTACCACTTGCGTCCTAGGACGGGCAATTAAGACAGGTCCGCAAACAGTTGTACAATTCTTGACGAGATTATTTTCTTGCCGGTAGAATCAGTATTTTTGTAAATAGCAAAGAATGTTGCACCGCATGATATTCACGGAGGAATGAAATGGTATAACACAGTTTTCGTAAGTACAATTCCGAAAACACAAACCTGTCCACAAACATACATGCCGGTCCTAGAGATCAAGGGAGATGTCGATAACGAATAATACCAAGCTTATAAGAAATGTAGCACACTTTTCGGTACTAAAATATAATTAAAAATGACAAGGTAAGACTTATATGGGCATTTGTCCCTAGAGTGGACCATTTTCAGTATATTTTGCGCATATAGTTTTATAAATTTCGAATTATGACAAAACATGACAAAATGTGACTGAATCTTAATCTGAGTTGAAATAAAACCGGAAATAAATAATTTTATTCAATTTTCATTTAATATTCGGTTTCCCCAATGTTAGGTAATATTTACCATAGAACGCATATTGGTACGTTCACATTCTTGTCTTGGAAGAATTAAATAATAAAACATCATGTATTTTAAAGATAAATGCGGAGATACTCGGCTATGTTATAGCACGAAAATGTTACTTTTTTAACAAATTGAAAATGTCATTAAAAATCTTACCCTACTCTTACGATGATATCTTCCTGTCGTGAGTGGATTTACTGAATGACTAACCTTGTATAATGAGATTTAATATCTATATTTGCGGAATCTGAATTTTATCGGATGGCTTGAAAGCAACACCTGATTTCAGCATGTATATACCTTTCATTTTACCTTTCTTCACTAAAATTAGAAACAAACTCAGAAGGGGAAGAGTCGCTTTAAGAGCTGTCGAGCCCTAGTATATTTAACTTCTCCGTCTCCTTTCTCGGTGCTTTCATTTGTCGAACTCTTTGTTAGTAATGTAGTCTTCCCTGTTACGGTAGCTGTAGAGTCTGGTTTATACGAATCTTCATGTTCAAATTACCCGTTTTCGGCAATGTATGAATATTATTTGTCTTTCTGTCCATTTTTACTTTTTTCTAACTCTTCGTCTGCCTTCAGTCTCGTTCAACAAATCTCTTAAGTAACTGAGAGATTTGCCCTTAACTGACTGTGTGCTTATGGTCTGTACAGTTGATTGTTACCAGCAGATTTGCTCACCTATTTTTTTCTTCTGTCCATCTATACATTTATATCTACTAGCACTTTTGTGCATAAGTGATAAATAAAAACATGTTTATAACGTACTCTCGAGATGGTAGAACGTATCAAAGCATAGAGTACTTCCTACTTTTACATGGTGAGTTTGAAAACTTTTCGAGCGAAATCTTAAATGTGTATTATCGAAACATATTTTATGTCATCTGCCCAAAACTGAAAACAAATATGAAATTGTCAATTTATGTCATCTAAGGTTTATTTTATTATGAACGCTAATAAATCTGCCAGCCAATCAGCAAATTTACTAAAGTTTTGTAAGCCTCGTTTTCATCGTTGCAATTATCTGTATAGGCCTTTACTAAACCCTTGAATGGTTACGGTCTCACAGAGTCACGCTTGAGGTCTGATTGAACGAGACAACATCTGTTTTTGCAATTTTCCTTTATTTCTTCTTAACATCTGTATCTCATGATCTACCCCTTTCGTCTTTCGATCTAGTTGCTTGACCTAATCGGCAGGTAAACAGTTTTGGAAATAAAATATTTACGTTTTGTTGCAGAGATACATTTCGTCAAAGGCCAGTCCCATTTTGACAAAGATAGGTAACTGGACTGATACTGGATCACATCTGCAGACGTAAGACCGCCATGATTTCAGAGCTATATTAGAATATATTAAAACAGTAGAATCAAAGACTGGCTTATGGAGACAGCGACAAAAGAACTAATGGATGAACAAAACTAGGGAGAGATTCGAGGAAAGCAAGCTAACAGACATTTATAAATCATTGCTAACCGCATACTCTTTTAGTCTGCACTTAAATATTTGCTTCTCGGTTTGAAACCTAATATTGTCAAGGATGAAAATATTTTATTTTAGTTCACATACCTATTTATTAAGCAGATATATTAATCTGCATTGTGTATTCGTTCTTCATATCGATGAAATATTCTTTCTATTATCATTATTACTACAGCTACATTACATCCTCAAAAACAATTCTAAACTGATGTGACTAACGTCTTCTTTGTAATCCAAAACTATTTAAAAACGTGCGTCTTATCCACTCGGATCGTCCAGTTCGGTTAGTGCAATTTTTGGAGAATTGCCGCTCTTTGCAACTAAAAACAGTGTGCGGGATTTTAATAGCGAGACACGCTTTCCGCAGATTTTAAACATGCTTGATGATTGGTTGGTTTGTTTTTTTAATTGGTCAATGATACTTTTGGAGTTGGAAAAGGTTTTATGTCTAGTACAGATCGTCCTATAACAAGACTGGAGCAATGAGAAAAGGGATCTAAACTTTGTTTTATCAACCTCTGAGTTAATTTTTTACATCCTCATATACTTATGTTACTAAACTAGACACTGAAAATCGCTTTAGTTTATGTACGTGTTATCTCGTTTATGTTTTATATTTGTCCGACGTTACTGGTTAATCGCTTGGATTCCCACATTTATTTTGACTTTAGTGTGAACTTCATTATTGGAAAAGCCATCTCAGTTTTAAACTATTCTGCGAGCTATAGCAACTTGAAAATGTTTGACACAAAAGCTGGACTGAATGATTGTAGAATTCACTGTCGCTTTGTTGTCATAAATAAATATAGTGAACAATCATTTTGCTGATTCTAGCATAAACAGTTCGGGAACCAAACCAGAGACTAAATAAAAAGCTTGATTTGTGCAGTAGAATTTCGAGGTCATCCAAAAATATTTCATTTAAAATCATTGATATTATGTTTAAATTTTATACAAAAAACGATACAAGCTATTCAAAATATCCATGCATCTTTTACAAAATTTCATCATCATTAAATAGATTACTGAGGTCGCAAATCATAAATCTAGCTTGCGGAAACGGAAATGATGAGTGTTTGGATACTGCGAACGCCTATTTCCAGGCATGGATCCGGAACACAAGTTTCAGGTAATTCACATAGTTGTACAAATTAAACATCAGGATTATTTGTAATAACGTTTTAGATCTGATGGATAAAGGTTATCTTTCCCATGACGTTCATGGCACTGATGAAAGTTAATTGTATTCTATCCATTTTTTAAGTCACTGTATTTCCTCAAGAAACAACCGTGGATGACCACCTAAGAATTTTAATCGACCATTATGCAGTCACTTATATATATATATATATATATATATATATATATATATATATATATATATATATATATATATATATATATATATATATATATATAACAATGAATCACTTATCATGAAATAAATTTTGATATTCTATTTTCTCATTTAGACCATATTTTGCACTATTCACAGTGATACTTTCAATTTCGAACGTTCTATAATTGAGTTTCATTACAAGTAAAGCATTTTATATTGAATGCAACTGGCGGATTTTAATGTAATGATATGAATGACCTTTTAAATAACTATTACTCTAAAAGGCACATAACGATACAGTATGGTTGAAACAGCTTTTCTTGTAAAATGGTTTTGGACAACAATAGATGTGCAACGTTGTAGAAGTGACCTTACGTTTTATTGCTTATTAGAAGCGCCGTGAATGTGGACGAAACATGCGTTAATACCGCTGTCTTTCTGTCCCACGTTCGTACTTCAGTAGTAGACATTTTTTCCCAAAGTTTGTTTCTGTAGATATTTCTATCGGTAAAATGACTATGTACTTTATCATTCGCCAGCGCTTTAGCGAGTACAACCTTCATGCTTTTAAGATGGTCACTACGCTCTACATATCTTTCTTAACTGACTTCCTAGTGCTGAGATAGCCTGGTTCTTTGCGTAAATTTCAAATAAATAACAGTTTTCGTCCAACAAATTTTATCATTGTTTTATAGAATCCCTCCAAATCTACGCTCTGCCGTGTACACATATGGTATGATGCGATCAGAAAAAGTCAGCGACTGGGACTTCTTGTGGAACAGATACCTGCACGAAGCTGTCCCGCAAGAGAAAATCAAGCTTCTTTACGGACTGGCACAGACCAAGGAAACGTGGCTTCTTGCCAGGTAATCACTGTCGTTACTAAACTATTTGTTTTTCTGTAGTAATTTGTTCTTGAAAAAAAATCCATAATTTCCCCGTGCAAGGAAAAGGGCACATGTTGTCAGAAATGAGGTGCCGTCAATATTTTGTTGATCTTTAAAATATGATTAAAACGCATTCCATTTAGTTGGTCCAAAAATATGTTTAAATTCCATTAGTTCTACTCATTCGCCATTCGGATTAAAAACTTTCTGATGGTGTTACTCTCTCTTAATAAAACAAATTAAAATGTAGTGAAAGTCTCGAAAGGTTGTTTAGCAATAACCTATGCCCCAATTAGAACTTCAGTTTTAAAGCATGAATGTTTTGGGTATCTCTTGTTTTCTTAAAATGATGAGAAAATGTTATCGAGAAGAAAGATATGATATATCAGATATGTTTTAATCATCTTAGACATTCTGTAATTATTTTAGTACAACAGTCTAGCCAATGTTAAGAAAACATTTCACGTTTGCAGCACTTCCACTGGTACATTATTAAATAGAAAATAACCGGTACGATGTCACGAATATGAGAAAATCCTCTTGAAACCCCAAAACTTGCTTATATGTAGTGAGCTTTAGGTAGTGAAGAAAAATTCTTTTAAGGAACAAATCGAACCACTGCAACTTTTCATCTATTTTTAAAGATTCATTGAGTATGCAAAGGATGAAGAAAAAGTCCGTTCTCAGGATTTCTGGACAGTCTTGACGTACATTTCTCAGAATCCGGTTGGTAGAGGACTTGTCTGGGATTGGATCCAGGACAACTGGATCTACATGGTGAACAGGTGCGCCTTTCAGTACATACTGGTTTTTTTTTCTAAGGACATTAAATTCTATGTGATAATTAGTAGGGCCTTTGATGTAGCAGAACGATACCTGTCAAGAATTGGAGAAAATGCTCCGCAAAAGCAAATATTATATCTACATAAATATTTCCTTCGTATCTTTGGCCATATTGAAAAATGACAATTGAAATTTAAAAATTCAAGGCAACCATTTGTATAGTTGGGAACGATTAAATTTGTCTAATAAAAATGAACTTACGGAGCAAAACAAGTTTTTCTGAAAATATGACTGGATCATATATTAGGATTCCTGAACAAAATACTCATTTATTTTCACGGGACATTCAAATAGGTCATTTCTTTACAGTACTATTACAATTTTGCTAATCGCAGGGAAAATTTGTTCCAGTATCATAAAGAAATGCACATTATTGTACTACTCTCACATGTGCATGTGCGTTTAGGTCAAGTTTGGCACGTGTACATCGCTTCACCTATTTCCATACATCTGTATGTTTAGTTAGAGATTTCTGTGAGTTTCAACATCAGTGTATCAAAACGTATATATCTCCTTCGAAAATCAGCATTGACAAAAAGGAAACTCTACGATATTATTAAGTAAATATAATTCAAATTCCATAAATAATTTCATAACACGAATGTGCATGTACTATGCATGGTGTTATTGGCATTTGCCTTAATACAGGTATTTATCTTCAATTTTCTTTATAGGTTTACGTTGTATTCAAGATACTTCGGAAGACTAATACCAAGCGTTATTTCTAATTTTAATACAAGGTTCCAACTAGCACAGGTAATTATAGTTGACGTTTGAATACAATGTTCCAACTAGTACAGGTAAATGTGGTTGATATTTGAATAGGAGGTTCCAACTAGTATATGTAAATATAGTTGACATTTGAAAACAAGATTCCAGCTAGTACAGGTAAATATATTTGATCTTAAAACATCACGTAAAATTATACTCTCAATATCCACCTACTCCATCATATACAAAAATATTTTAATTTAACAATGTAACATATTATCAACATATTTTAATAACAAATTGGAATGGATGGGTACCCGGACCGGCCACTCAGGTTTGCACTACTCAGAAATACCTGGCCCGGCCGGCTTTTACGAAAAAATAATTGATCTTTCCGAGTCAGGCCCCCCTCTTTCGCCTGTAGTTATGTAAAACAAAAACATTTTATGCTTGACAGAATTGGGCGTGAAAGAGTGGGTGGGAAACGCGGACGAAATGGAAATGGAAAAACCCGACCGTATAAACCAACCCTGCCGGATACCCGCAAAATGTTTCCGACCCTTCCATCCTAATATACAAACATGCTACAGAAAAAGTTTTCAAGGTCATTTAACCTCACTTAATATTATCCTTTTCGTAATTGCTACAGCTACAATCAGGTGGATGTGAGTTTGCTCTTGTCGCACTCAAGTAGTTGGGAGTTTCCTCTTGTCACATTTAGCTGGTTGGGTGTTTGCTTTTGTCACATTCGGGTGGTTGGGAGTTTCCTCTTGCCACATTCAGATAGTTGGACGTTTGCTCTTGTCGCATTCAGGAGTTTCCTCTTTTCATATTCAGGTGTTTTGGTGTATCCTCCTGTCTTTACTTGTTGCTGGTTTAGTTCCCATTCCTTTTATTCCTTTACAACAAACGTATGTATAGTACTTTGCGTTTAGTATTAGCTCTTCAAAGTATATATCTTTTATTATTTTTCAAATCGTTGGCTTCTACTGATACATTTGTTAATAAAGGAAAACAATGAGACAGTATTGACATCCACATTCAAGTTTATTTCCTTCTCGTGAAGAATAAGAATATAAAGTATCACTGTCTTATTCCTTCCCTGACTTGTATCAAGAAAATTATGGATAGCAAAGACTCCTACACATTTAGAGTAATACACATTCACATTTCTTCAACTTAAAGTGGTTAATAATCTTATGAACTTTAGTCATTGCAGTATTTTTCCACTGGCATCTTGTCATTAGGGCTGGTTCACGAACTTTTCTACGATGAATTCTAAGTAGTTCGGATACCAGTAATTTTCTTGTGTACTTTCTCACGACAGGTGAAAGGCTTCTTTGCAAAATATCCAGAGGCAGGAGCAGGTGGTAGAGGGAGGCAACAAGCCCTTGAAAGCATTGAGGCGAACATAGCTTGGATGGAAACAAACAAGGAGAAAATTATTAACTGGTTGCAAAAGACTGTGAAATAAAACTTATTCAGCACAGTACAGTGTCACCTTTACCATGGTATAATGACAGATCTTTTCTTATTATGATGTAATCAGGTAAATTAAATAAAACACTTGCATTTGATTTATGACTTGTGAATTACAGACATCGAGAAAATGTATACATAAGGACGCATTTAGCAAATTCAAACGTTCCAGATGTACCCCAGGACAGGAAATCATCGATTAAAATTCTTAAGTGGTCATCCAAAGTTTTGTTTCTTCAGAAAAGACGTGTTAGAATGCTGGAATTAGTATTTGTGTGCGCTCTGTCCTGTCCTTTTCTTTCCATTAAAACCATACAGTATCCAAAGTGACCAAACATGACTCGAGCAGAAATAAATTTGTTAGTATAGTGCATCTCCTTCTGTAAGATGACCAACACAACGTTATCATGCTTCCTATAAGCCAAGCTATGGCATCCCCCATAGTACCGAAGTGCATTGTCTTCTTACCTATTTGTACACGACAAAGATGTCAAAGGAATTACCCTATCCATTCTGTTACAGATATACAAACCTACAGCAATTGATTCGGAACTAAGTTTGAAATGTTTCTATTACATTCGCGCACAATATTGATGTTTTCACTGTGTGTGTGTGTGTGTGTGTGTGTGTGTGTGTGTGTGTGTGTGTTTAAATAAAATATAGACTGCGAAGGGTTTCTTACATATAGGTAAAGCAAATACGAACATCTGTGTAGACGAAAAATAACTACAATAACTTCTGAATACGGTATTGTATGGATATTTCAGTTTGCTGTGATAAAACGTTGAAGGGGCACTCAGAAAACATTTCAGTTTGAGGGTGAATCACACGTGGGTTTTTTTAGTGCTCTAGAAAACCTATACAAGCAGCGCGTTGTCATTATTTTCACGTGATTAATAACTAGGCATTTGAACTATAAACATAATATCTACAAAAAGAGGATTTTTAAAAACGAAACAATCCTGTACTCAAACTACTCAAACTGGAGGTAAAATTATGACGTTCGAGTAAATCTAATCGTTTAAACATGCATGATATGTAACAAGCCTAAGCAAGCCCGGCCATGTACGAATAAAGTGTGTTGTGTTGTATTTTTATAACGTTGTGTATTTTACTTTATAACACACGCACGCTTATATTGGCAGAGTAGTATTGTTAATCTCTCATTCCTTAAATTAAAAATAACGTTATGTATTTCAGTATGTATATATTCGGCAAATATCCAAGAGCTCCTTGAGCTAGACACATACCTCAAGTTTAGCTTATTATTAATTAATTAAGACAAATGGGTGTCTGTTGATTATCCAGTGCCAACATTACAGTTTGTAACGCGTGCACCAGCCAATAAATACGCAAACCTGCAGTAGTGACAGGTCTTTCTATATATATATATATATATATATATATATATATATATATATATATAGAGAGAGAGAGAGAGGAGAGAGAGAGAGAGAGAGAGAGAGAGAGAGGAGACAGACAGACTGAAAAATTGCTAAATATTTTTCTGTATAATGTAAGAATTTCAGTCATGCCATGCCACACCTGTAAATAAAGAAATAATTCCGATGGCCAGAAAAAAGAACGTTTTAAGAGCTAGAGCAATAAGTATGAACTATATTATCTTTGTAGCTTGAATATTATTTCTTTGCCAAAGATATTTGACTCGACATCATTCACTCTCTTCAAAATGTATGTTCCCTACACTATAGTATCAAGAAAAAGCCGCTGTGTTGCATAACTCATTCAGCATTACTTTGTGGCCGCACAAGATACAATAGATTACAATATGTCGAAAAAGCAATGTATGGCAATGGATTCGTTTATCCAACTTCCACTGTTTTCTTAAAATGGCAATATTTATATTAAGAGAGTAAAAATAAGATACAAACTGTAACGAATTTCCGAAATGGGGCGGGGGATGAAAGGAGGGGGAAAGACTGACTACAAAAGTTAGTATACTCCCCAAAATTCCGATACAGAAGCAAGACTGGATTGAACGTTTTTAAAATTAAAACACACATTAAAACAGTGTTTTATTGTGTAAATATCCGATATATCTGATTTTGTGGTACATTGATTATATATTTCATCTTGGCTTCGTCACACGTTTAAAGATCGAGCTCTTGTACCATATGATCCATGTTTGTATAATATATATATATATATATATATATATATATATATATATATATATATATATATATATATATATATATATATATATATATATATATATATATATATATATATATATATATGTATATATATATATATATATATATATGTGTGTGTGTGTGTGTGTGGACTCTACGTTGACAACACTACCCGGTTGTTGCATTATCTAAGCTATATGTTGACAACACTACCCAGTTATTGCATTATCTAATCTAAACGTCGACAACACTACCCAGTTATTGCATTATGTAATCTGAACGTCGACAACACTACCCAGTTATTGCAATATCTAAGCTATACTTCAAAAACACTACCCGTGTATTGCATTATCTAAGCCATACGTTGAGAACACTACCCAGTTATTGCATCATCTAAGCTATACGTTGAGAACACTACCCAGTTATTGCATTATCTAAGCCATACGTTGAGAACACTACCCAGTTATTGCATCATCTAAGCTATACGTCAACAACACCATCCACAATTATTGAATTATCTAAGCTATACATCGACAACACTACCCAGTTATTGCATTATCTAAGCTATACATCGACAACACTACCCAGTTATTGCATCATCTAAGCTTCACTGGGACAACACTACCCAGTTATTGCAATAGCTAAGCCATACGTCAACAACACTACGCATGTATTGCATTATCTAAGCTATACCTTGACAACACTACCCAGTTACTGCATTATCTAAGCTATACGTCTACAACACTACCCATAGTTATTGCATTTTCTAAGCTATACTGGGACAACACTACCCAGTTATTGCATTATCTAATCTAAACGTCGACAACACTACCCAGTTATTGTACTATATAATCTAAACGTCGACAACACTACCCAGTTATTGCAATATCTAAGCTATACTTCAACAACACTACCCATGTATTGCATTATCTAAGCCATACGTTGAGAACACTACCCAGTTATTGCATCATCTAAGCTATACGTTGAGAACACTACCCAGTTATTGCATTATCTAAGCTATACATTGAGAACACTACCTAGTTACTGCATCATCTAAGCCATACATTGAGAACACTACCCAGTTACTGCATCATCTAAGCCATACGTTGAGAACACTACCCAGTTATTGCATTATCTAAGCCATACGTTGAGAACACTACCTAGTTATTGCATTATCTAAGCCATACGTTGAGAACACTACCCAGTTATTGCATCATCTAAGCTATACGTCAACAACACCATCCACAATTATTGAATTATCTAAGCTATACATCGACAACACTACCCAGTTATTGCATTATCTAAGCTATACATCGACAACACTACCCAGTTATTGCAATAGCTAAGCCATACGTCAACAACACTACGCATGTATTGCATTATCTAAGCTATACCTTGACAACACTACCCAGTTACTGCATTATCTAAACTATACGTCTACAACACTGCCCATAGTTATTGCATTTTCTAAGCTACACTGGGACAACACTATCCAGTTATTGCATTATCTAATCTAAACGTCGACAACACTACCCAGTTATTGTATTATCTAATCTAAACGTCGACAACACTACCCAGTTATTGCAATATCTAAGCTATACTTCAACAACACTACCCATGTATTGCATTATCTAAGCCATACGTTGAGAACACTACCCAGTTGCTGCATCATCTAAGCTATACGTTGAGAACACTACCCAGTTATTGCATTATCTAAGCCATACGTTGAGAACACTACCCAGTTATTGCATTATCTAAGCTATACGTTGAGAACACTACCTAGTTATTGCATTATCTAAGCCATACATTGAGAACACTACCTAGTTATTGCATTATCTAAGACATACGTTGAGAACACTACCTAGTTATTGCATTATCTAAGCCATACATTGAGAACACTACCTAGTTATTGCATTATCTAAGCCATACGTTGAGGACACTACCCAGTTACTGCATCATATAAGCTATACATTGAGAACACTACCTAGTTATTGCATTATCTAAGCCATACGTTGAGAACACTACCCAGTTATTGCATTATCTAAGCTATACGTTGAGAACACTACCTAGTTATTGCATTATCTAAGGCATACGTTGAGAACACTACCTAGTTATTGCATTATCTAAGCCATAGGTTGAGAACACTACCTAGTTATTGCATTATCTAAGCCATACATTGAGAACACTACCTAGTTATTGCATTATCTAAGGCATACGTTGAGAACACTACCCAGTTACTGCATCATCTAAGCTATACATTGAGAACACTACCTAGTTATTGCATCATCTAAGCTATACGTTGAGAACACTACCCAGTTACTGCATCATCTAAGCTATACATTGAGAACACTACCTAGTTATTGCATTATCTAAGCCATACATTGAGAACACTTCCTAGTTATTGCATTATCTAAGCCATACATTGAGAACACTACCTAGTTATTGCATTATCTAAGACATACGTTGAGAACACTACCTAGTTATTGCATTATCTAAGCCATACGTTGAGAACACTACCCAGTTACTGCATCATCGAAGCTATACATTGAGAACACTACCTAGTTATTGCATTATCTAAGCCATACGTTGAGAACACTACCCAGTTATTGCATTATCTAAGCTATACATTGAGAACACTACCTAGTTATTGCATTATCTAAGCCATACATTGAGAACACTACCTAGTTATTGCATTATCTAAGCCATACGTTGAGAACACTACCTAGATATTGCATTGTCTAAGCCATACATTGAGAACACTACCTAGTTATTGCATTATCTAAGGCATACGTTGAGAACACTATCCAGTTACTGCATCATCTAAGCTATACATTGAGAACACTACCTAGTTATTGCATCATCTAAGCTATACGTTGAGAACACTACCCAGTTACTGCATCATCTAAGCTATACATTGAGAACACTACCTAGTTATTGCATTATCTAAGCCATACGTTGAGAACACTACCTAGTTATTGCATTATCTAAGCCATACATTGAGAACACTACCTAGTTATTGCATTATCTAAGCCATACATTGAGAACACTACCCAGTTATTGCATTATCTCAGCCATACATTGAGAACACTACCTAGTTATTGCATTATCTAAGTCATACGTTGAGAACACTACCCAGTTACTGCATCATCTAATCTATACATTGAGAACACTACCTAGTTATTGCATTATCTAAGCCATACGTTGAGAACACTACCCAGTTACTGCATCATCTAAGCTATACATTGAGAACACTACCTAGTTATTGCATTATCTAAGCCATACGTTGAGAACACTACCCAGTTACTGCATCATCTAAGCTATACATTGAGAACACTACCTAGTTATTGCATTATCTAAGCCATACGTTGAGAACACTACCTAGTTATTGCATTATCTAAGCCATACGTTGAGAACACTACCCAGTTATTGCATTATCTATGCTATACGTTGAGAACACTACCTAGTTATTGCATCATCTAAGCCATGCATTGAGAACACTACCCGGTTACTGAATCATCTAAGCCATACGTTGAGAACACTACCCAGTTATTGCATTATCTAAGCCATACGTTGAGAACACTACCTAGTTATTGCATTATCTAAGCCATACGTTGAGAACACTACCCAGTTATTGCATCATCTAAGCTATACGTCAACAACACCATCCACAATTATTGAATTATCTAAGCTATACATCGACAACACTACCCAGTTATTGCATTATCTAAGCTATACATCGACAACACTACCCAGTTATTGCAATAGCTAAGCCATACGTCAACAACACTACGCTTGTATTGCATTATCTAAGCTATACCTTGACAACACTACCCAGTTACTGCATTATCTAAGCTATACGTCTACAACACTGCCCATAGTTATTGCATTTTCTAAGCTACACTGGGACAACACTATCCAGTTATTGCATTATCTAATCTAAACGTCGACAACACTACCCAGTTATTGTATTATCTAATCTAAACGTCGACAACACTACCCAGTTATTGCAATATCTAAGCTATACTTCAACAACACTACCCATGTATTGCATTATCTAAGCCATACGTTGAGAACACTACCCAGTTGCTGCATCATCTAAGCTATACGTTGAGAACACTACCCAGTTATTGCATTATCTAAGCCATACGTTGAGAACACTACCCAGTTATTGCATTATCTAAGCTATATGTTGAGAACACTACCTAGTTATTGCATTATCTAAGCCATACATTGAGAACACTACCTAGTTATTGCATTATCTAAGCCATACATTGAGAACACTACCTAGTTATTGCATTATCTAAGACATACGTTGAGAACACTACCTAGTTATTGCATTATCTAAGCCATACATTGAGAACACTACCTAGTTATTGCATTATCTAAGCCATACATTGAGAACACTACCCAGTTACTGCATCATCTAAGCTATACATTGAGAACACTACCTAGTTATTGCATTATCTAAGCCATACGTTGAGAACACTACCCAGTTATTGCATTATCTAAGCTATACGTTGAGAACACTACCTAGTTATTGCATTATCTAAGGCATACGTTGAGAACACTACCTAGTTATTGCATTATCTAAGCTATACGTTGAGAACACTACCTAGTTATTGCATTATCTAAGGCATACGTTGAGAACACTACCTAGTTATTGCATTATCTAAGCCATAGGTTGAGAACACTACCTAGTTATTGCATTATCTAAGCCATACATTGAGAACACTACCTAGTTATTGCATTATCTAAGTCATACGTTGAGAACACTACCCAGTTATTGCATTATCTAAGCCATACGTTGAGAACACTACCCAGTTACTGCATGATCTAAGCTATACGTCAACAACACTATCCACAATTATTGAATTGTCTAAGCTACACTGGGACAACACTACCCAGTTATTGCATTATCTAAGCTACACTGGGACAACACTACCCAGTTATTGCATTATCTGAGCTATACGTCGACAACACTACCCAGTTATTGCATTATTTAGGCTACACTGACACGTTCATACACCAGAATACAAGTTCGTGATCTTTCTTGCAAGACGCAAGTCTAAAATCAAAAGGACAAAACAAATGCGAAAATTAACAAGCAAGAGAGACTGTCGGACTAGAGTTCATGGCGTACAAATAAATAAATAAATAAATAAATAAATAATTAAATAAATAAATAAAAATAAATAAAGTTTTTAAATGGTTTTCATACATGAACTTCTGAAAATAAATATATAGTGGTAACAAGGGAAGTCTCCCTGCACCGTAGCGGACTTAGGGTTGAGAATCCAAAGATATTTGGACATAAAATCGTATTAAAATCTTTACATTAAATTCCTGGGATTATTTTGAAGAAGAAAACGTTACTTACATAATTGCACATGCTTCAATAACCTGTCTTCGAAACAAATTTCCATGTGAAACTACGGTACAGTAAGTGGAATCGATAGTTTGAGATTCCGGGCTACAAGCTGGACGTTTGTAAGTATGTTTAAAGTTGGAGTTATCAAAACAAACGATCGCATATATGCAGGTATTACGTTTGGCCTAGCGGTCAAACGTCTCTCACGTAAATGTCCAGTCGGATGTCCATCCAGATGTCTGTCCCTACCACAACCAAGGATAAATGTCATTGTTCGGTAATCCTTCTTTTATATTCCAATCCTGCCTTTAAGGATCTGCCTGATATTGCATAGAACTATGCATATTAACGTTAACGTATCATATTCATCTATCGTTTTAAGTAGGATTTGTATAACCAGATATAGCTGATGGATGGATACATTTAATATAGGAGACTGCAGTCAACATTAGCCTTTATGCAACAATTTAAGTTTACACATTGGTGTGCTTCACAATTGCAAGAAAAATCAGACTTATGGTAATTTATCTAAACCAGACTGTAGACTATCTAAATAGTGATCATGTGACTATATCATGTGATGGTCGTTCATGCACAAAGTAGTTACTGTTCAATACTCATTTTGATCACGTGATAATAATAAGTATCATGCATATGAAAACGTGAATATGAGGAACCTGCTTTCCTCTTTCAATATCCTAATTATTACATTTTCAGTAACTCAAATTTTACAAACTTTCGTTCACTAACGCTTAATCATGCCGCCGTGGAGCGTACCGCATTATTCTCTGTTGCCGTTTTTATCCATTCGTATCTTGCCTGAATGTTTGGACCAAAATTATAAATGCTGAAGTGCAATCCTGATTTCAAGCATTTGATGTATTCGTTTTGATGACAGGTGATTTCTTTCTTTCATAAATATCCAGAGACTGCAGCAGGTGAGTCCTGGAAATCATTGTGGAGAGCAAAGCCATGAGTGCACTTATCGGGAAATCGTTGGCTTTCTGCAGAAGAATTTGAAACTGTATTTCTACAATATGCCATCGCGTTTACCAAGGAATAGAAATACGGTTTTACTTTAAATAATGTAATCAATCTGAAAAGAAAACACAAAAAACTAAGTTGCATCTGTTTCACACCAAGAGAACCAATGCTATCCAGAAAAATAAACCAAACGTTTAGAGCGTTTACGATTTAAAAATTTAAATTTTGTTAATATGATAGAATTGCAATGGGTTTGTTGCTGTTGTATTTTATTTTGGTTTGGTCAGGTTTTTGTCCCTGCTTATATTTTCTTCTCTGCGCTATTGTATTCTTTTTTGCTCTGTCGTGCTGCGTTCCACCACGAAATGTCATTTGAACAGAAGCAAACGTGATCCAAGCAGATAACATGCTACGATGTCCAAACACAATATTACTCCCATTATCCAAATACCGTATATTCCATTGTGGCGAAATGTGTTGTCTTTGTTATTATATTCGCCTTCACATGGACATATTCATCGTTGCATTGTTATATTAATAAAACATTAAAATAATAAAATGTGATAAAATGTATGTCCTATGTGGTCATATTGTTTCCATATTGTAGAACGTGTGGATCTTCAAATTAAAATAAGAGTTCTGTTCTGTCAAGTATTTCACTACACCTGAAATATATATAATGATCAATATACAGCAGACATAATGGAAAGTGCTATCCCTGGATTATATAGGAGAATGCTTGATAATAGTAGGCATAATTAATATTTAATATAAATGAAACTATCATACCGGTAAGAGAATTTTGTATTCGTACTCTACGGAGATTCGAACCAAGGTCCGCGAGTAAACGACACCCTCCGCCTTGCCTGCACATACCAGCCCATATTACATTACGACTAAGCAAACGTCACCAACAAATGATGCTACCTAATCGGTGTTATATAAACTCGAGTGCAGACACACTCGCATGACGACCAAGTAATTAATTCTCATCTACCTACACAGTCATCCTGGAGTCCTATGAAAGAAATTAAGATTTATAGGATTAAGTACCGAGAATTGTAAATATACACCAGACAGAACGGAAAGTGCTATTCCTGGATTATATCGTCTAACAGTATTTATACGAAGATATATTCAATACTGGTACGCGCCATACATTTGACTGACGGATAACTTCAGTCGTTGCTAACATTATCATTCTACTTGGTTGAAACTCACTTTTGGAGAAACATTGTCTAAGATTGAAGCAAAGATGATTCCCAGATGTGACATAAATCAACGTTTGCTCAAGCAATGAGTAAACAGTGGCTTAGCAAATCCATGTCGCAGGTTGTACAGTTATATGATGTTTTATGACATGGTGGAAGTAAATGAAGTTATCAAATTTATATATAACTTCAATAATGAAATCATCTACACCAACTACTCCTCTCTGACAGTTTTGACTTAAAAAAGCAATAAAAATAGTTTCGCCATGGAGATTATCTCTGTACACAGAAGTGTAAACTAAATTCCTGCCATTTTATACCCGGTTATAAGAGCGTGGCAGCAAATAGAAATATATTCGTTTATATATATATATATATATATATATATATATATATATATATATATATATATATATATATATATATATATATATATATATAGAGAGAGAGAGAGAGAGAGAGAGAGAGAGAGAGAGAGAGAGAGAGAGAGAGAGAGAGAGAAATAAATACATATATTTATACACACACAGATATATACATGCATACATACGTAAGAAGATGATGAATTTACTCTTTTGTGAATATTATATATAAATTAACAAGAAATGCACGAAAATTAATTGATGACATAATAGACTAAAACATCCTAGTTTCAACGTAAACGCTAAGGTAATGCATGACCAGCTAATGATAAGATAATACACGACAAACTAGCAACGATAAAAGTGCATCCTCAACGCAAAAGCTAATGAAATGCCTGCATGGTAAACGCTGAGATGATACACACTAAACAATTAAGCTGCATCCTAAATGCATAAGCTAATGAAATGCAATCATGGTAAACGGTGAGATGATACACACTAAACAAGTAAGTAGTGTCCTAAATGCAAAAGCTAATGAAATGCATAACTGGTAAACGGTGAGATGATACACGCTAAACAATTAAGTTGTATCCTAAATGCAAAAGCTAATGAAATGCATACATGGTAAACGGAGAGATGATACGCACTAAACAATTAAGTTGTATCCTAAGTGCAAAAGCTAAGGAAAAGTGGAAAAGCTAAAGAAATGCATAAATGTTAAACGGTGAGATGATACACACTAAACAATTAAGTTGTATCCTAAATGCAAAAGCTAATGAAATGCATACATGGTAAACGCTGAGATGATACACACTAAACAATTAACTTGTATCCTGAATGCAAAAGCTAAAGAAATGCACACATGGTAAACACTGACTCATACACAAAACTATGAAATTTTTGTTTCAAAGAAAAACGTTGAAGCAATGTTTTCGAAATGCATTTCAAAAGTTCTTTTGTTTTTCTTGTTTTTTTTTGTGCTTGTTTTTGGGGTGTGTTTGGGAGATTTTTCGAGGGGGCAGGGGGTTAAATAAATATTTTGAGTCTGTATCAACTATAGAGACTGATAATAAACACGGCAGATTAAATATAAAAACGAAGCCCGAAACACTTGTACTAAAAGCTTTTACCTTCGTTAAGTTCGTTAACATGTCGCATATCGACTACAGCTGTAGAATCAAACTTGTACGATTTTCATCCTCGGCTCCATGTTGTAAGTCAGCTACAAATATATAGTACGTCTGCAAGAAAGCATCAGTGTAATGCGCTTACGACAGCGATAGTTCATTAGAAGACAAAAGATGTATGTCCGTTTTACCTTTGGACTGTGCACATCGTAAGCATGGAATAAATGATATATAATTTTGTGATAGGAGGAACCTAAAAGTATGTGTTATCAGCATAATTTGAGTCTCACTGCATATCAGTGTCTATCTGAGAGCAGTGCCAGTTGTCCAGAACATCATCTTGGATATTTAATATCAGAGGTTGTTGGCGGGCACAGGTGAGTGTCTGGACATATGCTTTTGGATAAGGAACAAATGTTAAATTAATTAAAATTCATCATCACTCACTCTAATGAAACACTAGCAGAATCGGAGAGCAGGCATTCAAGTGGCTGGGCTAGTTAGGAACTGTAAGCAACACCGGATCTGCTTTTGCAGACTTCATATATATATATATATATATATATATATATATATATATATATATATATATATATATATATATATATATATATATATATATATATATATATGCTCACATTATCCACGTATTACTAATTGTATAATAAACTAAATCGTCCAGTTACGTATAGATCATGCGTTTATTCTCTCGTTTATTCAGAAATAAAATCTTTATCTCACCTCTATTCGTTCGCCGCAATGCAACCCTGTGAAACGCACACAAACATTCATCAGTACACAAGAAGACATTCATGCGGATAAAAACACAATTACATAAGATTCTTTATATAGTTGATCTCATTTAAAACCACACAAAGTATCGGAAATTTAAGCAATTGTCTCCGAGCCCTAGTAGCGACTTGAGACATAACCACGTGTCACGTTCCCTCGTGACCTTTGTATTATGTGTATTCATAGACGATAAAAGGCACGAATGTAAACAAAACTTTACTGCAAACGAAGACAGTATAAAAACATTGTTACACGCACACGGGTATTTACTTGACTGAGCGGTTGTCAAACTCTGGCGCGATTCTCGTTAGAAGTCATAAGTTTACCCCGACTTTCCAAAGACTTCCATACAACTTCAGTTGTAAATTCGAAAGCCCAACGTGTCCATTCTATACCTAAATTTTCCTCTAATTAATGCAAGACCACAGATAAACCAAACCGCCAATATCTACCAACCTCACATCTGCATGTTTTACCTTCATCAAGTTTCCGTACTGCCAACCGTTCACGCCTTAGAAAATATATGAGTACCCCCTAACAATGGGAACTATTTTAACTCCGCCACCTTAGGCCAGTCAATGTATACTTTCCAGGCACATTTCGCCAATATAACTGCACCATATTCGCCCACATGGCGACATAAACGGTGTCTACCAAGTCCCTTTTTATTTATTCCCTTGTGTAATTTACCGGTTTAATACCTTAAGTACTGTCCTTGCAGTCACGCTACCAATGTATGCCACTAGATTTTGATATGGACTATTTTACGACAGGGACATTCATTCGGTTTTGGTCGGAATTCACTACTAGTGAACCATGAATTCATGGAAACACACTAACACTTCACACCGTGACGTTTGCTCCTAATAATTAACTCATTATTTCGGGCTAGGAATATTTCCATGGCGCCGAATTCCAATAATCACACAAGTAATCGCACAAATCTAAGAATTCCTTAAAACGGGGCGCTATAACCAAGTGCGCATACTCTAAATTTATTACAATATACAGCAAGATCGTACTTAAGACTACAACCATAAAGTCGTTAAAGGTCAACGATGAGACAATAAAAAGTCAAAGACAAACCCTGAAGAAAATTTTTTGAATTGCTTTTAAAAAGTAATTTTGTGAGTTTATAAAAGTATAAGTCTTCATAGCATGCATTCGAACTTTCAATGTCGACAATACACACGCTCCAGTAATCTTTCTAAGTAACCCACAATTTTTGTAATGTTTATTCAATCCCAAGACATGCTAAAGTTTTGTCTTTTTGTTTCTTGTTTCGGTTTACTTTGGGGGGGGGGGGGGGGGGGGTGCGTGAGTGTGAGGTATATTTTATGATATTCGACTGCATAAGGTTTTAACACGCAATGCATTTCGTACATAATTCCCGTCATTGTAAGGACCGAAATGTATGCTAGTACAGAAGAAAGACATTAAGAGTTATATTTAAATATATAATCAATCCACGTCAGTTCAGTCCATATCAAATAAAGCATAAGCACTCCAAGCAGAAGATGTTCTTTTTACGATAGTGAATCTGTTTCTAGAAGATGAAATGCACACCGTAGTTTCGCTTCCTATAATGAAAATATGGTAACCTCCTTTGCAGCAAAGCGCACTGTGTTCTAAACTATATAGTTCGAATCAAAATGACTACAGAATAATTACGCTTGCTCTAAGATATCAACAGACCGACAAAAAAAATTATCTGTGCAGTTTGATGAAATAAGCTAGATGTATTCGCCGTTACATTGTGTTAGTATAATAATCCTTAGATTTACTAAAAGCAATATTTGGTTCACATAATTCTTAAATATTCCAACATGCACATTTACCTCATGTATTCGCTTATTATTCACTGTGTCTAACTTATAAACAAACAAAGACTCTGCATAATGTGCCTACAGATCAGGGTTTATTTAATTGTTTTACTGATTATTCATAACGAAATGCATAGACTGAGATCTGCCTGAGCAGTATGTGAGATCCAATATAGTTTTGCATTTTGCAGATAGACTCGACCAGTAAGAGAATATACAGACTTTGTAAATGAGGCATTGGCCGTGTAACATCGTTGTTTCTAAGTAGCTGAATTCAAAACACAGCTACGTTTTTATGCTAAAAATAAACAGCACATGTTCGATAGGTCCATGGGACTGAAGTCTAAGATACGTACCTGGGTAAATCTGTAAAGTTTATGATACGTTAATAAACAAAAGTTAATGTATGTGGAGTATTCGTGGGGTGGGTGTAATTTGGATTGTTAACACAGCTTTAACAATTGTTCAGTCATATCACTACGATGTCTGCAGCGTTGCAGTTTATAGTGATGTCTAGCACTAGGGCATCATGCCACAGACATGTAGCATGATGTCCCATCGTCACATTATCCTGACACCAGGCCGACCAGTCCTAACACTAACCTCTTAATACTGAGTGCCTAGCGAGGCAGCTGTTACTTCCACTTTTGTAAGTCTTTGGTATGACTCGACTGGGTTTCGAACCCGCAATCACCCGCATCCGAGGCGGACACTCTAACCACCTATATATAATATCTTGAATATATATATATATATATATATATATATATATATATATATATATATATATATATATATATATATATATATATATATATATATATATATATATATATATATATATATATATATATATATAATTGCGGAAACAATATATTAGGTCACATTCGAGTATGTGGGTACCTTGTGAAATTATTAACACAAGGTGTAGTCAACCCAAGCAACATGTAAAACTGCAAGTAGAAGTAGACGCTATACACTTTGACCGGTAGGTGACTTAGGATATATCCATCGTCAACAACATATAAATGGAGTCATACAATTGACCGTTCGGTGACTTAAGTAGCTAAAGACCATGATTGTGCATAATATGCACTAACCTTCGAACGAACCTTTTACAAGATTTAATTAAGATGATCGTGTTTAGTCGCATAAATCAACGTTACTTCATGTATCGATAAAATGTTTACTTATTAGTTCATGTTACGGGTAATACATTTATGTGTTATTATATAACATATGGAGAAGTGACTTGAATGTACCATTTTTATAACTGAAAGGATGTAATCATCAGTACAAACACTGCGCTGCAGTAGTTCTGTATGAAATTGAATATTAGCTTCTCGACGGAGATCCTTACAACAAGCCATAGTGTGCATAGGATTCCTACCATTTAATTTCGAATGATACATGTCTGTGGATTTGAAAGATCCAGGATTCTGCTGTAGCAATTAAAGGTAACATCTTGTTGCATTTATTTCATTTTCCAAATTACAGTGTATGTCATAATGAAAAATATTGATTTAATGAAAAAGCCTTAGTTATTTACGCTAAATGGAACATACAATATGTGTCCAATGATGCTATCAAATATTTATAAATGAATGTGACAAATTAAGGAACGAATTTTTATATTCTTGTATTACTTACCGCCTTTGCTCTGTTACCTCGTTTTAATCATAGAAGGAATGTCATAATATGTATTCCTTAACAGAAATAAATACAATCGAACCAAATTTCAGCTTTAAGGAGAACATGAGTAAAATACTCCGTTCGACACTGGCGACAGAAAAAAGCATGCCAATTTCGACAGCTGGGATGAGTAGCACAGTATTTTCTCTGGGTTCTCTGTTCGAACCCCTTTCCTGACGAGCTATGTTTGCCGAGCGTCCGTCCAAGGTAGGATAGTCTTTAGGTGTATTTTCTGCTATTCAAAGACCACCTAGATACACGTCGACATTATAGCTGGGGTGACCATGTTAAGGTACGATAATGTGTCCAATCGGCCAAATGGCAGTTTTAAAATTCCAACTAAATTAAGAAAATGTTTCCATTGGCAAAGTCTAAAGTTTCTAATGTCATTTTATTAAAGTCGATTGATTGTAAATTATCACGCTTTTTTATTGTTGATTTGATTGGCGGTTTCGCTTTGTTTTGTTTTTGTTTTGATAACACCTCTGTTTATGAAACTGATTGTGCCATTTCGCTAGGAATGGACAGCATTACCAGCAGTTATTGTATTACTTTACCTAACAAGCTGATAAATCAGAGTACGAGTTCGATAACCGATGTGTGGAATATAAGACGATAATCAGTAGAAATAAAAAACAATAAATGGACCAACAAATGAGGATGGTGAACTGTATTTCATAACGCTACAACTAAATAAATATATTTCAAAGTGTACTTCCGATCGAGTTTGCAAAAGACGAATCGAGACACAAAGGTTTAAAAGGGTAAGTCTACTGCGTCCGATGGTGAATTTGGATCGCGTCCCCGAATATATTTGTATAATACGGGCACTAAACTTATCAAATTAAATATCCTGATTGACTGGGGCATACAAGTGTTGATTTATTTTTATCGGCAAAGGCTCAGTACGTTTTCGTTGAAATTTCCAATGACAATCTTAGCTTAGGCAAAAGGGAGTGATAGATGGATGGCCCAGAGTAAATGTTGTAAGTATGCTTAAAAACCGAGTAGTCACACCGGAGAATTATGTATGTGCTATTTTGCGATCAAAGAGAGTCACGCTGTTAGGTGTCTTTCCAGGTCTGTTCCCTACAACAGCCAGAGATCGAATGGCTAGGCTGGGTTTGTTCTCGTTGAATAATTAAGTCTTGTCTTTAAGAATGCCTCACATTGTATTGAAATATGGACAATATCAAATCCATCGGAATATTTCTAGTTAGATTTTATATAACCGAAGGGAGCTGACGGATAGATATGCTAAATACACATTGGTCCTTCTGCAACACTACAATAGCGTGAGAACATTTGAACGTGTAGAAATTGTGGAATTAATTTTTACTCATACTGTAATTATTTCAACTTCTATTGCTGACTGCACTTTATTTGAATCGTTTATTGTTTGACTAGATCATCTAATGATATACCACAAACGAAGAATATAAATTCCTTGGTCATGTGATAAATGCATTTAAGATCAGTATCATGCATCTGAGAAGATGATTATGAGTGTCCTGCTTCCTCTTTCAATATATGACTATTTGTATTTTGAATAACTCGACTTGTAGCATTTTCCTACAGTATTATCTAACCATGCCACATTACAGTATTATCTAACCATGCCCATACTTCCCAACTGATGTCTTCCTAACTCCCGTCCTATTGATAGTGAACCCTAGAGTCTCTACGTGAAAGTATACAATTTTAAGATCTTCATATTTACAGAATAAAAAAGTAAAATTTCAAAGTTTCTAGTGCTGGTATTAAACGATGTTGACGTTATAGTCCAACATCTAATGCCGTTGCACGGGCATGCAGACATTTATCACGCACACCCGTGTCACAGCGCCCCACTTCACTCATTTATGTGAGATAAGGAGTGACAACTATTAATTATGATCGACTGGTGCATACCATGAAGTTGTCGAAAGTGTAGAAATAGCGGTTTTCCATTATTTAGTTAGCGGAACACACTCTTTCACTTGTTCGTAGCAAATGTGTGATAGCCAGGTTCTATGTTCCGAAGTTCAGCCATGATGTACGAGAAATCAAAAGGAATATACATAAGTGCTCATTTAATATGAAATTTATGAAACGAGGTGAGTAATATTTTATCTCACAGGATAATGCTTCTATTTGTCATGTAATGTTAAAGATCTTGCATTAACCAATGACGTTGGTATGTGATATTTCTAAGTGTTACGCGTTAATGTTGCGGAAGATTTTTCTTCTATGACGTCACGATGTATATAAAAATGGACTATATTAATGTTTCACAGTTGTATAACAAATTGGCAAACACACTAGTTATTGGACTGTACAGTCCGCTGTCGATCATACATGATGTAATAATATACAAGCGTTTACGTCCAACACTGGCTCCAACTTCGTCGTCTTGATATAGCAAATAATGTGTTGAATGTACCGTTAAGGACCAACAAAAATCACCCTTTTTGGTCAGTAGTTTGCACTCTGGCCTCTGTTTTCTTTTCTTCTTCTGAACCTCAAACATCTTCTCAAGCCATTAATACTGTCAAATCAATAGTTCTACGTGTAAGTTGTTCGAACATTTTGAAATCAAATTTTCCCGCTCATATTTACATTCCTCCTAGAGTGGACCTATTGCCAAGCATGTAGAGAAATAGCTTTCGTCCTAGCCTATGCCAACCACAGGTGCTCGACGCGAGCTTGATGTTGAGAAAAAAAAAACTACAATAATCTGAAGGAAAATAAATCATACAGGGTGACAAAAATACCTTAGATTATCCCCATGACCCGTTCTGACATAGGACCCTCTCTATCATAATATATAAGAGAGAAACGTAACTTCCAAATACTTCGTTCCAACCATGACCCTTCTGCTATTTACGACTTTAAAGGCATACGACCATGCTATATGACTTGTTTTACTCATGATATATTTTTCTATTCATAAAGCCATCATTGACTTTTCTGCGTTGTACCAAACTGAAGTTACGGGCTCCGAAACGTGCGATTTTCGCGATTTTTTACTGCTGAGACAAGTCCGAGCTCATGTGATAAGAAGTATAACCTACTGAGCCAATCATATTTCGGCGTTGACGTGTGTGCCGCATAGTTTGCCTATTTTGAAAATAGAATCACATGTACACGATGTATGTGCAGCGAAGAAGACAATGTATAATTCTTGCATGGAACAGGATTCCTAAAGTTGAATCGAGTTAATGGTAAGTAAAAACTTACTTTTTCATCTACCACTGTTCTGTAATTCAAGAAGGGAGGCATCGTAGAGTCGCAAAAATGGTACATGTAGCTCTTTTCACCGGTTTTCACATGTGCACGTACTTGTCCCAAAAGACAGAATTCGCGAAAATCGGAAGTTACCTACCTTCTGTCTTATATATTATGATAGAGAGGGTCCTATGTCAGAACGGGTCATGGGGGTAATCTAATGTATTTTTGTCACTCTGTATGATTTTTTTTCCTTCAGATTATTGTTGTGTTTTTTTTTTTTTTTTTCAACATCAAGCTCGCGTCAAGCACCTGTGATGCCAACCGCAAATACGTAGGTGACTGTAACGTGGAGCATAGGCATCAGCGTAATGTTTCAGTAGCTATATTATAGACCGTGTGCAATGTCAGCATAGAATAAATACCATACATAATTCCCGTGGCACGAGGAACCTAAAAGGATGCCAACGCCAAGAGAATGATATTACATGTGGCACTTAAAATTCAGCCTGTGCGTCTGCATCTGTTTGTAGAATATATATATATATATATATATATATATATATATATATATATATATATATATATATATATATAGTTTAATGTTAAAGGTCATATGGTTTGATTGTGTTTACAGTAGAAGCCTGGTTGATGCTGATGATCTGCTCGCTGTCCTATTTGTTTACTTTCAATGTTATTTATTTGATGTCTTACTATGTGCTTTGATCTGTACGAGAATACAAGCCCGATAGGAGAACCGTATATATGGCGTGTGTCAATATACGTGTTAACAAGCACGGACGAGGTCATTTGAGCACTCAAGAGGGACGTGGCTTTTTTAACATCTATAGAGCTAAAAGCTCACTTTATTTCATACCGTTTATAGATACTTATAGACAGACAAGTCCTTTTATATATTTAGTTTGAAATCTGTATCTTTACTGTA
This sequence comes from Sinohyriopsis cumingii, assembly GCA_028554795.2. Taxonomy (NCBI): domain Eukaryota; kingdom Metazoa; phylum Mollusca; class Bivalvia; order Unionida; family Unionidae; genus Sinohyriopsis; species Sinohyriopsis cumingii. Next base: position 98,479,289 of record CM068826.1, read on the forward strand.
GCATAAAAACAGAGCTGCACGAATATGTTCAGATTCCAATCTGTGAGTCCTCGATTTTAAATAGACTGATCTAATTAAAGCACCCGCAATTGCACAAGCAATGGTATTTGTTTATCTTGCATTAATATATGATATAGAGGGTGATGAGGAAAAGAAATGCATTTTTATGTTGGAGGTGATTTGTGTTAAAACATTAAACGGCAGGTGAGTTACTTAGAGATAATTTACAAATCCTTTGCTTTGTATTCCTAATGGATCCACAAGTTTGATGATCATACTGCAATTCCAGACATATCTGAAGAAGTACATATAATAAATGGAACTTTTAAATAAACTTTGAATTATTTTTCCTTTATTTCCTTTCCTCAACAACTGTGTATTTTTTCCTATGTTAAAAGAATACTCTTGGTCAACATATATAAATCACGCAGTGACTGCACTTCCAAATGTAATTAAAGGATCGTATACTTTGAAATAACCCACCATTTCAACAACAGGCGCACCTGTTATGGAAGAGCCAGGAATATAAGACCTTGACATAGTTTTTACACACCAAAAATCTGCCGATTTTTTTTAGTTGCATTCTTACGTCACTATTAAATAAATATAACTACATTACCTCCGAAATTGACTCTTAAATTAGTTTTTTTTCAAAAGAGATTATTATTGTTTTTGGTTACCATGTTAATATCGAGCCGGAAGCAACATACTAAATGTGGAGGGAGATATTGGCACGAGACTTGTAGGAGGAGCCTCTAACTGTTTATTCAAATGGGAATCTAACAATATGAACTGTCAGAATGTCTCTGTTGTTGTTTTTATTTCATGTTTTTCTACGGGATGATACATAAGGCTTATCTGATTCCAAATTTCTTATTTTTGATTCAGTTTTAAACCAGTCCTTGGATAAATATGTTGAAAGTACTTATAAAAGACAATATTTACACAAATGTTCCAATTTTTCAGAAGTACCTACAATTTACTATTATGTATGGGCTCTTATATGCTCTATAACCGCTTCCATGGCTCCCAACGGAAAACCTCAACGCTTCCTTTGCATGACTAACCAGCCCCCCCACCCCCACCCCCGCCTAGACCCCTCCTTCTTTGACTGTGACCCAGATGTCGTTTCCCCAAACAAATTACATATTGTATGCTCCTTCTGTAATGCATTTATATGTATAATTTGGCCAAGAAATTTTTTAAACTCCTTTTAGGAATCTTTTGAAAACAGCAAATATCATTGTCTTCAACAGCAAGGACAAAATAACAGTAGATATTGTCTCTGAAGAGACATCTTTAATTCACTCGAATTGCGAACTAAAATGTCATGAACTCTCAGTCTTGAACATTCGTATGGCTTTGCTCTTTTCACAGACCGCTTCGACCAAGTTGAAATGTCCCGAAGACACAATTCCTAAGGTTCATGATCAGAGAGTACACACATGTCCGTACAGTAGACAATACAATTTATTAACTCGGGTCCTTATTCCGTATTGCAACAGCAAGAACATATTAGATTGTCGGCATTATTCGAGCGACTAAAATAATAAATACAATTAACTTCAACATCAAGTTTTCATACAATTTTTCATTTTAATTCCTAAGTTATGAGTAACATAAAACGATCTATTTCCTGCATAAAACAAATTCATATAGGTTAAATATGCAAGAAATTTCTAATTTAAAATTACAAGCAGGAATTCAAATATACAGTGGTTCAAAGTTAATGAAAGCGTTAACATTATATAAAGTTGTAAACAAAAAACATTGTTATGTATCCGACATAAATGACGCGTTTGTAGGAGAAACAGATGTGTAGGTATATAGACGCGTACTACAAGAAACATTCATATGTAGAATTAAGATAAACACACTTACTTTATAAGAAATTTGAGAAAACAAAACAAGATCAGATTTGTATAATATGTGCACTGAAATCTTGTACATAGAACAAAGTGTATGAAGATTAAGCCCAAATATGGTCAAGTCTGCGAGTAGATCCAAAACGAAATAACCAAGAATTCAGCAAACATGAAACTCCTTCACATCTTTAAAAACAAGCACTCTAACGCCATGGGTATGAAGCCAGTTTGAACGCTAAAAGCAAGCCTTTCTTGTTCTGATCATCTCTTATAAAGAATTAAAAGCAGATGTAAGCGTATTTTGCAGACATATTTTCGTCGTTGATGCATATTTATATACGATAATAACAAACATAATCTTGCTTAAGTTTGCATTCCAACATAGTAATCTCTTCCATCTTATAGTCATTAGAACCAATATTTAAATATGATTTACACGTTAATATGTCAGGTCCTCTCTATTTTACTTGATCGAACAGGTTTAATGCTCGAAGGTTCAATCTTCTCATAATTATTTAAAGATCCCCAAATTAATTTTCAAAGGTGTTAAGTTTCTCTATTTGTACGGGTTATTAATTAATCCAATGACCGTATCTATAAAAAATGTATTTCGTTGGTCTGTCTGTATTCTTACTCGGTGTATGAATCAAGATTCCAGAATATAATATAGACATTATCGGTGTTGGTATTTTATTTTTTGGTTTTTTGTTGTTTTTTGTTGTTTTTTATTTTTTATTTTATTTATTTCTTCACATTTATGCATCTATATCATTATCACAGTATGTAATCTTGATTGTTCGCTGACGTTGAATTCTCGGCTACTGAAAATCCGAATTATTTCGAGACGCTAAGGGTCGAGTCGTTATCCGGATTTTCTTATACTTAAGAAAGAGTTCGACTCTGAGAATTTCTCTCATAGTCCAGTCTTAAAAAAAATGCATGACAGGCTCCCTTGGAGCTTGTTACGGGAGAGACTGAATCATTTTGACATTTGTTTCGAAGCGATTAGACAAGTTTTTCGAAGTTGATGATACATACTTGGTAGAAACTGTTACTCACTTCCTTTAGCGTGTCAATTGAGGTTATGACGTAGTTCTTCACGCATGCTCAGTTGAAACCAAGAAACACTTAGGAAACAGCAGTTCAGCTTCGTTTTCGATGCTGGTGATAGGGAATCGAAAAACGAATGTATTGTTTTTTTCCTCCCCTTTTGCTCGAAAATGATAACAAACTCTTTCTTGAGTAGCAAATTGACAGGTGTAATAATAAAGAATTTATGTTCCTTATCACTCAAGTCAAATCTATGTATAAAAATCCGTTGAGTAGATGATATCAATCTATATCAGATGTTAAACATTTGAATTATGTAAAACATCCATCTTGTACATTCTTTTATTTCCCGTCCAGATTTGTAGGTAAAAATATTACATAAACATTTACTGACAGTATCCATGTATATTATGTTTAATATGTTAATATATCTGGTTTTCAAGTAAACGCGCGTGTGTGTGTGTTTATATATATATCTGTCCTATAAGATATAGTCAGAAGTCAAAATCATGCAATGTTTTTAATTGTTGTTTTTGTTGTTGTTGTTGTTGTAGGGTTTAACGCCATTTTTCAGCACACGATAGGCTATACATGGCGGCCAGTATTAATGGTGGAGGAAGAACCCGGGAAAACCCCGCAAAGAACCACCGACCCACAAGAAGCTACTGGCAAGCATTCTCACATATCCACGTTGGCTGAGTCCGAGACTCTAACCCACGCAGACAGAGGTGAGATGGTAGTGATCCGTAACGGACAGCGCTTTAGACCACTCGGCCACTCGGGGCCCCTGTTTTTAATTAGTGTACTACATAACTGTACTACATAACTGTTCGACCGCTCCGGTGACCTAGTGGTTAGAGCATTCGCCTCGGATGCAGGAAGACGTGGTCCCGAACCCTGGCCGAGTCGTACCGAAGACTTATACAAATGGTACTTACAGTCGGCTCGCTAGGCGCTCAGCATTAAGAGATTAGTGTTATGATTGGTCGGCCTCGTATCGGGATAATGTGAGTGGGTGGGGCATTATGCTCCATGTCTGCGGGATCATGACCCAGTGCTAGACATCACTATGAGCTGCCACACTGCAGACATCGTATCCATATGACGAAAAAAATGTTAAAGCTAAAAGTTAAAATTCCCAATCACACACACACACACACACACACACACACAAACGCACACATCATTGTTCAAGGCTAATTTAGTCCACACTAGAAAGGATCACACCTCACACCTTTCAGTGCGTAATTAAGAGCGAATCGCCTATGGCAGGAAGTCTTAGTTCAGTCGACCGTGAAAATAAATTTTATGAACTTGGCTTGTACAATTTTAGACGAAAATAGTACTTAGTATTCTCACCCACCCCATCCCCTCGAAAATTGTACACATTATTTAAGATTAGCTTCGTTCTCTTATTTGCAATGTTTCATTTATGTATTTTTGTGTTCACTGAGTGTCTTAATATTCTGACTAATCTAGTAAGTCTTAATTTGTTTTAAATATTCAAGCCTGGCCGGTCTAGTTAGTCTTACAGTTTGTGAAACATTCAAGTCTGGTTGATCTAGTTAGTCTTAATTTGTTTGACATATTCAAGCCCGGCTGGTCTAGTTGGTCTAGTTTCTTTCTAAATATCCAAGCCTAACTGGTGTAATTAGTGTAAATTTTTTTGAAACATTGATGCATTACTGGTCTAATTAGTCTAACCTTTTCTGTAGCATTCAAGCCTGATGGTCTAGTATTATAAATTTGTGGGTAATATTCATGTCTGGCTGGTCTAATTAGTCTAAATTGTAATTTACTATTCAAGCATTACCTGTCTAGTTAGTCTAAACAGTTGTGTAATATTCAAGCCTGATTGGTCCATTAATCGTGAGAGTAACTTTACTGAGAAAGTAAGGGTATGACTTTCGTAAAATGTCTCAATGCATTTTATTTACGCTTGGGTGAGATCCATTCTGAATGAGAGTATAGTATTTTAAACTTCAGTTTGAGCCAGTTCTCTTTATGTATTAACTACTCATATTCGTAAGAAATGTCACAAATATGATGATTGCATATTGTAGATACCCAAGATTTTATAATCTGATTCTCACCGCCCCTCCCTACAATCTCCAACTGTAGAACCTAGGAATTTGAATGGCGAGATTGATGGATAGAGGGTCGGGGTTCTTCCCTTTCTTACTTACATTCTCTCTGTAAAATAGATATCCCTCTCATCAGTCGTCAAAAAAAGTATCCTCCACATATTCGATACATCATGCTAATTAAATAGGTTTCATTGTGGCTAAACTTAACTGCTTTAGTCACCTCCTTGTTGACATAATCATGCGTGCTGATGAGCTGTCAGTTCACGTTTATGTGTAACAACGGTGATGCGCCGAATCTCCTATCATAAGAGTCAATGGTAAAACTGTACGATATCGCTACTTTGACAGTCTTGTACCGTACAATATTTTATACGTTTCGATCCGCCCATTTTAATTAATTAGCCCTCTTACTAGCAGACCGTACAGTATAACCCCGCACCAAACATAATGATTAACTGCATGCTTATATATTGCCTGTGCTTTTTTTACTCTCCACTTTTAATAAAATCATTGAACCTTACTAGTGTTATCAACATGCCAACGATCGGTCAGTTGATGCAGGTGTTTAATATTGTTGTTCTTTTCTTGCAGTGGTGAAACGAGCTTCTCCCCGTTATCTGAAAGATTTACAAAGCTAGAATCTAAAGTGTTTGTTCTTGCAAGGTGTGGATGAATTTATTGGTGATTAAGACAAGAGACCGTTTCCTCAAACTGCCATTGTAGATAAATCTACCAATCTCTGATCCGACAATCTGATATACAGCAGTTGGCTCTTGACAACTACTTTGTAAAGATGCTCGGTTCTCCACACGGATTTAGTCTGGTTTGTGTTTAATATTGGTATAGAAGGCATAATTTTGTATCTGATTTTGATCGGGCCACTGTCCAGTAGCACTTTACTCCTCCAGCAAGAAACTGGATTTTGCATTAACCAGACGTTCAAAAGCAGTTATCATCTGCAGTTATTTTCATTTTGGAAAAGCTAGACCGAGCAAAGTATGTACTTAAATATTGATTCATGTTCAGGTTAGAGACTTGAGTGAGTTTGTAAAATCATCTTTAACAATAATGAATTAAATTGCTGGTGTCTAAACATAGCAACAAATCGTGAAATTTCTCAATTCCAAACTTAACGTTATTTTGCAAAATTTTAGCGTTGGTAAACAAATCAAAGGGCGTCATGCAGCGACTGGATTTGACAGACAAACCAAAAAAATATGTCCAGCTCGGTAAAAGGACCATTTACCTGTGTGTTTTCCTTTTTATCGCATTGCCGGTAATAGTAGGAAGCCTGGTCTGGTATTTCACCGACGCCAAATGTACCAGTTCAAAAAAGGACAATGCTGGCGACGCCTCAGCTATTAACGATGATGATCGCACCACCACCACCACCACAACAACGGCAAAAACAACAGTTGCTCAGCCATCGTTGGACGACGCTCCATGGATGAATTTACGTCTTCCAGAACATATTCAGGCTGTCCATTACGACATTACGTTGTACCCAGATTTTTACAATAACAGCGGATGGTTCTATGGAAATGAAACAGTAGAGCTCAATATCACACGGCCGACAAAACATGTATTGATACACTTTAATTACCTGAACATTACAAGCACTGTTCTTGTGGATAAAAATCAGGAGATGATTCCGGTGAATCGTACTTTTGCATATGCAACCAATCAATTCTGGATTGTAGAAGCGATGAGCATAATTCAGCCTGGCACCGTTTATTTAAAATTGCAGTTCGATGGATCTCTAACGAGAGCGATCGTTGGATTCTACAAAAGTACATATATCAACTCCAAAACAAATGAAATAAGGTAAATTACTGTTTTGTTATTTAACGTTTGGATAATGCCATTATCATTTCTAGCTGACAAACTTTAATATATCCAAGCTAATATAACAAAAATGCTTTTACTTTCCAGCATGTATTTTGTTAGTTTCTCTCTTGAGTTTCTGTTGGTTTTTGTTTGGCTTATTTAATTGTGATATCGTCAAGAGAATACTAATGTTTTGCAGTTTCTGATTATATGTGTACAATCAGGTTCTAATTTTCTAAACTGTTTGCTTCCAGTGACAAGGATGAATTATAGTTTTCACTGTTTCTGACCATCTTGGTTTATTTTTATACTAGATGAATTTCGATAAATTTCAGTCATGTAGTCTCACCGACCCACAGTAAAACATTGCTTATAAATTTCGGATAATCAAAATGGGAGTTGGGATAAATTAATTTGAGTAACACCAAATCTGCCATCTTTAGAAATATATGGGGTTCGAATTTTACCTCTACGGCATGATACGTGAGGTTAGTAAGCTGATGAACCTCCACAAGCTGTAGGATAGTCAATCCTTGACGGATAAGTGTATTTGTTAATTATGTTGTTTGTTTTACGGTTCCAGTGTGTACTTCCTTAAGCAATATCATCATTTAGGAGTACAGATGGGTCAGTGTTATGGTAATCACACTAAAAGTAACACATGGATATTAAATTGGCGTATCTTTGTAAGGTTGTATGCATCCTGTGTATTCCCAGGTTGATGTATGTGTTTGTACAGATGATGTATAGTACACTATTCGTATACTTAATTACACAACATACAGAAAAACGTTACCCATCGTGGAGAAAAAGAGGTTCTCAAAATATGGTACGAGGACCACTGGTGGTCCGCGAGCTCATTCAGTTGTTCCGAAGTAAGGTTGCAATTATTACCAAACATTACTGTCTACATTACAAAAGATCATCAAGCGGTCTTCAATATTCATTTGGTTCGCGAAAACAAACATTTGAGAAGTAGTGGTGTAGAACCTATCTGTATATCACATGAATACCGGAAGCAGATTGTGTGCATTACGGTGAAGGACGCCATATCATAGCAGACAACTAGCATTGCAATTAGCGAAATTCTGATGCTTTGCTAATAACCAGGTTCACGTTTTAAATATAGTTGGTGTGATAATTTCAAATGCTAATTCCAGCTACATGTTTCTTATGGGTTGGAGATTATCTGTAATGATAAAATACCCCTATAAATAATTTACGCCTCTAGAAATAAAACAACTGCAATATCGACGTCTCTTCAGAAGCTAGATGTCACACCAATACAAAATGTTCGCTTTGGGTTTTCTCCACAATGGTAAAAGAAACGGATACTATAGCTAATTTTAGCTTCTTTCATCTCGCCAAGTTGGATGAAAGCAAAACTGAATTGAATCTCGACTAGTCAGCATATTCTGTAGTGTGAAACTAGCTTAACTATTTCCACTGATGACAACATTGCAATAAAAACAATTAATTCAGCTGTCAACAGCAACCATTTTAATATATCTTGTGTTGGCATATGTTAAAAATGGGAGAGATAAACCTCCTTCTCAGATCTGAGCAAACTGGTGGGTATTTTGCAAATCTTTTATTCTCGTTTGGTGGTTTCAAATTAAAGCTTTAAAGGTCTAATAAAACACGTTATATATTATTTTTGTAAATTTCTAGAAAAGTTAAATATAAGCGAAGTATGACCTGGAAGCATCTGTACTTCATTCAGTATGGGATGTTCATGCAAAGTCTTTTCATTTATGTAATTTAAACAAACCGTCAAACTCTTTTAGTACCTGGATTGCTTTAAACGCAGAATGCCAGTGGTAAAATTGTGATAATGGTGGATTTAACAAATATCACACGAATTGCTGTAATAAAAAATATGGTAAAATTTATTTCATCTTTTTAAGTCAAATAATAAGGACCCGTACTCATTTCTCTGTAAGTAATACTGAAAACATTAATTGAAAAAATATAGTGACACCATCCTCCGCAAGTGATAAGTATCATGTTTAATTGCGATGTGCATTGGCTTTAATATAAACACATCAAAAATAATAAAGATCGATAGCATCGACCTTCTCTGTACTTGCTTTAAACAGTGATACCAACCTGAGTTAAATTCAACCTTCCCTGTACTTGCTTTACACAGTGATACCAACCTGAGTTCAATTCAGCCTTCCCTGTACTAGCTTTACACAGTGATACCGACCTGAGCTAAATGCTACCTTCCCTGTACTAACTTTATAAAGTGATACCGACCTGAGATAAATGCAAACTTATATGTGCTTACTTTACACAGTGATACCAACCTGGGCTAAATAATACCTTCCCTGTACTTGCTTTACACAGTGATACCAACCTGAGCAAAATGCTACCTTCCCTGTACTTACTTTACACATTGATACCAACCTGACCTAAATGATACCTTCACTGTACTTGCTTTACACAGTGATACCATCCTGAGCAAAATGCTACCTTCCCTGTACTTACTTTACACATTGATACCAACCTGACCTAAATGATACCTTCACTGTACTTGCTTTACACAGTGATACCATCCTGAGCAAAATGCTACCTTCCCTGTACTTACTTTACACAGTGATACAAACCTGACCTAAATGCTACCTTCCCTGTTCTTGTTTTACACAGTGATAAAATTCTGAGCTAAATGCAACCTTCCCTGCCTTGCGTTATACACAGAGGCGGATTAAGGCTCACTGGTGCCCTAAGCAGTGGCAAATTTTGGTGCCCCCCTCCTTTCCACGCTGACCCAGTCCATTTTAGTTGTTGACCTGTCTGACCAGATATACAATGCAGGTTGCAGCACTACAAAAATTTATTCATATGATAACACAATATACTGTACAAACTAAGCCAAGCTCAACTTTCTGGTGCCCCCTTTGGCCCTGGTGCCCTAAGTACGTGCTTTAGTCTGCTTAATGGTTAATACGCCCCTGGTTACACAGTGATCCAATTTTGAGCTAAATGCAACCTTCCCTGTACTTGCTTTACACAGTGATACCAGCCTGAGTTAATGCAACCTTCCCTGTACTTGCTTTACACAGTGATACCAACCTGAGTTAATGCAACCTTCCCTGTACTTACTTCACACGATGGTGACAATGGTGATGACAATTTGAGCTAAATGAAGTCTTCCTTGTACTTACATTACACGGTGTTAATAAATCGAGATCAATGCAACCTTCCCTGTACTTACTCTACAAGATGGTGCCAATCTGAACTTATGGCGACCTTCCCTGTAATTAATTTACACTGTGACGACCTTCATGAAATGTTTTTTAGCTGCTGTACATGCTTGCTTCCAGTTCCTGACAAATCTGTCCCAAGCAAAATCAAATCACCAAAATATAAAAGACTGCCAGAGTATTTATTCCTGAATATCTTCAGTATAAAACTTAGATAGTACTACCATAGACAAAATATTGGGCCAACTACATATGAAAAAAAAATAAACGCTTCTATAAGTTTACAAGCAACATTTAAGAAAATATGACCTATTACGATTGCTACAAAATAGAACAAAAACTCAATATCGTCCAGACAACGTTTACTACCAACTTGCCATGTGCTGAATTGAAACACCTTAACCGTGATAAACTGGATAAACTTACTGAATTAGTTCAGAGGAGAAGATAGTCATGCATAGAGTCTATTATTTCCAGTATAAACGAGTCTGAGAACTATTGATACCAGATGGAACTGGATACCTCCAACGTTACAGGGACTGGTTGAATAAGTTCTAAAATAATAAAGTTATCAACTCAAACTTTATCACATTGATGGATCTCTTGTCGCTTACATATTTATATATATATATATATATATATATATATATATATATATATATATATATATATATATATATATATATATATATATATATATATATATATATATATATATATATAATATTTAGATATAGATGAAGGGTTCAAGATCCAGTCACAGTCATTGTCGACTGGTATCTAAATATCCTACTGTCTCAAAACTCTTTCGAAAGCATTTAATACGTTTCTCCCTACATAAATAAAAGCTTATCCACGCTGAGCACAATCTGGATTCTGTCAAAGTAGCTTGGCCTCTTCTTCTTTATAAATATGTAAGCATGGGGAAAAGAAGTATATAAAATTCAACAAACGTTTTCAAAGAATGCCTGGAATCATATTAAATGTTGATCTTTTGAAATTCATTCTGCAACTATGTTTAAAGATTTGAGCTGGTCAAAGAAATAGTTACAATACTCGTGTGACTAATTGCAAATGATCAACAATAATAACTCCCGAATATATGATATCTCTTCTAGAACCTGTCTCAGATATTCATATGATCAACAATAATAACTCCTGAATATCTGATATCTCTTCTATAACCTGCCAGATGTGCATTCTTTTAATGAACTGTCTGTCTCAGAGAGGAAATTATTACTTTATCTCCAACAGCTGTTGCTGCCAGTTCTTTTCACTTACTTAGCGTTTTCTCTATAGATATGGGTAATTCTAACTTCTTTTCTTCATTTAAAACATCTTTCAGAAGTTACGTGGATCGATATAATCATAGTTGAAATCGAACATATTACTATTATTATTATTATTATTATTATTATAACATGGTCACGCTTGTAAGCTTGTAAAACAAATGACACTGAATGTAGTAAACTTGTATGTTTGCGTTTGTGTCATGTGTGTCAGTACATATGGATACAATATCTAAAAGGTGTGGCAATATCAATGTGCCATTGTAAGAATGGGCTTTATAAGTATCACTATATCTTGCATCTATGTGTATTTGCATGGGTGACAGTGTGAGAGAAATTGTATTTAATCTGATAATATTTATGTATTTATGATTTTATCAATTTTTCAATACAATCATGTCGTATAAGCATTTGTTACAATATGTATGTGTCAGCAAATGAAAGTACCAATCCAGTAAAAATTGTGGGCAAAACTCAATTTTAACTTTGTAGATGCAAACTGACAATGATCTTTTAATATCTTCTCAGCATGATTATTATGCTCTACAACTTATGTTGTGAGTGTATATTGGACCTATATTAAAGTTTCGAGATATCACAATTTGAGAGACGGGTCCATTTGAATTGCTCGCTATATTGTATACATATAACTTTAAGTGATTTCATAAATTGGTCCATGCAAAGAAAATAAAATATTGTATTCATCTTTCTCTAAAATCAAAGACATATCTTCGCTTCTATCTTTTGTTATTCCATGTACTATATCAGCTTTCTTCAGATGAAATATTTAATAATGTCCAGTGATTCACATATCATCCTTTCATTCAAGGTAAAGTACAAAGTAAAGTAGATGCATGCATTATGATTTTCTTATTCCTGCTAATTAGTTCAAAATCTACTTTGATAATATGTTCCTATGTTTTGCAACCGAGCAGTTTCTATGTCCTTGTGTGTATATTTTGTTCAGAGCTTTTATCGCTTCTAAATGATGAATTGTTCTTATTCTTGGTGCTAAAAGTTGACATTTTTACAAAGTTCGTTTCCATTCGGCTTGTTTCTTTGGATTGGCAGTCGAACAAACATAAAAGCTACTTCCGTTTTGCGTTAAAAATGGTTTGACAACCTTGTGGAATAGTGTTATCTGTATAAATGTTATCAGCAATGAGTTAAAGCTAAAGTTACTAGCAATGAGTTATAGATAAAGTTACTAGCACCGAGTTAAAGCTAAAAAGTAGTAGCAATGAGTTAAAGCTAAAGCTACTAGCAATGAGTTAAAGCTAAAGTTACTAGCAACGAGTTAACGCTAAACGTACTAGCAATGAGTTAAAGCTAAAAGTACTAGCAATGAGTTAAAGCTAAAGTTACTAGCAACGAGTTAAAGCTAAAGGTACTAGCAATGAGTTAAAGCTAAAGGTACTAGCAATGAGTTAAAGCTAAAGTTACTAGCAATGAGTTAAAGCTAAAGGTACTAGCAATGAGTTAAAGCTAAAGGTACTAGCAATGACTTAAAGCTAAAGTTACTAGCAATGAGTTAAAGCTAAAGTTACTAGCAATGAGTTGAAGTAAATTTACTAGCAATGAGTTCAAGCTAACGGTACTAGCAATGAGTTAAAGCTAAGGTTGCTAGCAATGAGTTGAAGCTAAAGTTGCTAGCAATGAGTTAAGGCTAAAGGTACTAGCAATGAGTTAACGCTAAAGTTACTAGCAATAAGTTAAAGCTAAAGTCTGATCAACAATAAAGTTTTTTTTATTATGGCTATTAGTATTCAATTCCCTTTTCTTAGTTCATTGGCTGGCCATGTACCTTTTTCTATTAGATTGTTTCATTCTCATGTAAACAAAGCAAGAGTCAGATCTATGTATAACTAACACCTTCTCCTCTTAATCATCTAAAAAAGTTCCATCCTGAATTATTGTCCTGTAATTCTTAAATGTTCTAGAGCATTTGGATAGTTCCTATCTGACTTTTCAATATTTTATGTTCTCTTTCCTTTGCCAAATTACTGCTGAAAATGCTTGTTAATATTATAAACGGGCATTACACAAAACATCTAATATGTTTGTTAATACTCCGTGATGTTAACTGACACAAAACAACAAATTTATTCCAGGTTTTAGCACGGCTTTCGTTATAAAACAAACAGACTCAATATATTATTATTGTATTTTTGTTATCTATTATTTTAAACAATATAATGTACGATTTTTTCTTTATTTAAGTCCCTACGAAACCCTGCGTAATGTCGAAAACCAGAAAGCTTATTTTCTCTACCTTAACTTTACCACACAATGACCTAGAGTTTATTCACACAACATATATTTTTACATATACCAATTCAAACTACACTGATCAATAACACTATATTCTGTGTCATTCAGCTCTCGTTAAAATATCGGATGGAAATTAATATATATAAGATTCTGTTCCATATAAAAGTAGTAAATTGTAATGTTTGTAACGTGCCACTGCCACATAATGTTTTTAAGCTAAACCCTATAACAGAGAAAATACTGCACCGTCTTCTTGCTTTCAATATTGACTGTTGTCCACGAACATTGTATTGGTCTTTCTAAAATTATTTGCAGACTAATATGTTTTCACAAAAAGGCATTGCAATATAATATGGGCTCTACCTTTCTGCTTTCTTTGAGTAATGTACGTTGCCTGTGTTCGTTATGTTCTCTTTTCTTAAATTGTATAATTGCATGCAACAAAAATATTATCTTACCTTTTCCATTTTGAATGTTGTCTTTATTAATTCGATTCTTTGTACTTCTATTTAAATCTTGGATTTATTTTTATATGTTTTGCTTTTATTTAAACTCTCAATCCAGTCTATTTTACAGTGATAAAAAGACACTGGGTTTGGTCTCATTTTTTGTGTTATAATCTGACTGATCTAGTAATTTTGAAATTTTGAAATATACTCTGAAGTCTTACTAGTCAAGTAATTTTCGAGTAGTAGATAAACCGAGCTTCTTGGAATTTGAGATGTATCGATATATTTATTTAATTAAGGGGGAGCCAAACCTATGTGGCACACAGAAATCAAACCCATCTAACTAGTACATTTTACTATGACACAGAAGTAACCTTACCTAATACAAATGTAAAATTGACCGACCAACAAGGAGCGTGTGTGTGTGTGTGTGTGTGTGTGATTTGGGTTTTCCAGGTTATTTTAACGGTTTTAGTCATATTGCTACTAACCCAACACCCCCACCCCCACCCCACATCTGAAGCTGACGTTCAAACTACTTAGGCCACAAGAGTGGTCAGTTGTATAAAGAAGTATTAGTGCGCACCATACACGTTGCGCTAGTTACAACATGACCTGCGGTTATTTATTTTGTTCGTTTCGAAATACATATGATGAAATACGACCCTTCGCAGAAATTGATTTCAAATATTGTGTCAGCATACACCGAACTTATTCTGGCTTTTAGTCATCATTGGCTAAGTAAGGGTTAGTTACTGACACCGAAGATAGTGAGCATAATATGGGGATATGATAGTCGTTTGGCGCAGTCATAAACATGTCGGGTAGACTTTCTGCAGCAAACAAACGGTCTTCTAGCGAATGATGTTCTCTCTATGGCCATCGAAATTAGTGCGCAATACAATTTACAGCGCACAACCCGTCATCTCCCAAATCAAATATTGACTGTTCCTTTATTGTAAATATTGGTTTTGCGTCCATTTGAGTCAAGTGTTCTCTGTATTCAACCTAAGAACGTTCTACAACACTAAATTGATTAGTTATATAGCAAATTTGAATCTCAGAATCTACATTTGAGCCCTTTGCCTATCGACTCAATACAAGACACAAATTTCATAATAATTTACTTTCTTATATTTCTTTTGCCGATTCAGAAACAAATCAGTTTTTAAATTTAATAAAGATATTAAATGGCTATAATAAATAACTTTGCGAACTGTATGCATGTATGTATACAGGTAGGTATGGGGGCTTATAAATCAACCTGCTCACATTTGTTTCACGTTCTAAAGCATAAATCACAGCCATAATACAGGATCCAGTGTGGTCCATAAATCAAGAGAGAGGGAGAGATCTAAGTACATGCACGTCAATTTATACCTGCAACAGTCGCAAAGAGTTCGGTAATGATATAGGCAATTGTTGAATCGTATGCATACATTTATAACGATCGGAAGATACCATGGTTTATTACCAATAAAACCACTTTTTAAAAACGAACTTTATAACTGCTGTAGATTTTAAATTGTAATTTGTCTTGTAACTAAATGATAGTAGGTCACTGTCAAGCTATCAGTCGATCCAACCTCAATATAAATATCACCGAAAATTCCGATTATTACATGTCATGATTTTTTTTGGATGAAACCTCAGAATAGACTTTTGCCTTTAAAACAAATTTATAATGTAGGCAATATTTTGTCTACTTTCATATAATCATTAATTTTGTTTAAAGTTTGATGAAAATTTTTGTTAAGACCACCCTCATCCCGGTCCTCTTTTTGTGTCGTAGGTTTTAATGTTAAGGTTGTTTACTTCAGAATTATTATTTCCTATCTTTCATATCTTTCACTTTAGTTTTCTTCAGATTTAATTTGAGAGGAAAATTTCGTTTAAATTATTAATTTGAACAGAACGTGCTCAATAAACTTTCGGACTAAATCACTATTTTGGTATTATTGCGAATTCATTTAGAGACATTTTGGATTACATAGCTGTGATATATCAAGACTGTTAGCACATGAACACTATTCCAGGCTATCGGTAAATCAGTACATTTCAGAACTGGAATTCATTAGGAACTACGCTTGAGTTCATTTTTGGAATGTTCTATTCTTTATTTCTTTTGATAGAGCAGTTAAGACTTTATGATTTAATTTACAATACCGTAAGATCTTTTTAAACTTTCACTTTGTATTCTCGAGAAATAAACTATTTGTTGAATTTAACTTAACCTGTTGGTCTTCGCTTTAACCTGCAAAACAACTTAAGTAGGCAGGGTCGAATGTTCATACGTATTAGTGCATGCAGGCAAGGCAATTGTTATGGCAACCTAAGGACCTTGGTTCGAATCTTAGTAAGGAACAAATGAGAATTTCTCTAACTTGTACCAAAATACCACTATACACATGCCATATGTCACAAACCGTTCTGTAACAGAAGAAGAAAATGGACGTTCAAACATTTTCTATGACTGCTGACTAGACAATCAAGTTTGTAGGATTTAATTTTTCTCTAGAGACATTTACATTTTCATAACGAGGTCATCGATGTTGTGTTCTCTCTTTGCTTGGTTGTTACAATCCATCCATTGAACACAGTATTAGTAGACAAATCGTGTAGACTTTTCTTAAATAGAAAATGTTTGCTACGTTTGCAGATTTCGGCGAACGGCATTTTTCTTTTTTTTTTTTTTTTTGAACTGACAACAACATTGACCAAATAATGGTGATGTTTGTTCAGGTGCAATGATGTATTATTTCTCCTTGCAACCTACTGTATATATCGCTCTTACCATCGGATGGAAACTGACAGATCAACAAAGTTTGATTTTACAACTATTTTCTATATTGAAGTTTGTCATTTTGATGGTCCATTACATCAATATTCTTTCATTTTTCTCCAGACATTTAGCAACGTCTAAGTTTCAGCCGACGGACGCCCGCAGAGCATTTCCTTGCCTGGACGAACCGAATTTTAAAGCACAATACACTATCAGAATGGTACATCTACCAGAGTACATTGCTCTATCCAACATGCCAAATGAGGTATGCAGATAAATATAGGTTTTTACTAAAATATTTGCAATTTTAGGATTTTACTTCAGGGATGTAAATGATTCTTTTGAAACTAGGAAGATATTCTAATTCAATGATTCCATCAGTACTTCAAAGGTCTTTGGTTCGGTATATGATAAACATACATATATATTATGTTCTTATGAAAAATACTTTATATCGAAACTATATGAAATGTTTCAGTCTTACGGCCATTCGAGCCATGGAAAACTGGCATATTGTATTTCCATGGGTTTTTTTGAAAATTATTGTGTAAAACGTGTCATCAGAAGACAAAAGTTTGTGTAACTTATATGTACGATGAGAAAATCATGCCCTCTCGATTAAAGGATCTGGCATATTTCCGTGCATTATATGTTGGGTTCCGTGCTTTATATGTTGGGTTCCGTACCTTATATGTTTGGGTCCGTACCTTATATGATGGGTATAACTCACCATACATACGTCCTTCTTTGTATACAAGCAATTACTCATTAATCAGGAATACAGATCAATACAAACCTACTTGATCAAATTATTGAGAATTTAATATACAGATGACACATAATAAATATTAAATATTCTCCTGTAGTGTGACGACTTGAACTGAACGGTGAAGAAATGCATTTATCATGCAAATAGTGAAAGACGTGCGGATCAAGCGATTGATCACTGGCAGATGTATAATTTTCACGAAGACACATTTGGAGAACTTGAATATGGAAACAAAATATGACAAGCTAAGTCAAACATTTATTAAAAAGGTAACAGATCAAAAGAAAGCGTACATTAGTGCAAAATTAAACTAATGATGTCGATAAGCTGGTAAAATATATTACGGAACAATTGTTGGGATTAAAAGGGATGGGATTGTGGAATTCCAGCAAGTACACAATGTAGCAGCTTAACAATAGCTTATCTTCACAGAAGACGACAATAGTTTTTCTTTTTAAAAAATCTTACTTGTACATTCTTAAGATCAATATTTAGTATCACCATCACTATGACGCTTCTTTCGGGTCGCTGTGAACATCTACAAAAAGGGATAGGAACTGACTGGGTGCTAATCACATGAGCAGTCTGTTATATAAATGTGTCCATTATTACCCTGGGAAGCGAAAAGAAATGTGAATGCTTGTATCTTTTCGACAATATGCTAGTGCATGGTCATTGTTTATGAGACCTGATCCAAGGATGCCATGGCAACAAGCAAAACCATTGCTAGAGAGCTGTGATGATCAGCACAATAACCTAATTTCAGTAGGTTCATATTGTCTGTTAAACTTACAATTATATATATATATATATATATATATATATATATATATATATATATATATATATATATATATATATATATATATATATATATATATATATATATATATATATATATATATTATAACAATTAGCACTTTGTATAGCGCCTAATCTTTAGAATCTCTAAGCGCTTTAGAACATTTGAAACATCTAAAACAGAACAAATCATATATAATAATATGATTTTGTTCTAAAACACCATGAAATTAAAAAACAAAATAAATGCTGAAAATATTTAAGGTACGAAACATTATTAGGTCTTTAAGTTTGTTAATGCAGTTGAAATGGTGAGTTTAAGAAGCACTCTTGAATGAGATCACTATGTCTTTGTGTCTATGTTAAGTGGGCAATTCGTTCTACGTAACTGGGGTCTGGTATGTAAAAGAAAGTTGTTCTTTAATTGATTGTTAGAGATAAATACAATGCCGTTACGAATGTGTCTTAATTCGTTGTTTTCAAACATAGACTACTGAGATGTACAGATGGAATCCCAGAATGGTCGTAACTAATTTTCAACGATCTCCAAAGATGAGCACCTATCTCGCCTGCTTCATCGTCTGCGACTTTGCCTCCCTGGAAAGCGTCACTAAATATGGTACAAAGGTAACATTATCTTAATTCGATTGGAAGATTTTCAAATTTTTTACTTGTAGTAATAAGATCAAACCAAGAAATGTCGACGTTGATATAATCGCCTCTATTGACATTGTTTTGGATTTGTAAATTTTTAGTCGCTACCCTAGTAAACAAATGTAAACCCTAGATGTGCCTTTACTACCAGTTTCTGTGTATGTATGCATATATATATATATATATATATATATATATATATATATATATATATATATATATATATATATATATATATGCGATGGAAAATAATGTTTAACTCTTTTCTTTATGCAGATCCGGGTGTTTGCGACTCCTGATAGAATTATGCAGGCGCAGTATTCCCTTGACGTGATGAAGACCACGATGGAATATTACCAGGAACTGTTTGGTGTCGAATTCCCTCTACCAAAGAATGGTAACAACTTAATGCCACTTTTCACATTCTTGTTCAGCTATTGACACCAAAGACTACATGCGTATCGTGTATGATAATATTGTCAACTCTTTGAAAAAGCATGCCATCGTGGTCCCTTAGTTCAAACGTGAGCGCATGGAATGGGTTATTCACTCTTTCAACGGTTTCAAAGATACTTACTTAACAAAAATGACGTGTATTATTAAATTCGCACCTACCATGACTCCTACCTGTCTGTGCTGATATTCAATTAGAATAAGTATCCGTTTCCTGTTTGTATTCCTGATGAAATTCTTTGTGTCACGTGACTCTTTGCTGAGGTTAGTTCCCTGACGTATTCCTAATGATTCACGGTGAAACGGAATATATTCTATACACGGGTCATAAAACTCTTAGAGCATTCTAAAACAATACTTAATCAAGTTCATTCCTAAAACAAAGACGTGGTGATATTTCTAACAGTTTGCCTGCTACCTATTCGAAACTAACATTTCGTAATGAAGCACAAAGTTGTCAAACGGTCTCAGCGTTAACTCCTAGCAGCGATGGAAAATGAATTATGTACTCTGTCTTTGTTAAGATGATGTGTTCATTCAAGGCAATAAAAGACATATTAAGCAGGAAAACTTTGAACAAGGTATACTTATTACTCATTCTGCCAGGCCTAAAGTATTCTACTGTTGTCTGGGACGGCTGGTCTGGAGAACACTCGGATAGGTTAGAGAAATTACGATAGAAACTGCACGAATTGTCACTCGCCTTAGAACAGACACCCCATACAAAGAGACTGACTGGTCAAATTTAAATGAAGGAAAAACCTTCACAAAGTATGTACCTTATGACCGATGCCAATAATACTTAAACCAACTAATTTCACCATTTATTGTGTATGCAGCTGTGAAGTAAGGAATCTACATCTAGAATTTCGAAGCTCTAGACTACAAAATAAAAGCGACTCTTAATTAATTCCAACTTATCACTATGGAAGACCCTTGCCGAAAATATAAGACAAGCATCAACCATATCAGAATTTAAATGCCTCATATACAATTATTGCGAAGATCACTCACTCATCTATAAATACGGTGTAAAAATATTCGAATTTCAAACAAGAATAGGAAACAAAAGTTGAAATCTCCAGATTCACTCATCTTTCTGCAGTTATAGAGACTAAATGTTTGGTGCAGTCGAAACAACCATGGTTTGAGGCCTGCAGAGTTGTAATGAAAAGTGATGCATAGCATCTAATGTTAATTACTTTGGAGGCTGCAATAATATTTGGTATTTAATCAATACATTTTAGTTTGAAAAGAATCACTATTTAATTAAAGGAAGAACATGGGACTTGTTTTAATAAACGCAAGCAGATAAAGAGTGAAAAATTCGGTCAAATGAGAGCAACACTGGGAATTGAAATTTCCATCGTGCAGCTCTTCAGAGCCAGGTATTCCTACATGTAAATATTTATTATATTACCTGCACACTTGATAAAAGGTTTATAATAATAATAATAATAATGACAATAATAATAATAATGGACACACACAACTGTTCAATTCCGTTTGACCTTACTGTTAATATTTGGTCCAATTACTGTGATATAGTGGTAATAAGGAAAATTAACCTTATATCAAGTGAACGATCTATCCTATTTGCAGGTGCCCACATCCACTAGTGCCTGTGCATGGAGAGGTATACAGTGAAAACTGTTTTAGGTTCAAATTTACTATTGCGCATAATTTACCCATGCGTAGGCTTCTGATAAAAATTGGTTTTATTTTATTTCTCATTATTTTCAACCAATCAGCGTCTTTCATTCTTTCAGATATGTCGTTAACGTACTACCTCACATTTACATGTCCGTCTCTCATAAAATAGCACGTTGCCTGTAACCTAACAAAATAATACGATGCCTGTAACCTAATTTTAGTGCCC
Organism: Sinohyriopsis cumingii; assembly: GCA_028554795.2. Taxonomy (NCBI): domain Eukaryota; kingdom Metazoa; phylum Mollusca; class Bivalvia; order Unionida; family Unionidae; genus Sinohyriopsis; species Sinohyriopsis cumingii. The sequence continues at coordinate 98,500,671 of CM068826.1, forward strand.
ATGGGAAAATGTGATAGTGCGGTGTAGACGGCAAAATACAAGGTGGAAAAACAGTTGAAGCAAATTATATCATCAAACATTTTAACCACTACTGGTGCATTAAGAACTATCTAGTGTCTTTCTTTGTCCCTCGAAATGTTGAAGCCCCAAATTTGGAAGACGGTAGGGACACGCTGTTTCTGCATTTGCAACAGTGCATATTTTTCGAGAGCTTGTGCCCCATCCTTTATTTTGCATAACGAAATGCAAATAAAATATATCTAACAAAACTCATGAACTAACCACATTTAACTAACTAACCATATTTAATTAACTAATTAACTAACCACATTTTAATTTTCAGTGATACAAAATATTCAAACGTATTTCGTTATCCTCATGAGGCATGGGAGAGTAAACTGAAAATACGATAAATCGGTGTATATAAAGATGTGCAATCTCTCCCAAGTAATTAGTGCCATTTGATGTAATACTAACTACTTTGAAAATAGTAACAATAAGCTAGTTTCTAATACAGGCCATCTATTCAACAGATATGATTGCTATCCCTGACTTTGTATCCGGAGCCATGGAACATTGGGGTCTCATTACTTACAGAGAGGTTAACATGCTATATGATGAGAGGGAAGCCTCTGCTGCCAACAAGCAGAGAGTCGCCGTAGTTGTCGCCCATGAAGTGGCCCACATGGTTCTCTCTGTCTCTCTGTCTCTCTGTCTCTCTCTCTCTCTCTCTCTCTGCATAATTCTAAGTAGTATGATTATTTTTTTTTGCTATGATTTGTAAGAGCATGGTATGGGACAAAACACTTTGGAATTTGATTTTTTAAAATCCGAATAAGCTTTAATAATAATAATAATAATAATAATAATAATAATAATAATAATAATGACTTTGTATAGCGCCTAATCTTTAGAAGCTCTAAGCGCTTTACAACATTAGACAACACCTATAAGATAAAAAAAAAAACATAATAATATTATTACAAAAACAAACACCATGAAATTAGAAAAACATTAAAAAAAAATTAAAAAAACATGCTGAGAATATTTCAGGTAGGAAAGTGGCCTTTACTGTCCTTGTTTTAGATATGGCGCGATTTTCATTAAAGGTTCCGAAACATTGATCCATTCTAATATTTGCATTACTTCAATCTTTGTACAATATAGGTATATACCCTCCTCTGTGTTTATTTTCCTTTATAATTCAATATGTTGAGCTCGTAAGTTAGGGCTATATTTTAGCGGTACCATAAGGTGAGCAATGATTGCAACGCTAGTTGTCGTTACGACACTCTCAAATAATGATTTATGCATATCTCGTGGGCAAATGTTTTACCTGTTGAACACGTGTAATCGAAAGATAGGTTTGCGTCACTACAAACTCAGACGTAGAAACAGTGGCGGCGCGAGGGGGTTGGGCTGTAAGGAGGACATTTGTCCGTTGCTGCCAGGCGAAGGGGCGCCGTAGGGAGTTTGTTTTTATTGCAGCTGAAATATTTATGGTATTTTACCTTCACCTTAGTGTAAAAAGGAAAAATCTTCACAAATTTTTATTTAGGATGGAGGGTTGTTGTTGTTGTTGTGGGGTTTAACGCCATTTTGCAGCACATGATAGGCTATACATGGCGGCCAGTATTAATGCTGGAGGAAGAACCGGAGAAAACCCCGGAAAGAACCACCGACCCACGAGAAGCTACTGGCAAGCTTTCTCACATACCCACATTGGCTGAATCTTAGACTCGAACCGCCGCAGACAGAGGTGAGATGGCAGTGATCCGTAACGAAGAGCGCTTTAGACCACTCGGCCACTCGGGGCCCCTAGAATGGAGGGAGGGTGAAAAATGACACGAAAGGAAATAGTATTGACAGCAACGTGCAATGATTATTTAAAACGTAATTTCTTCACATGTATAAACATATTATAGCTTTGATTCAAAGGTCTTTCTTTTGATATTATTTTCTTACACATACATGTGCAATAAGAGTTTCCGATTTAAATTTAGCACTATGCTCGTGATGGATATAATAAACGACGTCAATCCGACGTCAGTCCGATTAGTGATTATTTTTAATTGTGCAATTTTAATCTAAAGAAAACGCCGCCATATTCACACAGTATAATTTATCATTTACAATAATATTCGCTATACACTAAAGCTGGAAATATTTGCGCTACTTTCATATTTCCCATCTTCGTCAGTCATTTAAACTCTAGAGAGTAACTCAACAGCCCGGGATAGAGTTAGCATACCGTATCTAGATTGATTACTAGACTCGAGAAGACTTTAAATTTTGACCTTTGACCTGTATCGTCTTGAAGACATTTCAATTGTGTTTGTCATTTTAGTGGTTCGGTAACATTGTCACTATGGACTGGTGGGATGATCTTTGGCTAAACGAAGGATTTGCCAGTTTTGTTGAGTACATAGGTGTGAACGTCCATGAACCAGCTTGGCAGATGGTAAGATTATTCATGAGGCCCTCTCACTACCACCAATTGCTCCCTGACTCCACCCCACCCCTTTTAACATATGCTGATCATTTGCTTTCAGGAAAAACGTTTCTCTACGAAGCACTTTCCTTTTACATCGAGTCCATATCCTATATATAATGTAGCTTAATGCGATCAAATTAAAGGCGGAGGTTGTAAACCTGTAAACCGGTCGGTTTGATTACGAAGGGTAGGTACCATATGTTACAGTTGTGATTTATCAAGCTTTGGGCGACCTTGACATTCTTACGTATCTAACTAGATGTGCAAAACATTACACTTTTTAATAAGTCACTCGATCTACAGCGGCCGTGCGATCATTGAAAGTGTCAAGTACCAACCTTGGACAAAACATCTAATGAGATCCCAACATGGTACAGTTAACAGTTGTTGAACTCACCCTTGTTCAAATGTGCCCTCTCTCAAAAGCGATGTCCCAACCTGTTTACAATATTATAAATTGTCAAAATTAAACTAAACCTCGTTCATCAATGGCTTAGCAATCAAATGAATGGTCTCTACATATTCCTGATTTTGACAAAAATGAAATATTTACTGGTATAGGTTCGAAACCTTAAAGAATATTGTATGGTTGGTACCATTGTAGACCTTATGGGACATTGCAGATTCGTGTGCCAAATGTGGGATATTAAGGAACATTGCAGATAATGGTGCCAGTGTGGGATCTTAAGGGACATTGCATATACTGGAGTTATGTGAGATTTAAAGGAACAATGCAGATCTTTGTGCCAATGTGAGGTCTTAAGGGACATTGCAAACAATGGTGCCAATGTGGGACGTAATGGACATCACAAATACTCGTGCCAATGTGAAATCTTAATGGACATTGCAAATACTGGCGCCAGTGTGGGATCTAAAGGAACATTGCAAACACTGGTGCCAGTGTGGGATCTTAAGGGACATTGCAAACACTGGTACCAATGTAGGGTCTTAAAGATTATATATACTTATATCAATGTTTTGGATATTCAGGAACATTCCAGATGCCACAAACGTTTAGAAGTAGATTGCGTTTGTAAATTATGTAAACAAGAAAGAAGGACGGAAATATATACAATACACAAAGAAACAATATACTACACTTGTTGAGAAAATGAAGAAAACGTAAGCTATTCATAATTAAATTAATTAACTTGATCATTTAAAGTAGGGGTGGGGTGAGGAAATGAAATGGTTATTGACTTTAGAAACTGATATAATATCTCCTTTTTAGATGGACCAGTTTGTGGTGGAAGACGTTCAACCGGTCATGATCACGGATGCCGGTGTCAGATCCCATCCCATCGTTGTACCTGTCAGTCATCCCGATCAGATCAACGAGGTCTTTGATGCCATCTCTTACAGCAAAGTAATTATTTCAATATAATAGTGTTATATTCCCACTTATCTAAACGAAACAATTACTTTGCAATGATCGATATAATACTATATATTTTTTAAACATATGAACATATCATAATTAAGTTGTAGGATACTTATGATACTGTTTGAACGGAACAATGTAGCTTTCTTCGATATAAATGCTTTATATGCTAAAACTATACTGGTACTAAACTTTAACGGTAAAAAATAATAATGGCAGTCGTGTTGTCTTTGTAAACTTTAGTTGTTATGATATATTAAAGTTAGGATTAAATTGTGAAGGTTTGATATTTGGATGATTATTATGATATCTACTTTTAAACATACATCTATAAAAAAAAATAATAAAAAACCCTGGAGCAATTTATTCGAATAGATCTGAATCACACACAATTCTGATTGTTTCTTACAGCATCGAAAACATTCCTCATCTCAACACACTTGTCGTTCTATTTACTTAGGGTGCCTCTGTAATTCGCATGTCGCAAGAAATCTTGGGGAGGGACAAGTTTTTTCAAGGAATTGGAAGGTATTTGAAGAAACACGAATGGGGCACTGCCAAGACAGATGATCTTTGGGCTGAGCTCGGTAACGTAAGTACGAAAGATGAAGGAATCGTCAACCCTCCCACCCTCATCCCCAAAACAAAAATTAACAAAAAACGAAGGAATTTTTCCTATATAGTCCTTATCTTTGTTTTCAGTACTAAACTTTCCACTGTATCGAAATCCTAATAAATCAAATGTTGATAGAAATCTTCTTCACATATGAACTCACGGTCAAGTGCTTCTCATCGGCTGTCTAACATTTTTGAGAGTGGCTGGACTGTAAACAAACCAACGTGCAGTGGGTCACATATTTCACTTCCAGACCAACATCAACGCCTCGTTACTCACTGTGCCCTTGCCAAATTACACACAGACAACCATACTGTAATGCGCATTTTCTAACAAATAAGCAATTGCCTTTAAACAACACCAAGAATGCCTAAAGCAAACTCATGCATCATCACCAAATTAAGAGAGGATCAGCTAGTTCTAAATCAGACTGTGGTTACATTCGTGGGTACTGACCCGAAAGTAATAACTGTTCACAAGTCCTGTTAGGTTAAGTTAGTTATGGACAATTTACGTCAAACTCTTATATTTGCATGTCACTTTTTTCATCTTGTATCATAAAGTTTGGGCAGTGGCAGATGGCTTTATCTGCTCGGGAAATGGACGCACCCGCCCATCCACGAGTCTCATGCTGCCTTGCAGGTCGGCTTTGGTTAGCCAAAGGCTAAGGGAGTAAATCCTAAAAGAAAATCCGGAACTTCCGAGTGAGGCTGAAGAAAATTAACAAGCCAAAGAACATCAGGCTCAAATTCAACCTTTAACAACTGAAGGACCCTAACATCTGCAAGTCATTCCAAGCCACAATTGGAGGAAAATTTGTTCCACTCCTTGTGATGGATGGTGATGTCAATGAGATGACAGACATCTTCAACACAGTCATGACAGCAGCTGCCAAGGACATCATTGGCCTCCATCGCCCGAAGAAAAAACCCTGGGTTACAGAAGAGATTCTGAAGTTGTGTGATGCCCGAAGAGAACTCAAAAACACCAGACACACAACAGGGGCAATGGAGTACCGAGAAATAAACAAGAATATCAGAAAAAACTTGAGCAAAGCAAAAGAAAATTGGATTGGACAAAAGTGCACAGAAATGGAGAACAGTCTGATAAAGAATAACAGCAAAAGGGCATTCCAAATTGTAAAAGACCTCACCAGACAGAAACAACCAAGAGTCAGTACCATTCAAGACAAAAATGGAAAATGTCTCACAGAAGCGAGTGACACTGCAGAAAGATGGACTGAGTATTGAAAAGAACTCTACAACCATCAGTCCACAGGAGACCCAGAGGTGCTTGAGGTTCCAAACTCCTCAAATGATGATGACTTCCCCATTCTCAAAGAAGAGGTGGAGTCAGCAATAAGAGCACTGAAGAATGGGAAGGCAGCTGGAGTAGACAACATCCCAGCTGAACTTATCAAGAATGGGGGAGAATCAGTGAAAGAGCTACTAATAAAAATCTGCAACAAGATCTGGCAGACAGGTGAATGGCCAACATAATGGAGCCAGTCACTGATTATAACACTTCCCAAAAAAGGCAATCTCCAGCTGTGCCAAAATTACAGAACTATCAGTTTGATCAGCCATGCTAGTAAGGTAATGCTGAAGATCATCTTGAACAGACTGAAACCACAAGCAGAAGAAATAATCGCTGAAGAACAGGCCGGGTTCCGGAGTGGAAGAAGCACAACAGAACAAATATTCAATCTCAGGGTTCTGTGCGAAAAGTACTCGCAACACCAACAAGACATCTATCATGTGTTCATAGATTTCAAAAAGGCCTTTGACAGAGTGTAGCATGAGGCATTGTGGGCCACAATGAGAAAGTATAACATGGGTCAAAAGTTAACCAATACCATCAAGCAGCTGTACGCCAAGGCTACCAGTGCAGTAATTGCCCAAGGTTCTGTGGGGGACTGGTTCCAGACAACAGTGGGAGTGCGTCAAGGCTGCTCCTGTCACCCACGCTTTTCAACATCTACTTAGAGCGCATCATGAGCGAAGCCCTGGAAAACCACTGTGGGACAGTCAGCATTGGAGGGCGTAACATCATCAACCTCCGCTTTGCAGACGACATTGATGGGCTGGCAGGCAGTGAAGACGAGCTTGCCACCTTAGTGAAGAACCTGGATGAATCATCTTCCAGATTTGACATAGAGATAAGCGCTGAGAAGACAAAGCGGATGACAAATAGTGGGAAACAAATCTCAGCCAAGATTAAAATCAGAGGACATGAACTGGAAACAGTGAGCCAGTTCAAATATCTTGGTTCCATAATCACTGAAGAGGGATCAAGAGCAGACATTTTGTCAAGAGCAGCACAAACAATGGCAGCTATGTCAAAGCTAAGACCCATCTGTAGAGACAAGAATATCTGTCTGAAAACTAAAATCAGACTATTGCGAGCTCTAGTCATCTCAGTCTTTTTGTACTCATGTGAGGCATGGACCCTGACAGCAGAATTACAACGAAGAATCCAGTCACTTGAAATGAGATGCTACAGAACCATCCTGGCATCTCTTACAGGGACCACATCACAAATGAAGAAGTGCGTAACACCATCAGGCGCGAAGTAGGCCAATATGAGGACCTCCTCACCACCGTTAAAAAGAGAAAGCTGAAATGGTATGGCCATGTCACTAGAGCCAACAGTCTATCCACAACAGTCCTGCAGGGCAGCGTCCAGGGTGGCAGAAGGAGAGGTAGACAGAGAAAAAAGTGGACTGACAACATCACAGAATGGACCAGGAAAAGTTTTGCGGAGACACAGCATTGGCACATGATCGAGACAAGTGGAGGGAACTGGTCAGATGTTCAGCAGCACAGTGCCTCGACGACCACACTAGGTCATGAGACTGATGATGATGATGATGATCATAAAGTCTTTTTGGCATTCATAGCAAACAAGCTATGTGAAATCTGTCAGAATGTGTGTAGTGTTGGTGTTCCACGGGGTGCAAGTTTTGGACCATGTACATTTTGAGATGCCGAAACTAAATTTGCAACATCTTCTTTAATCATGGCATTTTTTCAGTGCTGTAAAACTTACTTACAGCACGACTTAATGTCTATCTGAAAATAAGTTGTAAAACAACACTAATAAATTAAATGTTAATAGAATTTTAAATAAAATTTAATTTAGAAACTAAATTTTTATGCAAAATTAAATTTTCATACGAATTTATAAACGTTGACCAATGAATGACATTTCAAACAAGTGGTAGATTGGGTCTGTACAGCTTACAACATTTTGTCCAGGGGTAGTAAAGCAAGATAGCTCACGTTTGCAGGAAATCGCATTATACATGTTCAAATATAAATAGAAATACAAAACTAAAGAAATAATTACAAGTGCAATGATCCATGTTTATTCTGTCATATATTCATCCAAATCGTGTGTGCGTGTGTGTGTCTTTGTGTGTGTGTGTGTGAGAGAGAGAGAGAGAGGGGGGAGAAAGAAAGAGAAAAATTTTTACGTGTAACATAGCTTTAACAATTTTCCAGTCATCTCGCTACGACGTCTGCAGCGTGGCAGTTTATAGTGATATCTAACACTGGGGCAACACATGCAGCATGATGTCGCACCCAGTCACATTATCCTAAACCAGGCCGACCAGTCCTAACACTAACCTCTTAATGCGGAGATCCAAGCGAAGCAGCTGCTATCACCGTTTTTATAAGTCTTTGGTATGATTCGCTAGGGATTCGAACCCGCGATCCACAAATCTGAGGAGGACGCTCAAACTACATAAGCCATCTAAACAGTCGTCAACCAAGTGTTAATATAAATAATGGTGCACTCAAATTTCCGATTTTGATGAGGCCAGTACGATTTCTATGGCAAAAATACATTGCGTCTCGGTGTCAATAACCACAACACGTCACAGTGTAATATGAAAATACAGCTCCAGGGAGACACTACATTCCTGAACAATGGTGCGATCTCTCTCATAAAGACCCAAGCCATGTCGTTGAGGTACTATATATCAACAAGGTAGTATGAAGTAATCCTGGTAACTTATGAAGGGTACATTGGACATGTCTTAATGAAATCTTGATGTCACTAAATGACACGCAGAAATGTGAAGCGGTGAGCGTGTATTAAAGTGTCTATTCATCCCAAAATGTATAAAGTTTATTGAAACATGTTTATCAGAGTATGTTCAACCATTTACAGGCCAAATAAGTAATAACATATACAAGGAATCGCAAAGTTGGGATTTATATTTATATTATTCGGCCAATACTCTAATAGGGCAATAATTTTCCCATATAGACCCTACGTCTATTTGCCTATACTGAACATTCCAGGGTGTCCAAATCCTAATAAAGCATATAATGATCTAAAAATATCTTCTAATCTGAGCTCACATAGAAATTCTTGTCATAGGTTATCCCGCATTTTTTAAAGGCTGGACTACAAACAAAACACCTTGCAGTGAAGTAATAGTTGTGAACTGAGTCCACTTGAATATGAGCGAGGGAGTGCAATGGACAACATTTACGCCATAACACATGATGTATGAAGCTCATGCCATTGCGTAGCGAGGGCATACGTTTGAACGAAAGCTTACATCAAGTAATACCTAGTTAACTAGCTTAACATTCTGGCTAATGGACTTGCTCAAACATGGATACATTGAGAGTATTGGACTACGCTGCGATAGTCATATATAAAAGCTGGTGTCAGGGGCCTATCAAAATGCAGAAAGTTTTCATCAAAATAATATTTTTTTTTATGGAGTAGTAGTTTTCGGGGGGGGGGACTCATAACCAATGGCGTATTGTTTTATCAGGAACACTAAAAAATCACCGTGTGACTTGTATATTTAGAACAACTTATAATTAATTTCAATACTTTCCGAGTTACTTTTGTCTCCTCATAGTAAAATTGTAGCATAAAGGTTTCATAATTGTCTCAACTTTAATTTATTTTCTTTATGTCTAAGTTATATTATGTTTCATTGTTCAATTTTAACTTCGAAACGATAGATTAAGGATTATGTGCTTTTCTTAGATTTTGGGAACCCTGATAACTTCCAGAACTTAAATCCAACTTGGAACATTTTGGACGGATTCTTCTGTCTTATATTTCAGGTGGATGCGGGATACAGCGTCAAGATGGTAATGGACACGTGGACCCGTCAGATGGGTCTCCCAGTAGTTAACATCACAAAACGAGACAACATGGTGTATGCAAGACAGCAGCGATTTCTGTTGGATAAATCCATGCAGTTCGACCCTGCGGAATCCCCATTTAGGTAGGATGTTTATAAGTACAAAGGGACATAAGTACTAATTTTCTACTGTTATATTTGAAAGACAGAACAGATAGCCACAGCTTTAAAATAGTTCTTGTCAAACTCTACAATCAATTGTTTATATCGCATATTTTCTGCTTCCAAAAATAAAAGCATGCCCCTCTTTGATACCCGTTGATTGTGTGTTCATTGGGATTGACGATTTTCGTTTATTACGATCTATCACGTGATGTATGTGGTATTTACGTTAATATTCGAAAGATAACACTTTTTCTGACTTTGCAACGTAACTTAAGGCACAGGTGTAGTGACTGCAACATCAAAAGTAAAAGTCACTATACTATTACTATATTCCTGCTCATTTCAGATTAAATTTATGAATAGAGCCGAATGGCAATCATTTGACCGCCAGTGCGGAGTAATAACACTTGTGGAGTTATAACACTTATAGATTACTTGTTATTTTAATGGAGCCCGATGGTGCTTATCCCGTTTTGTTTGTTTTTTTTTTTTTTTTTTCTTTATTTATTTTTTATCAATTTTATGGACTAGTTAAATTTTATATGCGAATGGCACCTAAATATTTGAAAGTGAAAAATGAAACTATTTGTGGTACAAATGTCAAATATAGAATCTACATACAGGTGGGTGTGTCCGTAAAATGACCGCTATTCAGATAGTCAGGGTCCTGTCTGAGAAATGTATTGAACACTGGGAGAAAGTAGAAAACCTTGTTTAAAATAACATTATTTTTTAAAAGCAGAGAATCATTTGATTATTTGATCATAAAGCGTTACTAACAACACTACCTATACCATTATACATGCGCTTTACAATTAAAGCATCTAGTTGTCGTATTTGGTTTGTCAAATTTATGTGAAGACAAAGTTTTTAAATTTGCGTTTCATTCTTTAAAAAGAAGAAAAGCTTGTTTGTCAGCAAGAAGAACTATATATATATATATATATATATATATATATATATATATATATATATATATATATATATATATATATATATATATATATATATATATATATATATATATATATATATATATATATATATATATATGTGTGTGTGTGTTTGTGTGTGTGTGTGTGTGTGTGTGTGTGTGTGTGTGAAAAATGTGACTCTCTGGTATTTGCAGTTTGTCTCTTCGTTTTCGAATAATTATTAAGCTGGTAACAATATTTCTATGATAGGTATAAATGGTACGTGTGCCTTGATTACATAACTTCAGGCAATTCGAGCGGAATAAAATGGATGCCTATGACAGACATAGAAGGTATGTTGTCTACATCATTATAACACTGACAAATTCCACATTTACCGAATATATCTTCAGCCGTCAAGTTTTTGGAAGCAGTATTTTGGTGTTACACTTATACGTCTGTCAGTTCGTCCGTCAGTCACAACTAATTTTAAGTTGTGTTTGGTACGTTTTCCTTACAGTTCTACTGTGTCATCATACACCTTTGTGTGTCGATGCATCTTGGTGTGGGCAAACCTCTGCCACTGAAAGGAAGTCAATGTGACCTGTTGTTTACGTTTCATTTGCTTTTGCTTCTTCTTTTGCGAGGGGGGAGGGGGGCGGAGTTAGCTTCCCGTACACTGCTGTCTGCAAGGTCATGCAACTTTTATTGGTCTTTAGATTGGTCGTCATAAATATAAATTTGTCTTTTCGTCTTTGTCCGATACATCTCGCACCATTACTGGCTTAGATTTGGGCTTAAGTTGTTTTACGGTACACTGTTCTTTGCAATAATCATGTTATGGGTGTTAATTGGTACTCTTAAGAATTCGAGGCCCTTTTTACATTTAATGCTAATGCTTAAAGCTACCAAAGGGAGCTAACTCTTCTTGTATGTATAAACATAAAGACGGAGAGACTGTATTCGTCTGTATACGTTTCTTATGATGCGGTTCAACCTGATGAAACATGCATAAGTTAAACCTTTTAAGCGCACGACATGGGTATTATTTTAATACCGTGAATAAGTATTTGTATTGGTCTGGAAAATGTTATATTTATTCCTGTTACAAATTTCTGGGAGCCATATTTTTGCTTTGTAAGAAAGACTTTAAGAATTATGGTATCCTGTAAGTTTCGATAAGTTAGAAAAATTACAGCAAATTAAAATATTTTCGAAGTAATTTAAAACAAATATAAAATACAATGCTCTTCAAAGACCCTTTTCTCAAACTTAATCTTAAACAAGACATCATATTCTAGCAAGAGAGATAAATGTTACTCATTTTGTGAATTAATTGCCATGTAATTAGCTTTGTTACTTCCCGATGGCCTAATGGCCAGAGAGTCTGCCTCAGATGCGGCACTTCGCGGATTCGAACCCTGGCCGAATCATAACAAAGACTTATAAAAACGGTGATATCAGTTGCCTCAGCATTAAGAGGTTAGTGATAGGACTGTTCGGCCTAGTGTCAGGATAATGTAACTGGTTGGGACATCATGAAACATGTCTGCGGCATGATGCCGCAGTGTTAGACATCACTATAAACTTACACTCTCAGATATCGTACCGATATGACATAATTTTTTAAAAGCTACGTTTAAAGTCCAAATCACACACACACACACAAATACACACACACACACACACACACAGACAGAACTTTGCTAGATCCGATGATTACGTAGTCTAATAATGTTATTTTAATACTGCATTTCCCAAAGGGAACTGTTTTCTAATAATGTTTTCCGGTGGGTAAAAAGCCCCAGCGCTGAAGGCGGGGCACTAAAGCCCACCACACAAAACTGTAGGAGAAAAGTACCCAAGGTGGAAGACAATATCATATGTTGTGTTCATAAGACGTAAAGTAATTTCATACCATGACGCTGAATGATACTAATGCCCATTTGAACAAACGTAATTAACGTAGACAGATATAGCATCCCCGAGTAAATGGAAAATGCATACTTTCCACCATAAAAAAAATCCCTTTTGACAGTCGAAGCTCTAAAATGCATCACGTGTTATACTATACACCAGTGCTGTCCAACCTTTTTGACACCATGAGCCACTGAAAAATGCTTTTCTTGAAGCAGAAAACTTAAAAGCAAGACTACATAGCTGCTCGAGCTCTGGCGGGCCATTTAAGATCAGCCCGCGGGCCGCGGGTTGGACAGCACTGCTATACACCAATGTAGACAAGCATCTGTGTCACATACGTGCCAGTGCAGAGATAGCAATATAGACTGGCTGTACAAAATATTGTATATCTTCCGAGGCGTTAGTAACCATCTAGAGAAACTCGCTGTCGCATTGAAAATGTCATTTCTTTTATAACGACGTTGCAATCGTATTGTAATTCTCACTGTCTTATGTTACTTGTTTAGACTATAATAAACAGTAACTAACGAAAGGGTGAAAACAACAAGTTTTGAAAAATATAACAAATAATTTATTTCCCCGGAAAAACACTTTAACAATAAAAACATAAGAAATTGCGGTTTTAAAAATCAACTCCAAGAATAATCCACGAATTAAATTTTAGAAGTCCTAGAAATGAAATGTTCTAATGAATTCAAGTTCGAGTCCCGACGTAAAATCCAAAATGGATGTTGATGATGTATACTGTAGCCTTTATTGTGCTGTTGTCTACAGTTCTTTGCTATTCCACATACAATGTTATTCCGGTGTTTGAATTTCCGAATAAAATTCAAAGAAATGTCTGTGTCCAAACATTCTGTATGAGCACTCAGATATTTCCAGGAAAAAGAATTAATCTTATAGAATCCAAATAATCTGAATTAAAATTAAAATATAATTCCAAACTGTCACAAACAGACACTTTCCAGTGTAAAAGCCCAAATGAGAAAAATTTCGATAAACAAAAGTTATACAGTAACTTGAGACGCAAAACAGATTCCCAGATGAGGGTCACGTGACCACATTTTAGAATGATTAAGAAGGTATGTACAAGTCTAATGGCACGTAGAACACAGTACAGCCTCGATTTCACCGCTACCAGTCACACACCAAAAATGAATGAAAAAAAAAAGAATTTGTTTACCTGATCTTCAATCAAGGCCAGGAACTATATCAAAAATATAAACAGTGTTCTATTATTAGGTATTTATGAAAAGATTCAGATCAAATTGAATTTTCTGGAAATATCAAATTCCTCGTAAACAAAATTACATTCCATTGACATGTAATTATTTTTTTTTCAAATGTAAAACTTGCAAGTAGACAATTAAATTAAATTAGATATAAATTGAATCAAATATATATAACAACTGCAATATCTTTCCCGAAAAAAGTTACATTTTTCTTAATATTAATACCTTCTGCAGATGGCTTCCTTGTACAGACTGCATTAGATCAGAGTACATCCTGGATCAAGTTCAATCCTAACCAGACCGGTTTCTACAGGGTCAATTATCCAGACGACCTGTGGCAACGATTTGGGCAACTGTTTTTACAATCTGGACTGTCTGTAAGGATTATTTCTTGTTTTATTTTGTTTTCTACTGTCTTTTTCTCAAAATAGAATCAAATGCAGGCAAAAACTTACCGCATCAATACATGTAATGTGTTGCATTACTCGGTTGTCCAATGCATGAGTGATCCTTTCCATAATATACTGTACTAAGATGTAGAAGTTGAACATTATTATTCTTCAGGTACATTAATTTGATAATTAGCATATTAATGAATGCATTTTTTATTATATTTATTCAAAGTATTGATATTAATCAAATCTTAATATTTAACGATATAAGATAAGATCGAATCGATTTGGTATCCGTCAGACCGAGAAACATTCAAACGCCAAAAAAACAGGATTTTTTCCCCCACTACACACGGAACAAACTAAGAGTGCGGTTTTTTATTTACTGCAAGTAGTTTGGGGACGGCATTTGTTGTTACTGCAGTTGTTTTGTTCCGTTTTTACGGGATGCAGGGGGTGTTTGGAGGTTGATGATGAGAGATTGGATGTTTTTTATTTATATGGGAGTGTCCAATTCATTTAGCTATGCAATATTAGAGAACATAAATACCCATAAAGGATAAGTGGAGTTTATAACGGTTTTAGATGAGGGCTGGTGTTAATGGTCTTGCTAGTTTATCCTTTTACTTTCAACTTTTAAGAGAAAATGCATTATATCTGCATTTAGAAAGACTTCCTGATGTCTTTGAACACCCTCTGAGTATATATTTGGAAAACGGAAGTCGAGTTTAAATTGACTCTTGAACAAGGAAACTACCGCTAAACAAAGCATTAATTTTCCCACCAAACTTATCTTCTTAACTTCGCAGTAATACTTAATGGCATGGAGATATTTTCCCTAACTTTTACCTATGCAATAACTTTTTGGCAGTTGCAGTAGATCCGTAAAACCAAACAACAAAGACAAAACAAAGGGACATTGCATGTGTTAGAGGCGGATACAGTATTATCGTTTAGAGGGAACATAAAAACCAAAATTGGTGATGATCTGTGGAACGGAACCCTCGGTGGAGGCTAAGGCAGCAAAAGCCCTGGAAGCTCCAGCATTGAAGAATAATTTTAACCTCTAACTGTACAGAAAACTTACTCTAGGAAACGTCCAAGTTGTTCCGTGCTCATTTGATGGGGAATAGGGACAAGGGCCGCCACCCAGTCCCAATCTTTGATTAATACCCTGTGTGACATGAGTAATCTATGGCATTATACTAAATGTTTAGGTAATTCCAACGTCAGCTATAAATGCTTAGCTGGAATAAAAGTCATGTACATACACAAAATGCACCTTGCAAGATCTTAAAGATTATTTTATTCAAGGCCGAAAGGTCCAAGGCCGAATGGTCAAAGGCGCTCGCATTTACTGATCACTCACATTTCACCTCTGTCCACGTGGGTTTGAGTCTCGGCCCGACCAACGTGACATGTGAGACAGTTTGCCAGTAGCTCCCCAAAGGTATGTGACTCTTGCCGGATTCTCCCAAGACCACGTATAGTAGTGGCCTGAATATAAATAGCCGATTATATGATGAAAGACGCTGTTAAACCCAAAGAACACAATGTTTTCCCCAACTCGTATATGTCAATATACGTTTTTGGAGATCAACCTGTGTTTGCGCTAAATAATGCGATGCGTCAGCGGAAGACTCGGTACCTCGCTACTACTACTGAGCTGATCACTCCGCATTCTTCAACTACACGTAACACTTATGATATTTTCAGTTATCCCCCTTGAATGCCTGTCACAGAAGATATAAGTGACAATGAAAAGAACCACGGCCGTTTGTGCATCTCACAAATCTTATATAAATATATAAATAAATAGTTCCTTGTTTTGGTACCATACGATGAAATTCATCCGCTATTTAGGCAGGAAATTGAAATTTATTTTGTTTTTATATACCATACGGGCTCCAGAATCGATGCTTAGAAGATCAAGTTAGCTATTCAGCTCAACCTTTCGTCAAATGTATCTCACTTACAATGGATGATCATAGAAAAGATAAGTGACTTAAGAGAGCAGTATGATTGGGATGACCTAATCTGTGGCAAAACATTATATGTTTGAAATTTTGTAAACTTTTTGATTGTATCTGAACATCAAGCAAATCAGATTTAGCAACACATCACAGTGTGTGTAACACCATTGTCAGGGAAGCAAGGGGAAATAACTTCATAGAGACGCAAAGGGCGCAGAGTCAGATTCCTTCAGCAAAAATTGATGTCCGTATCTTAAATACAATACGGTTCTATTTACTTTTATTCTAGCTCAGAATGTGCTCATTTTTATTGCTCAGTGTAAAACTTCTGTTCGCACAGACAACCAAGCGTTGCATATCATGATGGGCAATTATCATATTTTGACGAATGAAAATACAAGGATATAATTTTCACGAGTGAAAATATAAGAATGAAACCAATATGAATATTATAAGGTTTATATTTCACATTTAACTCTATAACAATGTAGATCTGTATGTTTGTTTTATCAGTGACTTATCGAATCATTAAATGTTTAGAGTATGACCAAACTGAATCTTTCTTCATGAATTTTTTCCTCAATAATTGTTGATTTTGATTTATAGGTATCTAATTAAATACTATTTGATTATTCATGTATATTCAAATAGCAATCTCAAATATGGTATTTTAGGTAGGGAAAAAGTTAATGCTCAGGTCAATCTTTGATATTTTTAATCGAACAAATGTTATATTGAACCTTACTTCTTATGTTAAAGATTACCTGCATAAATTCCTTCTTTAAATATTATGGACTCTGCTCACTAAAAGAGAGGTACATAATAAAAGCAAAACTACATGAATGGTATGCTTCAAATAAGGCGAAAAACTATATGGCGCATAACTATGTCTCACCCTTACAGCCTCGACGTATTCCTACGCCGAATGAAACTCGTTCTTTTAGCCCATTCAGAATATAACGCATTGTGTGCAGTTATCAAATAACTACTCAATTACATGGATGAGCTGTCTTTCGATACTCCGGTGTTATATCAGTATTTCTGTATTGCACGACCACGCTGTTAACAATTTGCATGTTGTCGCTGACGTCATTGCGTCGATATTCTGAGATAGCACTTAACAGTATTGCGCAAGCCCCTGAACCAGCGTTTGCCATGTCGGCTGCAAATCTACCTACTGAAATAAATTATAATGCAGTCATCAATATGTATTACGTTATGCTCGTGATATGAAAGACATAATGCGCAATTGCAATAATTTTGACATGCCAAAGTTTCAATCGGATTATTTCAGCCATTAATTGAAAACATCCTTACTAACCGTGAGTGAAATTAAGTAAAACTGTACATTTTCATCCTTATTACAGATTAGTAAAAAAGTAAACCGTGACGTTTATCAAGAGAAAGCTTAATATGTAAAACAGCAATAATAAAGCAGCTTTGCAGCGAACGTTTTTCCACAAAATCATTTACATTAGGAATCGTCAAGAAGGTACCCACGCAGATTTTGTCCTGTTTGGACTGCCATATACAAAACCAATAACCTTGAACTTAAATACATACCCTTATAGCCTATCAGGCAAATCTGTGTAATACTACCCTAGATGCAGTGTATCAGACTTTTGCAAATCCCACGCTTTGTAACACTCAGTCACACTGTTTATATCTAAAATTATTTGAAAAGTATAAAATATGGGATATATTACAAATACAAAATTAAATATGTGTTTACATATGAGTCTAATGAAAGAACTCATCTGATGGCCTCAACGCAACCCACATTATATATATATATATATATATATATATATATATATATATATATATATATATATATATATATATATATATATATATATATATATATATATATATATATATATATATATATATATATAGAGAGAGAGAGAGAGAGAGAGAGAGAGAGAGAGAGAGAGATGTATAAATATATACCAGACAGAACGGAAAGTGCTATCCCTGGATTATATAGAAGAATGCTTAATAATATTAGGCAGAATTAATATTTAATACAAAAAATAATATCATACAGGTCAGAGAATGTTTAATTCGTTCTCTACGGAGATTAGAACCAGGTCCGCGGGTAAACGGCTCCCACGAAAATCGGTACCGTTACCCGCGGACCTGGTTTCGAATCTTAGTAGAGTACGAATTAATAATTTTCTCACCTTTATGATAGTATTATTTCTATTATTATTTCCAAACGTAAAGGTCATGGCGCCTGTCGACAGGTCGGGTCTCATAGATGACGCCTTCAATCTCGCACGGGGTGGTTACCTTAACTATAGTGTTGCCATGGAGATGACGCGGTACCTCCACATTGAAGATCACCACTTGCCATGGGATAGTGCTTATCATGGATTTGATTATCTTTCGGATATGTTTGAGCTCGACGCAGCCTACGTCTATTTGCGGGTAAGATATTATTTCGAGAATTAAAGATAACTTTTGCCATTGATATAGAACTGACGTATTATCATTAATTATCATTATATTTATAGTGGATGAATATATATATATATATATATATATATATATATATATATATATATATATATATATATATATATATATATATATATATATATATATATATATATATATATATATATATATGGATATTCAAAGTATATTGGATGGTACATGAAATATAATATATTTCTGACATATATGAAGCGGCATACTTTGATTTCATGAAAAGACAACCGTGTTCTCGATTTTTATTGCTTGCTTTTTGTTACCTATATCTTTACTGTAAAGTATAATAACATCTTTAAATTGTATGTTTTAATATTTAATGCTTTTTCTTATTTAAAGTGTTTCTTTTCCTAAAGATGTTTTGCGAGTTCTTGTTATGTTTATCTTCACTACATAATTTTCCATCAGCACAATTTAGCCAGCAGTACGCTAACGTACTGTTAAAACCTTAATATATGCATGCGTACCTTGTTGCCTGCACTTTGCCATTTTATCCGCGTTTGCGCTCATCCGATCATGGTCAACAAAGTCCTAGATCTGCCATCGCATAAATAGTCAGAAGATGATGTTTAGTAATGTCCATTTAAAATGATAAGTAAATCGAACAGTACAGACCCTGATATCCATACGCACTGAGTACTATTGGAACTACGTGTCCGCTGTCCGAAGTTGGGCATTTTAAACTAGCAATTGAAATAGATTTGTATTGTCGTAAAATCTGTTTCCAAGATATTACTTTGGCAGTTGTAATATAGAAATGATAAACTCATCGTTTCTACCGTTTGCATCGTTTTGTTTGGGCTCTATGCCAGGCATGCGGAACATACAACCCATTTGTGTTTTTAAAAACCAGGTATCCGTCAAGCAAGAAGTTGCACATGTCTGTCTCATCATGTAGTCATGACAATGGATTTTGCAATGGTTTTATTTTTGTTTTTCTGTTACAGAATTACGTGCTGAAGAAAGTCAAACCGGTTATGGACAAACTAACATGGGCTGATGATGGAGATCATTTAACCAGGTAATTCATTTTGTTCCAATATTTGAGCTTTAATCCCAGATGCAAATGAGTTAATGAATACGTGATTTGGATGAGCCATCTCTAACTAACCTTTTTAACTATGCAGTTAATAATTTAGACTTTGATTTATTTGAACCATTAATAAGTCGTTTGTATGTGTTCATTTCAAGAAATAAGTCACCAATTTAGCTTTCTCAGCTTTATTCCAAGAATAATCAACCAAGAGCCGTAAAATATACAGGTGTGACAACATTCGACATTATTTCAACATTGCAAAGTAAAACATCCTTGGAATATTCCAACAGATAAGGAAAATTAAATATGGTGCCCTGGATAATTGCAGAGTAAGCCAAGTTTTTGCATCTGCTAGATACAGAGCATTAACCATTTTTTTTTGCAAGGTATTGATTGCGTTAGGTAATCTCAAACATACCGTTTTTTTCAGTATTTCTTCAAACAAGTACATTATTAATTTTGGAAATGATGGGACATATAGCTTGTTTTCTTAACCAACGCATTCATATCACTGTCAAATTTAGCATGCTATCATGGACATATAAATAGACAGACTAGTATATAAAGGTTAGGGAATTGTTCAAGACATATTTTGGCAAAGACCTTTGTCCTAATAATTATTTTTAAGCAGCAAGGACAGGTTATGCATGCATTTTGGTGTGGGGTGGGAGTCAAATGTCAAGCAAATTCCGTTGAAATATGATATTGTGTATACAATGGATTATGCAAGTGCTGTGTATAGAAATGGCATGTTTCTTTGAACACGAATTCCTGCGCATTCCATATGTTCAGTGACCCACAGGCCCAAAGTTCATGGGTGCTTTAAAATTTATTTGCGACTGCATGCACCCTTCGAGTTCATATATTAACAAGACAAGTGGCATAAATATTTTTTTTGTCTTTTATTCAACAGACTGATGCGTTCAAACATTATCACCCTGGCTTGCGGATTTGGGGACAAAGGCTGCCTAGCTAACGCTACTAAACTATTCCGTGATTGGTTGGATCTGAATACTACGTATGTTCTATACGATTCCGTCAGAGCCTACTCAGTTACCGGAGCTTCTTTTGATAGAATTAAAATGTGTCCTTAGATAATTATATAATGTTGTAAGCGAGCAACTATTAGCTAATGGTGAAAATTGCAAAAATACAACATCAAAGATTGTGTAATGATATTTTATTATATTCATATTTGTGCATATTATATCAGGAAGCTATATATTTCTGAACAAGTTTCGTATGTTATTAGGTCTATGTCATTTTCAAATCTCTCTCTCTCTCTCTCTCTCTCTCTCTCTCTCTCTCTCTCAGTAATCGTTAATTAGTGTACCTTCCTTTGAAATATGTTTATCAAATGTGTGTTGAATGCGCATTAAAAACAAAATGTATGGTACACGTTTTTCACGTGAACCTTTCTACCTCTTTTGTAATAGTAGTAGATAGATGGAATTTCCCAGTTTGTCAGATACAGTGGCTATAGAAAGTAATCGTGTCTTGATTTTTTAGTTACGAAAGTATACGTATTCAGTTTCCATGGCTGTTAGGAATACGGCTTTGAAGTCCATATTATCTAGTGATGATGCAGACAGCGTACGGAAAGCAATGGTTTCGCTACTCTACGAATTCTGTTCGTTTAAAATTTCCTATTATTACATATTATCCACAAAGATGCCTGTAACTTGTACCACCTCCCCTCTCACTTTATATATCGGTATAAAACTAGATTTCTCACTTTCCTGTAGTGTGCCCCCGAATCTGCGGGATTACGTCTACAAGTATGGGATGCAGAATGCCGGGACCGAAGCGGACTGGAACAAGATGTGGGATAAATATATGGTGGAGACGATACCCCAGGAAAGAATAAAACTTCTGTACGGGCTGGCAAACACAAAGGAAATCTGGTTACTGAACAGGTCAGAAATCTGCTTTAAAAAAGTAAAAGAATTGACACTTCACAATTCTTTTCAATACTTTGTGTCAGTTTCTCTGTCTTTAATTGCGAAATGTAGAGCTAAGTGTACACTTTTTGTATGTTGCAGAGAGCTTCACTTTCACAATCTTGAACTATAATTCAGAATCAAAATAAATAAATAAATAAATAAATAATAATAATAATAATAATAATAATAATAATAATCTGTTATTAAGTAGTATTGATTTTAATTAATGTTTTTACCTGGCGCAATGACGACAACTTTGACATTTCACTATCCACAGATATCTCGAATACACCAAAGACGAAAAAAAAGTGAGATCTCAAGACTTTTTCAGCGTTATCACCTACATAGCTTCTAATCCTGTAGGAAGCAGTCTGGTTTGGGACTGGGTCAGATATAACTGGGAATATCTGGTTAACAGGTGAGAAGCTTCATTAACCATTTGAATAAAAACGTTTCTCGCAAAACACGGTGATTAATGTTCCCCTGGCAACGTTGTGGTGCTGTTGACATCGTTAATTTTTTTAATGCTGAATTGCTTAATTGTTTGTATTGTTTGCTGTTTTGGTCAGGTTTGGCGCTTTGCGGCACATCAACACAAGAAGGTTATGTAGTGCGGAAGCAATGGAGTAAAGTTCCTTGCCCAAGGACACGTCACGGAAAGCTGAATCAGCCTGCTTTTCGATCGTGTGTTTGGCACGCTATCAGCTGATCCACTGCGGCTCTACTGTTTTGGTGATTAACGCCCCTCCCCCAAAAAATTGCTAAAAGGAAAAAACAAAAACCATTGGGATGTGGGAAGTTACGAAATAACCTTTGAAAGCGGAGACAAAGGATAAAAAATTTAAACTGGAAGAACTAATAGGAATATTAATTATTGACAACTTCAACGAAAAAGATAATTGGGAAGATGATATAAATATTGTAACAAATGGCAATAACGAAAATCTTAATTCAGCAATTACTGAGTCAGAGATCATTAATTGTATTACAATTTCAGAATAAGTTAAGAGTAGCAAACATCCGCCGTACGATAATGTATGAAACAAAGCATATCAAGTGTATTGCTGATGTTCCGGTGTCTTTGAATGTCTCTCTTTCGGTATAATATTTGAAAATGGTCTGATTCCGGATGCCTGTCTTGAAATAATAATTAGACCAATATATAATGGGAAAGGGGCCCAAAGCTATCTGATACTTACAGACCTATTGTGATTTAAGTTGTTTTAGTAAACTTTTTACATCTTATATCGAAAAAGACTTCAGAAGTTTTAGACTTGGGGAGATTTGTATTGCTGGCATTTCAATGCTTTCTTTCTGTTTGGAATTAACTTACATAAAATATTTTTGCTGGATCTTTTACATTTTATACATTCTAAAAATACTTTTTTTTCTTCAGATTTTCCTTGTCATCTCGCTCACTGGGGCGCTTAATTCCCAGCATTCTCTCAAATTTCAATACAGACTTTAAACTACAGGAGGTGAGTGATATAATAGTACCAGTATATTTTATTTTCACTCTTCAAAGCAGAACATGTTGTTGTATTCGTCGGATGAAGAATGAATTGGGTTTCAAACGTCCCTTATGTCTGTCACATAAATACGCTTTGAAATTTCTAGACTGGTTTTCTTGTTTCAGAAAGTTTTGCACATGAGCGAAACTTCTGAAGGAAAGAAAAAGTCAACAACAAAAAAACCCACGCATACGTCTTCTGAATAAGTAAGGTACTGACCATTTAATTTTCGGGGTGGGTGGGGGATTTGGGCAAGATTTCGGCCTCCGAATAGATTGAGAAAAAAATCAATTACTTATCTTGAGGTAACAAAACAAAATCATTCTCATTGAAAAGGAAAAATCATGCCTTCCACTCCCACCCTGCCCCACAAATTAGATGTTCGGTCCCTAAAGTATGTATGAGTTCAACATAATCCAGTCTTAAGATAAGAATGCAACATGTAGACTTATGAATGACTCGTGGATTAATATATGTGTTTGTACAGGGAGTTAATATTTATTTCTAAATTTTGTTTCATTTTAAGACAAAACACAAAAGTGTACAGTGCATAAAAACTAAAGTGCATGTGTTTTAACCTTCCTTGACAACCCTCCCACCAGTGTAATTACTACGGTATAATCAGAAAGGGTATATCCCTTCAGTGCTTCCTTCAATGTATTACGTAGATATAGAAAGGACTTAAAAAAAGATTGATGGCTGGAACTAAACGGTTGTAATATGACTTTATTATGTAAATAATGCTTGCCAAACACATGTGTCTTCTTTAGTTTTCAGTCTTGGGCGAAGATGAAGTATTTATTTCGCCGCTCGCTACACATAACATGCTGTAAAACATTCTTTCACAAACAACGAATATAGAATAGGCACAATGTTATGTATGGTAAATATTTTAAAACAACTTATTTTGATTTCATACAAAACTCGAAATATAATGTGAAATTTCCCACTTCAGGTGAACGAATTCTTTGCCAAATACCCCGAAGCAGGATCCGGGGAGCGTGCCAGGGAGCAAGCGTTAGAGAGTATCAAGGGAAACATCCGCTGGATGAACAACTATAAAAACGTTATCATAAAGTGGCTACAAGAAAACTCTCAGTAACTTTTCTTGCCATTTCCAATTAAGTTTGTAAATAGAAGATCGAATAAGCAAATCTAAGATCAGAGATTATTTGTTTTGTTCGTTTGCTTTTACTGGGGTGGGGGGCTTTTGTAACTTTTTAGTCGCTGTCGATATGTATTTCTTGTTACATTGTATATTACTGGACTCTTTAATAGTTTGGAAATGGGAACAAATGCATTGCGATTTGTAAAGGAAACTTTGTAACAAAAAGTTCATGGTTCATATTTTGTAACAGAGATTGTGTTGATTTTCAATCATATCATTGTTTTTTCTCTCTAAATAAATATGACGGTAATTGTCTTGAAGTCTGTTGGTTTTGACCCTAATCGGTACCACAAACTGAATGCACCTACTTCATCAGCAAAACATGACATAAAGATTGTTGGCAATGTCGTTCTCCCGCAGTCATCATACCAAGCGTAAGCACAGTCATCAAACCAACTGGATGCACAGTCATCAATCCCAGTAGAAGCACATTCATCAAACCTGGGGAAGTACAGTCATCAAGCCAAGTGGAAGCACAGTCATCAAATCAAGTGGATGCACGTGTATTAAAGGCACATTGTTGATACCATTTTTCGTTTATTATGAAATAGGAGAAAATATACTCTATTTACTTAGAATTCGAATCGAGAATCTCAAATCATAGAATATATTTAACAAACTCCAGATTATTTAATTATATTTATGCATAATTTCAAGCTTGAACTCATTTTAATTAATTACATCATGTATTACATTGCCGTGTGAAATTTTGCTTGACTAAAAAGAAAAGTCGCTTGTACTAATTTTAACATTTTATACCCTACTGTTATGAACTCTATCTTTGTGTTTGTTGTGGTCTAGGATGACGTCACTTCCACTCCAATCCAAGTTTACGAGAATTGTACAATTCAGTTCAATTCAACAGTTTATTCTCAAAAGTATATGCATGCTGATAAGGATGTTATTTAAATAAATTTAATCGTTTACTTAACTATCTATACAAATAATAGTAAAGCCAATAATATCGGTGACTATACTATAGCTGTGTCTGTAATACGTCTGCTTGATGAAAAAGATAAGAAAGATTTGTTAAGTATTAATATTACGGACTGAAATTATGAAGTAATGGTTGCAACGTTGTCCATGTTTCCAATCAAAACCATGCAATATTAATAATACCATATGCCGACTTGAAGCATTAATTGTCAAAATAGCATTCAGGTACCTAATTCCAGTTTTCCATCTGCAAACTATCTAATAGCGACCGAT
Source organism: Sinohyriopsis cumingii (assembly GCA_028554795.2). Lineage (NCBI taxonomy): Eukaryota > Metazoa > Mollusca > Bivalvia > Unionida > Unionidae > Sinohyriopsis > Sinohyriopsis cumingii. The sequence continues at coordinate 98,526,237 of CM068826.1, forward strand.
ATAAATTACTGGTGTATTTGAAATTTACATCACGAACAATGTAGGTTTAACCTAGGTGTTACTCTGGACAGTACTCTCACATTGCACCAACATGTCATGAACATATGCAAGGCTCCATATCTTGAGCTGAGACGCATCAGCTCAATTCGCAAATATCTTTCAGCTGATGCCACTAAAACACTTGTGTGTTCATTAATACTTTCAAGACTGGACCATTGTAACTCAATTGTGTCTGGTTCATCACAACATCTACTCCAGAAACTTCAAAAAGTTCAAAAGACAGCTGCTGGGATCGTACTTAGAGTACCACGATCAGAGCACACCTCCCCGCTGCTCTGTACCCTACACTGGCTATCCATTCGATCCAGAAACAAACACAAAATTTGTTCTCTGTGCTACATTTCACTGTCGGACTCCAGTCCAAGATACCTATCTGACCTCACCCATGTGTACACACCAGCAAGATACTTACGCTCCTCTTCTGACAATCGTGTACTCATTATTCCCACTATAAAAACAAAGTCATATGGACAACGTTCTTTTGCATACCAGGCCCAGCAACGTGGAATGAATTGCCCACTGAACTTAGACACAAAGACAGAGTGATCACATTCAAGAGGTCTCTCAAAACTGACTTATTTCGACTGCAAGAACAAACTTAAAGACCTAATAATGTTTCCTACCTGAAATATTCTCAGCATTTTTTTAATGTTTTTCTAATTTCATGTTGTTTCTTTTTGTAATAATATTATTATGTTTCTTATATTATAGGTGTTGTCTAATGTTGTAAAGCGCTTAGAGCTTCTAAAGATCAGGCGCTATACAAAGTCCTCATTATTATTATTATTATTATTATTATTATTGTGCTAATGATATTCGGAATGTGTTAGTCCTGCAGATAGCCAGAACGGTTGATTCGGATTCCTTATTTGTCGCTTACACAACACACAAAAAATTACTCTTATCATGAATCAGCGCCAGTAAATTCTGTTATCTTCCAAGGCTATTGCATGTGAACCAGCAGTATCGATGGACTTTTTTAAAGCCAAATGGTGCATGTTTTACCAAAGAAAAAAGTAATTAGCGACACCTATCAGCAATAATCGGTTGCCTTGACCTTTAAAATAGAATTTACTGGCGCTGTAGTGTGATAGGCATGCAGGTTTCCAGACAAATTTGCCACGTGGCTTTGATCTACCGGCGTCTCTCTAGAGTCCTGGTTGAACGAAACTATTGTTTAAATAATGTTGATCAACGGGAGAGCCACTGCAGACGTCAAAAAGAAAAAAACAGAAGAAGAAATAAAAACACAACCAAAAAAAAAAGACCACGTAGATCCTGGTCTCATTGTGAAGATTCGTCTTGTCCAAGATTAAACAAGTCGTCAGTTACTATAACTTAAAACCTTTATCGTGCCAAACTATTTTAAAACAAAACTTAGAAGAAAAAAAAGTTGAGAATAGTTCCATATAACATATTAAAGTTTTATTAAAATTGTAATTCTCCAGTAGTGTGAACTTGCATGGTAGGAGCAATAGCTAAAACTGTGACAACTTCAGTCCAATGTAATTTGCTATTTCTACACAAGACAATAAGACCACAAACACACACACACACACACACATTTATAGAGATTAAATATCTTCAAAAAGCAGTTACAATTTAACTGCTCCATGGTACTCTTTAACATCGTTCTAGATGTCATCTCGAGTTCAAGTTGTCTGCAGATTCGTGTTCCATAAATACATTTTCAAGAAAGTGTGCAATTTTGCGGTTAACTTCTGCTTATTAAAGTTTTATTGTGGGGGATAAGGGAGTTGAAGAGAAGCGTTTGTAAAATGCTTCAAGGCATGGGAGATTCTTACATATCTTTATTGATAACATCTATTCTTGTGTTTCAAAAGTCTACGCGATATGCTTTGCAACATTTCATACCCAGGCTTAATCCCCGATGATGACATGTACAATAGTCATATATCACCCATCCATTGGGTTCTATCATTTCCTCGAGCTCTGCCTTCGCTGACATCAGTTGTCATTAACCAACGGGTTGCTAATACGGACAAAAATTAAGTCAGTTTCATCTTATAATTTAAACTTTATTTAAGCTTCAATAGTATGCTTTCCATCTAGCTCCTGTGCATGTCCCCCCCCCCCCATCTCTCTCTCATCGTGCCACCGAATAAGGAAACACGGCGAAAGAAGTTAAAATTATTCCGATAATTAACTAACATCAAATATATCGGATTGTTTTAAAAAGTCAATAGATATGCATAATAAGATACTGAAACACAATCTCGCCATTCTCCGTAATAACATGCGGAAATACTTCAGTATAAATTGCTCTAAATCAAAGCCGATAAGACAAGACAACCAACCGAGATAAATAGCTGCTACTTCATTGCTATCCGTTTCGTCAAACATTGATCATAGCATGATTAAAGGCAAACCGTTATTCCAAATCGAACTAAAACAAAAAGTACAAATGAATGTAAATGTATGCCTATAAATTTAAACATGTTCAGCACCAAAAAGTCTACAATTTATCTCGACTTATTTTCTTGACCAAGCGGCTGACTTTCCCAAACACTTAGGCAAATTGTTTCAATCGATCGAGATTTAAAGCTAATACAGGAAGTCCAGAGTGACCCAAATTGCCGCGGTGTTCGCTGGTGAAAACGGAAACGGGCGAATAAATCTTCTAAACACGATATGCATCAAACACTCAAACACTATTGTGTTATATCAGTTTAGTGATATTCTCTTTTTGATTTTCTTGTATAAAGCCAAGATATCCAAATCTTGGGAAATCTTCTGAGGACCACAACTCTGGTGTAATTTGGTCTGTCGGACGTAAGACACTGACTTGGAGTATTCTTGGGCAATTCTTGCTAAATCAATCGAGTCACGTGCACAGGATCGATGCTTCCGTTTACACACTGCGGTGGGTGGGGGCGTTCGAGGGGAAATGGCTCGAGCCTTTTGCGCTGGAATTATTTCTTTCCCGTCGAGAGAGTTTTCTGAATTTTTCTGTTCTTTGCCATCAATCATCTGAATTTGATCAGGACTGCTTTTATGAGTTTCATTTATAGCTATATGTCCCTCATGTTGACCAGGTTCAAGTTTTCTGACAATAATCTGTAACACTTTGTCTTTGGGTTTGTGAGCTGGACGTACGCGCGGAATGTGTGGCATATTAATGAAATCCCCTTGATCCACCTCTGCAGTCCAATTGGTCTTGTAATTCTCCTTTCGGGTCTCTTCTAGCGTTTGGAAACACTTCTGGTGAACCACTCTTTCCAGTCCACTCTGTGTTAAAATGCACCCTTCCAGGTCCGGCTTCGTCTCGCTCTTATCGAATTGTGTGAGCAATGGCCGCAAACTGCTGATATAGGCAGTATTAAACTTCAGATGTGGATTTTCATGCACAAATTTGTATTCCATTTCACGCTGCTCATTAGTCGCCTCCGGCTGCTGCTGGCTGGTAACTGACACGCTTGTACCCACAACACCGTGAATGGTGAACGCGTACCTGCAGACAGAAGAGAAAGTCACGAAATTTTCTCTTTGGGAATCTGCGTTTCCTTAAAGTTTCTAAGAAATAGTAACACCTATACGATTAGAAATATTAATACATATAGTAAAACTTAAGCGATTTTGCTAAAAGTTGCATCAAACTCGCGTTTTAGACGGTACATTTGTGAACGTTGCTAATGTAAGTAATAACGCGAACAATCAACGTCATGTATCACTCGGCCGTACCGTATTCTTAATCTTATATCTATAGTAATTTATATGCCTTAGTGTTATACTAAGGGCATTTAATTATGCCATATCTCTTAACATTCCATAGAAAATATGTCTGGGATAATACCAACACGACTTCATGAGGTACTGTAACCAATCCGACTCCAATAGTCTGAACGATTAATCATATTTATAGCGTTTAATCATGACCGAAAACAGATATATATATAACAGATATATATATATATATATATATATATATATATATATATATATATATATATATATATATATATATATATATATATATATATATATATATATATATATATATATATATATATATATATATATACATATACATACACGCATTTCATAGTCAGAGGTGAACCACTGATTTCCATTTTTTGATTGCTGTAGATTTCAGAGATTTTTTTGTCTGGCTGAAACCTCAAATCCTGCTCATCCACTGTTCCAAATCAATATCCATCTTAAAACTTAAGAGACAGAAAACAGTATACTTAAGTTACGCGTAGTGTGACTCGAAGCTGCTTCTGCATGGTTTTGTTCATTTATCTGACCTTTATTCACACTTTCATTCTAAATAGTCACCTTTTTTAACATTCATTTTATTGTCTATACACATTTCATATGATAAAGTTGTTATTATCACACCTACGAAAACTCACCAATGTGTTATCTGTAAAAATATCATAACATTTAGGAATTCTTGTCAGCACAATTATCGTGACAGTCGCCTCGTGTGTAAGACTAGAGAAACCGTTTTATCAACGACTCCTCCTACATAAGACTTTCGATCAATATCACAAATCTTGCTCCACACAAGTTTTAGGATTACCCTTAAATCCGCTAGTTTGATTACTGTGCAGTATATACTCGTATCTCACCCAATTCAAAAAATGCAATAATGATTACTTTCACATATATTACTTCTTATAAATATGATGTTCTTTTGTTACACACTATAACATATTTTTGTACCGCATGATGTATGGATATGTATCACGGTCAGGGGCATATATTACAAAATAAACACTGTTATCATATATATATATATATATATATATATATATATATATATATATATATATATATATATATATATATATATATATATATATATATATATATATATATATATATATATATATATATATATATATAAAAGCAACACCAACACATAGAATGTGTGACCGGTTTCGCTATATTACTTAATCAGACTGAGTTCAACTGAATTCAATATCATTGCCTATGTCATTATATATTCTGTTTCTAAGTGCTCAATGGCATAAACAAGATGACGTCATATCTTACATTTTTAACCTAATTGTCTTATTCTTTAACGAATAATTGACATGGAGATATGCATATACAGCACAGATTAATGATATTTTAATACATAAAAATACATAAAACTGGATCATAAAGATACATATATATTGATAACTATCTCTAAAATTTATGAATAGAGATAAACAGTTAAATTTATATTTTTATTATGTAAAATGCACATTTAAGAAAGATATAAAAAAAATTAAAAACATAAATCTTTAAAAAATCAACAACAAAAAAATGATATATTATATCTTCATATACTATTGACAAATGTTCAAAATTTAATCAGAACTCAAGTTATATAGTAAAATATTATGGTGTGCATAATACTTATAACCAAGTATTTTATAAAACAATAATCATAATGTAATAAAAATTAATTTTAAAATGCCTTTCTTTTGTAAAGAATTAGTTAGTTATTTTTATGACATTAGTTTATCCTTTCACTGGCTAAGTTATTCTGTAAATTAGAAGAATATAAAAATATTCTTAACTAATTGTAAAAAGGGGACATAATTCGATTTTTTATAATTATTTTTATATTCCTTTTAATTATGTGCTCTTTCTACAATTAGTTACGAATATTTTTATATTATTCTAATTTACAGAATATATATATATGGTTTATGGCCTCTGGACTTATGAAAGATGGTATAAGTCAAGTCAAACCGACCTAGGGAAGAGAGAGAGAGAGAGAGAGAGAGAGAGAGAGAGAGAGAGAGAGAGAGAGAGAGAGAGAGGGAGAGAGAGAGAGATGTTATATGTTGTAATGTAAAGCAGAAACATGATTTTGGCCAAGTGTAAAAACATTAAAAAATTTGTTGGTTTGTTATTTCGCTTAGTTTCTGTTCCAGACTAATTTCCATGCGCCGGTACATGAATGACTGAGCTATCGCTGTGTTCAAGAACCCAAAGATGTGTTTTGTAGTACTCTACTTTCTTCTTTAAAACATCTTTCATGTTTAAATCATAAGTGTGTTTTATATTGATTTAATGAATGTCAAGAAAAATTGAAACTAAAAAATGAAAACAATCAACTTATCAATATGCAAAGGTGATTGTGAATAGCCACAAAAGGCACAGAACTACATTTTGTAGCGGACACACTCGGCAGGGATGTGAGGAGTTCATTCGCTTGTCAATACACAATTGTCCGTAGTCAGTCTCAACTTCAGTACCAATAATATACCACTCTTTGTATGAACTTTCAATTAAAAGGAGAGTCGGCAAGCCTCGTTTTCTATTAATTGAAAATGTATACATCTCGTGGTATATCATTGATTTACCGTATATATATATATATATATATATATATATATATATATATATATATATATATATATATATATATATATATATATATATATATATATATATATATATATATATATATATATATTGCAATATTGGTAGGTAGTTATAGAACATGGTCTCTCACCTTTCATATCCGTTATACAGGATGCGAAAGCTCCTTAAGTCATGTTCATGGTCTTGTGGGTCATGTAGCAAGATGTCGGTCCACCGTGGTCGGACTTTAGGCTCTCTTCTTTCTATATATGGCAGGATGAAACTATTACGGTCTCTATTCATTTCAAGAAAGAAACTCTTATGTCACTGTTGATTCCGGTTATGATGTAAGAATATGTGTCTTTGGAGGCGCTCACCGGTCATTTAATACTTTTGAGAGAGTGACGTATGTAAGGTAAAGTTGTTTGCATTTAAAACATGCAAATTGACAGAATGTTAACATACCTCTATGCTACTTTAATGTAATGTGGCTGACATTTATTTGGATAGTGTACGTTTGAAATTGTACATGATCTAAGCACACTGCTAACTTAAATGGTTGCTCCCTTCTGCTCAAAAAATCAGCCTGAATTAGTCTGAAATAATTATCCGTAGCAGCTATTAAAATAGGGAAAATGAATTTCGGCAGACTAGACAATACAACTTCTGAAAGTGCAATGAATGAGTTACCAAATGTATAAACTATAAAAAAAAGTTATCGGCTCTTTTCTATATAATTTACCAAAGTGCTCGTTAATATTTTCGGATCAAATCACTGTTCTGGGACTATCGTACATTCGTTCGAAGACATTAGGTTATATCATTGTGATACATCTAGACTGTAATCATATCAGCACTGCTCTAGGTTATTGGCATATGCAAAATTGGAATTCGTTCGGAACGCAACTGGAATATATTAGGAATAGAATGCTCTATATTTTTGGACTCGTGATAAAACTTTTAGGGCTATTTGAGATTTAATTGTTATTGTAATATACTTAATATGTTTTAGAAATGACCATTACGAACATACACATCGCGCTGTCAAATAAATTATTTGGCAACATCCTTAGAATCAGTAATCAACTTAACAAGAACGATTTGATTTAAATCTATGACATAAAACAAAGACCTTTTATGCTCAAGACGATCGATCGTTTGACATAAAATAATATAGTCAATGCATTTCCATGTTCGTAAAAGTGGTCTGCAATCAGATTGCGCCCGTTTTCCCGTTTTTGAAGATTGTAGTGTTGTTGACACGTTTCAAGGTTTGAAAGGAGAGCACTTTGATATGAAACAAAAATATTTCATCTCATCAGGGACACCAGGACATAGTCTTTTAATATCACATAAATTAACGTGAAAGCATCAACATCCACTCTCACGCAGTAGATTACTAGTTTTGATTTGTCACGTGTTCATTTTATGGCAGTCAAGCTCTGTTGATAGACGTGGAAAGCCCTACGTAATTCTAAGTTTAGCTGTCTAAAATGCGATTTTCAGCCTTATTGGATTGAAAATGACCAAATTTTAAAAAATTTAGAATTTCGAATGAAACAGAGAAAATGAAAGCAAAGTTAATGTTTTGAAAATGTATATAGTAGGGCCTCTTTAATGTGTATCCAGTAGTCACAAGAGTCAAAGCTTAATGTTCTGATATTCTGGCAAAGGCTATTAAGCAAATGCTACTGGAGAATTTCACAGGACCTGAGATGGATTGGACACAACCACTCAAAAGAACCATGCAATGCAAATTGTTGCATCTGGAGCCATTGTGCCTATTTGGCGATAAATTGCCAACTAATATTAAGTCAGACACATGCTTAATATAAGGATTATTACACATAAAGTCTGAAGTGGGGCATCTGCTGCATTGACTGATGGGACTAGTTCTCTTGGGTTCTACGTAAGACACTAAGGAAAAGTAACAGTATGGGAAAAAACGTGAAAGTAGAAAGCGTTCTCCAGGAAAGAACTGGGTAAAAGTTAAGAAGAAAAAAAGACTTGACAAACTTCAAAGATTTATAAGATAATGTTGCTGATGTCAAAAGGATAATTGTGTAGGCTCTAGAATGCACAATATTTTAAAGCTGAATAACATTAAAATATATAGTTTTCGGATGTTATGTTGTATCAGCGAGAAAATCATGTGTGCGATTAATCAGCTTGTCATTCATATGTCACAAGTCTTATTACGATGGATTGAACATTTTGGGCTGATTCGAGAACTAAACGTTTGATAAAAGTGATAAAAGTGATACAATTATTTTCCAGTTTTGATTAAGGTTCGTCAGTATAGCCTAATAGGTTACCCGATTTTATGAAACAGAACAGAACGTGTATAAAGTACTTTAGGCCTCCGGCCCATAATACATGATAATAAAACAGTATGATACACAGTACGCTATAAACAATATAGTAACATACACTTGTTTAGGTGTTTATATTGTAACTTTTTTTAACAGTTTTCTTCTCCTAGTTTAAACGCAAAATAAAAGAAAATTGAAACGTTTTAACACAGTCTATGTTCTGAGTGGACCTTAAATTTAGAAATGTATCTACTGAACTGCTGATATAATACAGCCAGTCGAGATACCCGATTTTACCAAAATATGAGAATAACAGCTTGTTATTAGTTCAAAAATAACAGCACAATTGTCTGATTGTAATTTTTACTTAAATTAATATTTTACTTTGTATATAACAACTGTTTGAGCATATGATGTAACAGAGAGCAAATTATTTTCTGAGCTATAGAACCAGCCTATGTGTATTAATCTATTAAATACCGTATCGCAAAAAATGAACGTTACTGACTGGCTAAAAATAAATGCCGGGGGAAAGATTTAAAGTAATTTTCCTGAAGATGTCTTTGCACGGGTAAGCTGTTGTATTAGTAGGTTTCAGCCAAAAACCAGTCTGATTTCTTAAGAGTCGCAACAAATTTACTACTGGATGTAATTGGTGAGAACTCACCGACAGTGTGTGTGTGTGTGTGTGTGTGTGTGTGTGTGTGTGTGTGTGTGTGTGATTTGGATTTTTAACGTAGCTTTAACAATTTTAAGTCATATAGTTAAGATATCTGCAGTGTGGCAGTTTATAGTGATGTCTAGCACTGGGGCATCATGCCACAGACATGTAGCATGATGTCCCATCCAGTCACATTATCCTGACACCAGACCGATCAGTCCTAACACTGACCTCTTAATGCTGAGCTCCATGCACTCACCGGACAGGATTTTATAGTGATAACATATAAGTGATTTTAAAAAATCGCTTAACATATAAATTTCGTCATTGCATAGATCACTCATAAGATGTAAGAGTGATTTACCAATCTCACCAGAAAAGTATCGTAATTTCGCCAAATATTAAGGTTACGATCCATGAAAGTAGTTGCCTGCCCTGTACACCCAGTGAAAAAGGACCCGGATAAAATAGGTGCAAGGCCTTTTTCACCTATTTTATCAGAATGTTCGACTGAATTTGGTTGCAACTGTAGGAATAAATTATCTTTTGTTCATGGTTTGGACGTTTGTACTTACAGCAGCAAGTATAGAAGTACGTTGGATTTTACTTTTTGTATCCAAGAATCGTCTTCTAAAGTACTGAATAATGTTTTCTTAGCAGCGCAATAAATAGTGTAATACATATCCCCCAACTTTGCCTGTAGTAAACTCGGGCACATAATGCATGACTAAAAATATTTGCTTTCAAAAGTAGGTTTAGATAATTGAAATTTTTAAAAGTTAGGGATGGAAAATTGTATTGTATAACTAAAGGTGTTTTAAAGGTATTTTTCGCTTGTTTTTTATTTTTATTTAAAAAAGTACATTTTCCCTATATTATCAAACCAAATAAACCTATCCAGACAAAACCAGATCAATAAAAGAAGTTGTGTAATTTTTCTATAATTGCCATTCATTTTCTCAAATGTTTCAATGATTGTATTACCTCTTTCTCTCTCTCTCTTCCTTTCGTTGTGCAAATTTCTTATATATATTTCTTTATCGACTTGAAGCGATTGTAACAAATCCTGATTACTTCCCTTTGTCAAAGTATGTTGCATGGTGCGTTTAAGCCAATTTAGCGTAAAGCGTGTGTTTTAAATCTAGATAGGAACCAAACTACTTCTATACTTCTTTTCAGAGAAAAAAATTAATTCATTTGTGGAATATGTAATAAAACTGTCATATCAGCAAGCTCCCAAATAAAAATAAATGTATCGATATCTTCAAAAATTACGTGTCAGCTATGTTTTTGCAGGTACTTTCAAGAAAAGTGCGGTTAACTATCAATAATTCTTATGAAAGTAAAATTTAATTTAAGGTCACAGGCAACTAATTATTCTACGACCATCTATGTGAGGTTGTATATTTAATACAGTACAGATAGTGAGTGCACGGACAAACGGACAACGTGGGAGTCGTGGAACGAATCGTATCGTCATACCAAAGAGTTTACGTTCCACTGTTTTGTTTGAGTGTATAGTCAAACTCCGATTTTGTAGGGTTAAATTCAGTTCTATTTAATAAATATTTTTAAATGAACCCTATATGTTTAGCAACATTAATGTACTAAATAAATTCCAACCTTTAAATAACAAATAAGTAAATTCGTTCATCGGCGTATACCAAAGATTCAGTCTGGGTTTGCACTCAATTTGATGAGTTTGTGAATTGAAAGAGCAATTCCGTTTCCGGACAATACCTTGCGCCATTTCTTACTTAGAAGCTTTTCGGTCTCAACAGATTTCTAAACTTCAGTGTCGTTCCTAATTTAGATTATGTTACGATAAATATACGAAATAAACATTTTAAATAAAACTGTAAATAAACAGTACTTATATAAACGATGCAATGTATCGTGGTTTGCTGTGTAACTCATAAACTACTTAAATTTACCACAAATAATATTGAAAGATTCTGTACAATAATATATGTTGTACTTTTGATCAAGTTTTGGATATGATTGTCAATATTCTACAATAAAAATCTCAGTCTTTATGTCAATTTCTTGACATTTTATAAAAGATAAATGTAATGCACTTTCGATTGAGAAATAACAAAGAACATATGAATCAGTAAATAAAGACTGAAAAATATGTTTGGGACACGAAACTGCGTAAGTCCTTTTAAGAACCATGCAAGGCTGCCATATGGCACAGTGCAGCTTACAACAAGTCAGGGATTGAAAAATCGTTTGGTTCTCTTTCAGGAACAGGCATGGGTAGCAAATTGGATCAGATTCATTTCGAAACGGTAACAAGCCGTTTCGAAATCCTCCCCCCCCCCCCCCAACATAAAAGCAAGGATTGATTTATATAATGTATACCTTTTCTTAAAGTGTTTGTGCATGAGAAAATGAGAGTTACCTTTGTCTGTCGCCGTTCTAGTTTTATCTTCGACGCTTTCTCGCACAATCAACAATCTTGGCTTTTGCCTGAAAATATGAAAATATTGAAACCAAATTTATTAAGATGAACAAATTTAAAAGAATGTAATCACGTAACATATGACTTTGCAACAATACGTAAAAAGTCATTACGTAGAAATCTCTTCCTCGAGAAAGTATGCCAAACATATATATCACAATCCTGAATAAAAACATAGGAAGATGCAGTACAGAAAATCGTAAGTTCATGTTTTGACATCAAACACTTTACCATTTTGTATAGTATGCCATCATCAATTATGAATTCCCTTTTCAGCTGTTTGAAACTTGTTTGCTTTTGTTTTAAAACGCAAGCTCACATAAAGTCATAAGGTTGCTAAGACAATCGTCTTGTTAAAGACGTCACTCTTTTATTATTAACGTCACTTCAAAACTGGAGCATAATTTTGCCTTCCCTGATGGTGTCTGTCCACAGTTTGATAGTCTTGTAGTTAGAAGAGCAAATGTAGCGACGGGAACAAAAGATCTACTGTAGGGAGACAATACAATATGTAACGACCGCTCTGGTGGCCTATTGGTTAGAGCGTCCGCCTCGGATGCGGGAGGTCGTGGGTTCGATCCCCGGCCGAGTCATACCAAAGACTTACAAAAATGGTACTAACAGCTGCCTCGCTTGGCGCTCAGCATTAAGAGGTTAGAGTTAGGAATGGTCGGCCAGGTGTCAGGATAATGTGACTGGCTGGGACATCATGCTACATGTCTGCAGCATGATGCCCCAGTGCTAGACATCACTATAAACTGCCATATTGCAGACATCGTAGCGATATGACTGAAATTTGTTTAAAGCTACGTTAAAAATCCAAATCACTTCACATCACATTATGTAACACAAGTTTTGTTTCCTGGGTAGTAAGTGTTATTTCGTAATTGCTTATGCCTAAAAAGTATAGCAAATCCCTATTCCCCACAAACTTGACTTTTATGGCCAGGACAGTGACAGTTTGAAATTTACCTATTTCCAATGAGAAAACGGGCGAATTTGTGTCTTTTCAATCACATAAAGTCAGAAATAAATAACATATGAATAAAACTTAACATGTATTTTTAATAAAGTAATACTAAAATGATCACAAAAGATTTCGAAGTTAGTAGTTTTTCAAGCTTTACGATTATACTGTAAATCACTTTCACGAATCAGCCCCCAAATATAGTCTCCCATCATGTTCTCGTTATACTGTCCTTAATTAGCGGCGATCAAAGTCTTGAAGGTACTTGAAGACTCCCGACTCCTTATCTAAAGCTCTGACAAATTGTTTCATAAGGCTCAGTTTGATGTGCAGTGATGGCACCAGCACCTTCAGGGGGTCCACCAGTGTCTCCCGCTTGACTTTGCTCCTCTCCACAGAGAACTCCGTCCGTTGTGGCCAGTCCCGCCTGTGGTAATGCGCTTTGATGTTCCTGCTGTCCCAAAGGCAAATATAGCAGGGACACTTGGTAAAACCGCCTTGTTTAAGTCTCCAATGACCTTTGATTATACTTAAAGGCGTCCAGCAAGTTCTTGATGCTGTTGTAATCCTATTTGAGGTGTACCGAGTGAGCCAGGGGAAGAGACGTGTAATTGTTAATATTATGGAGCAGCATGGCATTGAGGCTGGTGGAAGAGTTGTCAGTGAAGAGGATCCACCCATTCTGGTTACAGGCGATATTCAATTGCCTCAAAAACAGACGGGTCACATTGTGGCAGAAGCAAAGCCCATCTTGACGGGTGAAGAAGCTGAAAAAGTTTGGTGACGCTTCCTCTGATCTGCGACTTGCACGCTTTCTTCCAATAAGTTCCATTGCTTAAGCTTAGACCCTAAAAGCTCTGCATTGGATTTTGTGAGACCAAGATCTCTGATAAAGTCGTTGATGTCTTTTTGGTTGGGTTAGTATGGGTTTCTCTCCTCAGCTCCACCTCTAAAATTGTCATCTGTATCTACAACGTCTGACTTGCTGCTCTCTTCTAAAGACGGCTGCTCTCTCTCTCCGGAGGAGTGGGAACGGGGAGCTCAGGGCAGTGTGGCACCTTGGCGAAGGATGAAAGAAGGTCCGGATACGTGATAGCAGGTGTATTCTTGCCAGTCCGATGTTTGGAATGCTCCAACATGCAGAAGTAGCAGTAGCTTGAGTGGTCAGTGGGTTCTCGCCAGATTCTTGGGATAGCGAACTTCATTGCTCTCTTTTCCCATCTGTACCATCTCATAAAAATCAATAACACTGAAAATGATAAAACATTTTAAAATTAAAAACTTTTACAGATTTAAACATTTTTAAAAAATTATAACAAAATTTCGAGCATCACCTGTCCATCTTACCTTCCAGATTATTTTTTTGTTTGCAGTGCTCGCAGGTGAAATGAGGTGCCCATGGTTTGTCTTGATCCCCGACAGGCATGCCATAATATGCGTTGTAGGCCTCACACATCTTAGCAGATGCTTCCGTGGAGTACTTTTTTGCTCTTTTATCCACTTAGGCAGCTGGAACTAAACTGAAATGGTGGGCCTAATGCCCCTGTATTTATACCGCTATTTATATTACTGGAAAGTTCTAGAATGTTCTAGAATTTACTCCAATTTTGCTCAGCACTGAATATATCTGGAAAGTTCTGGAACATAGGTAAATTTCAAAATATCACTGCCCTGGTCACAAAAGCAAAGTTTGTGGGGAATAATAGCCATTCTCTATGCTTTTCAGGCGTAAGCAAATAGGAAATAACACTTTCTACCCAGGAACAAACAACAACAAAATTGTTACACGGTGTTATCTGTTGTGGGTATATGGGACAGATAAAGAAAGTTTAAATTTCACATTGGAGCATACACGAACAAGAATAGATGTCTTAGGTTCATTCGATATAAATGAGGAGGCAGTCTGCTACAATCGTATCTCAGTTTGATTAAAATAGTATAAATTTTTTATGACATCGAGTAAAATACTGGGGTGACATTTCAACATTAGCTCGAATATTTTTTAAACATTTCGAAGGACGGGGACTTCAACATTCAATTGCATGAAAGATGTGTCATTTTATGTCAGTCATGAAGAGAGCAATTTAATACTTTTATACAAGATGAAGATCGGTTTCCAATACATTTGGTGGAGTCATATTGACTATAATGCGGATACTTTCTGCAAATTTCTTCTCGATTTTTAATATTACTTCTCATTTGTTTAAAAGTAAAAATATTATTTCCCAACCTAAATTGGAAAGTTTATCAAATCTGACCCCTTCGAGTTGAACTTTTTCAAGTCTGTATGATTCACGATCACAAAGATTATTGCACACTTTGTACGGATGTTCAAGCACTGAATTCCTAAACCTGTTGTTTAAAGCCGAACTTCATAAAGTATAGGTAAACTTTCGAAGCATAACCTGCTTACTTGTATATGCTAATAAGATTATATCTATATCTATATCTATCTATCTATATATATCTATATATATATATATATATATATATATATATATATATATATATATATATATATATATATATATATATATATATATATATATATATATATATATATATATATATATATATATATATATATATATATATATATAGTCCGTTCACAATTAGATTATAAAGTTGTTTCAAGATCTTTGTGGTGATCACCTAAGCTGATCAGTTGACTTCGTTCATCGTCTAATTAGAACTTAATACATTTTTAAGGAAAGAAAAACAATATGCATCCAATTTTTACGAAAGCATGTCCTAAAATGCAACTTGACGTCCAGTGTTGCAGTTGACCCTTATTAATTCTTTCTTGTATGTGCAGTACTGAGCAACATCTGTATAAAACATTAGTCATCAGCAAATAACGTGTGAGACTGGTACATTTTAATTGTACGTCACTATTAAATGTGAAAAACAGGAAAGACCCCAAATCTGAACTCCGATGAATACCAATATCTATAAGATAGTCAATGATCAAGTTGAGTACTGTACGTTTGTTGCCATAGAAAGAATCAAGATCTCATGCCAGACTCATTCAAATGTGTTGGAAATACTACAGAAACATTACATGCCGCGTCTTTGGTATATTGAGATTTCGAGATTTTATTAGATTGAATTTCGCATGAGTTTATGTAATGTAACTTGATTGGAATGGGAACGCAAATATTTAGGCAAGAATGTTATGAAAATAAAAATGAATCAAGTGTTAAAAATGTTTCAGGGTCACTGAATATTAGAAATTAAAGCAGCGAATAATACTGGGGGGGGGGGTAAATATTGACATAGCAAACAACCATATTAACTTGCATTTAATTTTTGGAAATGTATTTTTAAATATGTTAAGAAAATTTAATTGATCCTTTAATGTTATTACAAGTATTTTAATATTATTGCAGAACATCCATATTAAATCACTGATCTGAGTAGGAATAAACTCATGATCATATAGACGATACGTCTTGTGTTTGAAAAAGTACATGGGGCTTGTTTAATCTAATTGAATAACATGGTTTGGGTACGGGTACTTTATACAAAGGATTGGAACAATGACAAATTTCGGTTTTCCAGTAAACAGCTGGAAAGTGTGCGTGTGTTTGTGTGTGCGTGTGCTTGTGTGTGCGTGCGTGCGTGCGTGTGTTTGTGTATGCGTGTTTTGACAAATATAAATTCAATATAGGCCTTGTTCAGTATATTATTAAATGAAAGTGTATCTCTGTATTGATACAATGTATAAAGTGGTCCATACAAATTGAAACAACCAACGTAGGTTTCCAATAGTCATGACATGAACATTTTTAAGTGTATTGATAAAATGTACAAAATAGCTCTTAAGGTCTGGTTGTAGAGTGCGTATGAAACAAGTTCCTTGTCTTAAGTATCAGTAAAAATTCATGTACGGGAGGGACTTTGAAGTTTCCTCCTGAGCAGTTATGTATTTTAACTTTCATGAAACGTATCTATGTTACACATGATAGTCTTCAGATCCATCCTTGATGAAAGCAATGGGATATATTTATATACGGCACGCTGGACTTTTATAAACTATAAGTCAGACGCAAATGCCTCACACCCCCGAGAACGCTATAATATAGCTGTAACTCTGCCAGTCTTTGTTTTTGTGTGTGTTTGTCCTTTAAAGCTGATATCACCTTTGATACAAGCTTAAACGGAATGTTCATCTCTATATGTTTTGCATGGCAAGATATAAAGTTGAGATAGTTACCTGCAACATTTTGATTACTATAAGTATCAGTGGAACTAAGGGTTTCATATATTTTAACAAGTATATCCTGGAAATGACTATATATTTCACTCTTTACTTTTTATAAATATCATAGCTCAATGTGAGTTATTAAGTTCTTGGAAGAAACGTTTCTAAAGAAAGAAAGATAGTTAAAATAATTATTTTACTGAGAATACATATCCTACTCCAAAGATCTTTTATTTATTTTACGAAGGTTGGTTAAAAGACTAACGGATGAAAACGGCTGATTGTGTGTTTTTGCATTGGTTCGGTTTCTTTGCTTATTGCTTCCATAGACTTCATGCCAAATCTATCAGGTATCTACATTTCTCAAAACATGCATGTATTTGCAAACTATGTAAATTATAAAATGAAAACCTTGTTTTATATACTTGGGGTTTCTGTGGCTGGTTTAGATCATTTTTAATTGTAGGGTTAAACTTTTAAAGTTTTAGATGTAACTTGTGCCAGAATCTAATCATAAATAAACTATATACAGGAACGATCGCATTGCCAATCCAACAATTTTTAAACGCTAGGAAAGTTGTGATATATGCATTTTTTTCAGACGATCACTATCTCTTTCATCGGAATGATCCTTTGGGGTTTTCTTCTCTTGGGTTGTACGTCTGTTTAAAGTTTGGCCTTTTGATATCACACACACACACACACACACACACACACACACACACACACACTTTCCTTAATTACCATATACACACCTGCTCTACATTTCTATTTCCCAATAAGTTAAAAAAAAAAGTCGATGGTCTAAAATTAAAGTACCGACAGACGATGATTCGAGTATTACTCCCATCGGAAATAGGGAATCAACCAACCGAAATAAAATGGGCGCACTACATATATTATGAAGTTCTGAGAGGGTTGAGGATGTAAGGTGAAGTTGTTTACATTTGCAACATACACAACAGAGAGAATGTTGTTATATAATGTGGCTTTAATTTCTTTGGATATTATACTTGTGGATATAGTACATGATCTAAGCACACAGCTAACTAAAGCGACTGCTCAAAAATCAGTTGTTTGTTTTTACAATTTACCTTTGATGTCCAGGAAGTGAAAATGGCCCAAGTGGAGCTAGCAGTTTTTTTAGATGTGCACATCTGAGGTAAGGCCGTATTTTTTATAACCCATGTTACACCCATCAATCATATACCAAAATAAAGGGAATTAAAGGTTTCTTGAACAATACCTAAGATATGAAATATATGCAAGACAAAATAAGAAACTTATGCGCCACCTTAAACATTAAGCCTAATGGAAGAAAAAATATTTATCAAAAGACACACAAAAATCCAAATAGTTCAAAACGCCACAGAATTAAGACAATAACTTTCAAAATATCGCACAAGTAAAATTTTAATGTTTTCTCTCTTTAGCAAAATAGTAGAATATAGTAGTAGTTTCTATCTCACTAGATACCACAAATACTATGTTACCATTGCATTGTCAATAAATAAAATGCACATACCTATGTGCTGTTAAAAACACATCTGTATTCTTTATTTATTTACTGAGTTGTATATTAATTTAAATTTCCTATCATGCATTTGACTTTGTAAACATTTCGATATTGTGACATCTTACATAACTTTACCGTATGTATATTGTAATAAAACCCTCCACAAACAAAAGGAGTAACAACACATTGCAATGTACAATAGATATTACGGCGTACAATATGTATTTCACGTGACGTCGTGAACAAAAGCGTGACGACATGGAGATAAATGTGTCTGTCAAAGTGATGACACAATGGGTAGAAGAAAAACATGTTTCTCCTCAAGTACAACATAATATTCGGAACGAAAAGTAAGTTTCATTAGACAAAAATGATTTAAAGCCACTTTTATTTAAGTTATATATTCATGAATCAACTTTATGATGATGTGATTAATAAACCCTGAAATTTGTATAAATTTGTATGTATTGTTGACGTTGATCTTTTTTGTCATTGATGTAGTAGTAGCAGTAATAGTAGTAGTAATAGTTGTTGTTGTTGTTGTTGTTGTCGGTTTAACGTCGTCTGTCAGCACATTATAAGTCATACATAGCGGCCAGCATAACCGGTGGAGGAAGTATCCGCGAAAACTAGTAGCAGTAGTAGTAGTATCGTATCAACTATTTGTACGATTCTTTGTTGAATGTATTTGAAACTTTGACCCAGAAAGCTGCATTGCAATGCATGGTTACTAGACAAATTGGATGGTTCAATTTATATGTCAGATATGATTCGAAAATATCTAAGTATATATATATATATATATATATATATATATATATATATATATATATATATATATATATATATATATATATATATATATATATATATATATATATATATATATATATATATATATATATATATATATATATATATATATATATATATATATATATATATATATATATATATATAACACCCCGTATTTTATATCAATCATCCTAGAAAGAGTACGTTAGACTCGTTCTACTAACGCATTACAAAACGTTGGGTATATTGTAGGCGAATAAATATATGCGTCCGTCTGTCCGTATCTATATTGCTTTCTAAAGCACGAGGTCAAAATTCATCAGGATTTGTACATACATCGATGATGTGAGAACGATCTATGAGAACTGTATGATTTCGGGGCATCTCCCCTGAGATCACTGAAAGGGGTTCAAAGTTGAAAGAATTAAAAAATGTTAATTCCATTGACATTGTAATAAAATTGACATTGTAATAAAATTGATTTACTAAACCTATATGACAGGAAAACTAATCCATGATCAGCAGATTGGGATTACGACTCCTTGACACCAGTTCAGTTCATGGAGGGGCGAGGTAAAGGAGGGTTATATGCAATAAAAAGGGCGTAGGGTTTGCCATGTCAAGCCAAGGACGTGCCTCTAGTAATCAATTTCGTAATAAATATATTAACAAGGTGAGGAATCTTAATTCAAAGGAAAAACATCAATTAAATCTTGATAAATAGTCTAAATGTGCTGTTTGGAAGTTATTGCTATAAACTAAATCCAATATTTTAACACTTGAACGAAAACTTTATCGGACTCTTAGAGACAGGATTTTACCCATATTTTTCATAATTCTTTTTTAAAATTATTTTCTTTTGGCTATCATACCGGTGAATAAGAACATTGCTTTCAATTACAGAAACGACATGTCTATCGATGGTCCGAAGGAGCCCGGCACGTGCTGTAGCGGAGAAAATTCAGAAAAGAAGCATGGGTGCCAGAAACAAAAATGCAAACCAAAGAGGAAGAATAAGCCCCATGTCGCTACCAGTGACAGCACGTGCACAGCGGCTTTACCAAGTGCTGATCAACTGACGAGAGATAAGCAAAAACTGGAGGTCGAGAGATGTATGTTGATACAGAGTGGATTGGAGAGAGGAGTTGACCGGAAGTACTTCCGGAAGTTCGATGAAATCCGAGCGATAGAGCAGAATTTTGGATGCGAACATGGAACTTCCAAATATAAATTCTCCTCTGAAACAGACGACAATAGAATGTTTGATGATGGTAAGGGAGAATCAACCAAGAATTCCTGCTCCACTGTTAAAAACTCCATTCTAAAGGAAAGGACCTGTTTTCCAAATATCAAAGGAAATACCGAAACGATCGGCCATGCAGGGCAAAAACGCATGAGCAAATTGAACAAATATGATCCTGCTAAATTGCCACGGATCGACGGCCAATGCCCTAATGGTAGGAAAATCTCAAATTCTCAGTCAAAAGTCATTCTAGAGACTCTTCCATCTGTGTTCTCTCCATCTCCATCAAATAATAACCTCAGACGAAAACGGCGTTCTCGTTCATCGTGTGCATCTAACGATCAAGCCAAAAACTCTGTCGACTGTTCCACTCCGGATTCAGATGTTCCCTGCACTCATAGATCGCAGTGTATATGTAACTACAGGAATAAACACTAGTTAAGGAATTCAAACCAAATCGTGAATAATATCTCGCCCCTCAAGTACCATCATTCACTGTGCTTTTATATGAGTCGGGTTCATGCTTTTCACATATGTAGATTATAATGGCTCATTCTTTCTTCATTATTGCCAAATAATTCTAACGCAAACATTGTTTGTATGTTCGTATCATTAGCAGTAATTTATCAATGTACAAACTACATTTGCAGCTGCTTTTATATCGACAAACATCTATTAGATAAATGAAACAATTCATTGAATAGCAGACTTTTAAAGAAAGTAAAGTATGCAAAACTTCATTTCGTTTAAACATTTTTATTGCTATGATAATGAAACGATTGAGAATGGAAAGTAAGTTCTTGAGCATAGGTGGACCCCATATCCTACAAACAATCACTTGCCAAAGCAGGAGGATGTAAAGAGAGACAACTGCCATGAGCAAAATACATGAATATGCGTGATACAAATAATAAAAATTACACAGATAATGTTATACCCATTTACAAGCATATGAAGAAAATCAGGAGCATTGTATGATTTCGCTAATACTACCTTCATCAGCTCTAACCATTTAGATCATAAGACAATTGAGATGAACCTTGAAGTTAGGATGTCAATCGTTGCAGGCAAAAGTAGGTGAGTGAGGTTTAGAAATAAGACCCTGTTTTGGTCTTCATAACAGTTAGGGTCCCACAAATAATGAGACTCAGTTTCATATGCAATCCACAATTACATCATGATGACTTAATTTCATGATTAGTAAATAGGTCATGGTATATAGCACTTCAGTTATTTCTAATTTTTCTCATTTTGCATACACAATTAAATATTTATCCACACCTTAGTTATAGAATGGGGTGGTTCGCACTTTCAGCGAGGTATAAATGGTCTAAATTCAGCGAGATATACATAGATATAAATGGGCTAAATTCTTTAAGGGACGGTGCAAGTCTTACATTTTAGGACGGGCTTTCAACAAAGATATGGTTGAAATAATAAATAAAATCCTTGACATACGATAATCTAAAATGTAGAATTTCATGCTGAAATCCATTTGCTATATCATAACTTGTTATATGGACAGAAAGAGGTGATAATGGGTCATAAAGATAAAAAGGGTATTGACTATAAATAATTTTATATAAAATACATTATTTACGAAATTTTCGTCTTTCTCACAGTTTTGACCAACCAATAAAAGTTTTTAATCCTGGTACTTGCGGTGATTCCAAAAACACTTTGTGCTGGCTCTAAGTGGAGTTTTTTTTTTTTGAGTCTTCTTGAGAATAACCGTCCAGGAAAAAAAATTGTATCCTTTAAACGCGGTCATAAATGAAAAATGCAGTATGTGTTTTTTTGTAAAGACATCTGGGCTATTTTGATATTTTCCTTGCGTCCTGTCTTTTTGGATAAATAATAGCATTGATCGCAAGGTGGAACATATCATCATCAATATTGCTTATACGTAACAGAAAGATTAGCGACCCTAAAACTGACCCTTGTGGAACACCGGCTTGAAATGGATAAAAATTTTATTTATTTACTTGAGTTCAGCCGTACACGCTGTTTTTCCCTAGACAGGTAGCCTTTAAACCATTCCGAATGTGGGTATCTAGTTCTGCGAATTATTGGTGTCTACAAAAGATCATGATACCAATCCAAAAGACGACCAAGGACATATTTTCATTATTGCTAAATGTTGTAAGAATTTTATTAGTTATATCAATGAGCTATTTAGTAACATACTGACTGGGTAGGAAACGTGACTCGTACTTGCAAAGAAGTCTTCCAGACTTTTTTATATACAGTCTTCTTTCAGTGATTTACGAAATAGTCAACATAACTGCATTCTGATAACAGGGCATTTGATTAGTTCTGTCTTACCCACTTGCTTTATGAGTCTGAAGGTTTTGTATTAAGTCCAAAATATCTTGTTCTAGGATAGTAATGAATTTAATATTTTGTATTCGTTCTATTTTCGAATTCTGGCTATCGAGTATTTGGTATCGTCTATAGTGGATATCGAGGAAAATAAGCCATTAAAACAACTAGCAATTATTCAGTTTCGAGTCATTATCGTGTTTAATAAGTAAAAGAGAAACAGTGGAGGAGATGCTATTTTTGACCAAGTTCTGTATTAATTTACAATATATATTTTCATAGATAATTGTATGGTCTTGAGCCTCAGATGCGTCTTTAATACATATTTGCCTGGAAATAAAGTGTACACTTCAAATGTTTTCAAACACGTACATGTCATCTTTTTTTATTTTTCCGTTATTTTTGTATAATATTTTGCTGTTCTTGGGTTGATTTTCATTAACACTTACATACTCTAATTGACTGCGTGCTAAATAACCTGCAAAGAAGAGGAAAATGAAATCTGAGATCTCTCAACAAGACTGGATTGGTTTGATATTAGTGAAAGTCATAAGGTCATGTGGACCTTCGATGCCAATTATTGCATCTATAGGTGTCATTTTGAATAAATTTATTATATATATATATATATATATATATATATATATATATATATATATATATATATATATATATATATATATATATATATATATATATATATATATATATATATATATATATATATATATATATATATATACCTTTAAACAGTAATTATTCATTTTATTTCGCTCCTTGCCGATAAATATTCCTTGGAAAATAATTAAATTAATGCCACGATAAATCCATGTAAAGGTCACTGTAATAGTACGTAGACTTTCTAGACGAGACCAAGTACAAGGTGTGATCCAATAAAAACAGGATTGAACGTTACCCTACGTCACACTGGAATCGCCACGTATTGTAAAAAAAAAATTACCTACCCCTGCAGTGGAATGATCAGACAGGTCGTTCACTTTCCTTGACCAATTTTTAGTGCTACGTTTTTACTGTAATTGTCCCAAGCAATCCAAGATTTTTGTACGGATGCTTTGATGATGGTAACTAAGGTTCGATTACTCAACAATCAGGAATGAACAAGACCATGGCGAAACAAAATTATCACCCCTTACGACGTACTCTCCAATAGTTATCACTACTGGAAATATCAATCAGACAGAACTTAATTTCTTTGTTGTAGCCTTCCGGTTCAAGGAAAATAGCTATTTGATGTATTTAAACTGTGTATTTTTGACACATCCTTACAACAAATTGCATTACTCCTTATTTTATAGTTGTTAATGGTGATGGAAGAAATGATAAAATCTTTCTACTCTGTTTTGGGGCATTCAGCGGTATTTGTTATCATTATCTTCTTCTTCGCCAGCATTATTTTCTACAACTACTACTACGACTACTATTAATACTACTACTGCTGCTGCTGCTGCCAAGTATAATCATCATCATCATCATCATCATCATCATCATCATCATCATCATCATCAAAATATAATTATTACAGTTACTTCCATCAGGCGTCATTACAACCCACGCGCCTTCGTTCCCCCATCCTGCAATAAAGCTGCAAATTTCAACATTGTACACTTCTTGGTTTAATAGACTGCCAGCAAAATTTGGAAAACGTGTAACCGAACGAATATATGGCTACCACTGAGGCTGGAACTACCAATTCCAGTTACCTATATATTTCCACTTATTTGCTTACGATGATTGTTTAGTACGAGTTCTCAGTTAACTCGCTAAATCCTAAGATGTTTTACAAAAACGTGCAATCTATTGAAGAAGACACGTGTTACAAAACTAAATCTTGTCATATTTAGAGGGAAATATACTGAATCAGTCTCCAGCTACCGAGGTATGAATGGATTTAATTCGACTTGGTGCTTTACGGCACAGAAACACAAGTCGGTTATTTAGTGCCGAGGCAGTTGAAGTAAAGTGCCTTGACCAAGGACACTCCACGGTAGCTGACCCAGGCTGGTTCATTGGTAGGATTCCATACCACGCCATTTTGGTAATAAATCCGGCACGCTAATCACTAAGCTAATGCACATTATAGTAGCTGTCATCTGTACATTTAGCCTGATGACAGATAGAAAGTGGAAATGTTGCGTTTTGACAAACCGGCGTCATTTTGGTCTATGTAACAGTGTACATATTTGACCAATTTGGTAAACGTTTGGTATATAATAATAATAATAATAATAATAATAATAATAATAATAATAATAATGATAATTAAAAAGCAGTAGAATTGGTATTATATTTTATTTGCATTTTTCTTGCACCTGATTTGCATAACGGATGTCATCATTAATAATAATAATAATAATAATAGACAAGCAGTGGAATTGATATTATATTTTATTTGCATTTATCTTGCACCTGATTTGCATAACGGATGTCATCATTAATAATAATAATAATAATAATAATAATAATAATAATAATAATAATAATAATAATAATAATAAATAAATAAATAAATAAATAAATAAATAAATAAGTAAATAAATAAATAAATACAAAATAGTATTATTATTAATGATGACATCCGTTATGCAAATCAGTTGCAAGAAAAATGCAAATAAAATATAATATTAATTCCACTGCTTGTTAATATTAGGCACAAGGATACTGCACTTTTGATTTTTGGCATGTTTCTTATATTTACTTTTTATTTATTTATTTATTTATTAGAAGAAGAAAAAAACCTGGTTATAACCAAGAATAGATAAAGTATGTTTTAACACAACTTCTACAGCTACGTAAATTATCTTTTGTGTTTGTTTTATTTATCTGGTTTTGTTCTTTTTTTGTAACAAAATGTAAACAAATTTATTACAATTTTAATTTTCAGATGGACTGGTTAACTGAATTCCCATTCAATATGTAAATATAAGATGAAATGCAAATAGTGCATGAATCATTAGCAACATTTGGCAACAGTTATAGGGCTGTGCTTTCTTTTGATGTTGTAGTGCCGTCGAATGCTTTTAAATTCCATTAGGCGATATCCATTTTTGAATTTTCGTAAGAACAATCGTGGTACATGCCGATTTCTTTGAGATTATTTCTTCTCAACAAATGTTTTGGGGTCATTTTAAAGTAGATCTAGACTTTCTAGACATTTGCAAAATTAATGAACGAGGACTTCAAAGTAAATTTCTTTATAGTCAGCGAGATTAACGTCTTTTTAGACTTGTATAAATGTTCAAAGAGATTTCTCGGAAAATATTTTAATTCCATTCATTCCATTCTCAGAAAACAAAGAAAAAGGAGCAGGTTTATGGTTAATTCCTATTTTGTTTCTTAATGCACGTTTTTAAACAATGAACGAAATTATCACATATTTAGTCTCTGTCAAGTCTATGAACTTTAATTCTTAAATCGTATATGTTTCAGAGAAATTAATTATTTGTAAAACTAATTCATGGCAAAAGCAATCGCACAATAAGCTAGGGATTAATGTAAATGAGTGTGGGTTTTTTACATCCTTCAACCAAACCTTCTGATCAATCGGAAATCACTTGGGAACTTGAAACTACAGACTTTTTCAGAGGTGAAGCGAAAACGCAAACAAGACGTCAGATTCTAAATCTAGAACATCATCGATTTTAGAAAGAAATTCAAGAAGCATCATGTGGTATAAAAACGAACACATGCTTTTAGCAGCAATGTGTTTCCTTTTAACGATAGTGTTCGATAGAAAGCGAAAGAAGACATACCATTGACATGTTGTCTCGCTTATAGTGTTGCCCATGGATTCTTTTTCAATTGGTGAACCTTATACGTTTGCTTTACTTATTTTTATAAATGTACGTTTGTTGTTTTTTATACTACAACTGTTCAATAATTCCGATCTAATATTTAGATATTCAAACGAACGCGTGTCAAATGATAGAGTGAACATGTGATCAAGGAAAGAAAGATAGAATTCTCGTTCTGACTGAACACCTAACAGACATTAACGAACATGTTTAAATTCACACACACACACACACACACACACACACACACACACACACACACACACAACCAACTAAATTGCCAAACTTATAATGGAGACAGTTTCGACCGAGAGAAACGAGCATTTATTTAAAAACCAAAAAGAAAAATATGGTTTATTTGTACCTGATTGAACGAATCGTTTCTTTAAAACCGTACGTTCCGCATGAAATCGGTATGACTTCGCGTGATGTCTGGCAGAATACACCTGACCGAATATAGTGTAAGTCAGGCTTTGTCTCTTTCCTTGCCTTGCTGTCTAATTAATGATCCAAGCAGAATTCAAACCCATGTAAATTTGTTAGAGAAACAGCAAATCAACAGTATACTAATTTTCAACTACTTTTATGAATGAATGCTTAAGTTATCTATACGCACATTATAGAGTATGAAGTAATTGAACGCAACTTAACTTTGCTTTTATTGTTTCTCAAAGGATTTAAACTTCAATCCTCTGAAACTATGGCATCACTCATAACCATTTATCCCAAAACTATACCATTGATTCGTCGCAATAAATTAGGCTTTTAATTAAATGGAAAATTTTGTACTCGTGACTAGATCACTAGTACTGACGTATCGCTGTAGTACAACTCTATTGGCGATTATCAATGTTCACCCTAATTCCAAAAGAACGTTATTGAAAGTGCCTTGATTCAATTTAAGATGATATATTATAAAACATTTTATACTGGAGAGGGATTTCAACGAGATTTAGCAAATTAGTCGGGGCTAGAGGAATTTGATTGTTGAGTGATCGAGAGAGAAGGGTAGAATTATGATGAATTGCGTTAGGTCCGTCGGGTTCCCGAGTAATGGTATTTCGAAACGCTCAAATGGAATTAAGAGGATCGGGCGCTAATGTCTAATGATTTTCACCAGTTTCCACAAACAAACATAACCAGCCTAAATCACCCATATATTTGTAACAGTTTTAGATTTATCGATCAAGGTGTCAAACGATTTTTGATAAATGCCGAGGCTGCGCCGATTTTGACATTACTTCTCCCCGCGTATTAATGCGTTCCAATGACATGGGATTACCTTGGGAAATTTATGTTACCCGAATTGCAATAGAGAGTCTCCGTAAATTGTCAGATTGCTCGGTAGCAAACCCGACTACTCGAATTGAGCCTATAAACAAATTTGGATACGTAATTTGCGTGGCATACAAAGGCATTTCGCAAAAAATAATGTTTACTTCTTTCTTTTATGTGTTTGTGAAACTTAAAGGATAAAGCGCTGATTTATATTTAGGGTCATTTGATATGTTATTTTAATACCAATTATTGAATCTATTCCCAAACCACTTATTTAATTAAATCTTTCTTAACTATATATTCGAAATTACATCTAAAACTTACGTGAATGTATTTTTGTGTTCTTGTTTCAAATAATTTACAGAGTTCAGGTTGATATAATAAATATTATTTACTCGATTGCAGCTATCAAAAATGAAATCCAATATTTACGATTTGTCATAAATTACTTTTGCTTCAAACCTGATTAAAATATTATGATCTTAAAGAAGACTTTCAATAAAGAAACGGGGCATCAGACAAAGCCTATTTTTGCCATATATATATATATATATATATATATATATATATATATATATATATATATATATATATATATATATATATATATATATATATATATATATATAGAGAGAGAGAGAGAGAGAGAGAGAGAGAGAGAACATTGAACATTGATCGATGTCTGTCAGAACTATCAGAAGAGAAACGATATTACGGGGGGGGGGGACTTTTAAAAATGTCTTGTTGTAACTTATTAATTTGTACGTATACTAAGTTCAATCCAAGTATATGCTTCATAGATCAGGATCTGCCGTCATATACAGTGCATGCAGATCTGCAAGAAGTAATGAGTAGAAATAATAACATAGAACCTTATGTGCTAGTGCTTTATGCGATAGCAGATTAGGGTCCATGTTGTTTGCAATTTGAGCCGTCTTATAAGCGAGGATAGATGGTAATTGATAGATAATAGTTTCGACAAGTTAAACGTTTTACAACATATAGTGTACCTTATCAAATCTGACAATTTCAGAAAAATCAAGAAAGTACAAATATTTTTGTTGGTTATATAGTGTAGGAATGGAATGAATCTGCAAAATAAGCAATAAGCACAAAGCTGTTTCGTCTGACAAATATCATTACATAAAAATAGCTTTTAAAACACTTTTGTAATCCAGAATTCGAAAATATGTTATGATTTTGAGTTGATTACCTAGAAAGAGATGTAGATGTGGCGCAAATGAATCATGTTGATAACTCCTTTAACGATGGCGGAACATTTTTAAAGCTGTCCTTCAACATGTTGCACATGGATGTATCGAATGATGCAAGAAAAAAGGAAGAGGCTTTTCTGAAAGAGATGACGAACTCATAGAAATGTTTAGATTGTCAAATGTCACGAGTTGAGAAAAAAAACATACATATTAACACACTGGTATCACTTTAGTTATAATTGTAATGCATTATGTTTATTTAGATTGCTATTTATTCTAAATATGATGAGAACGACAAATAAAAAGCATCCGATGGCCAAAGGTGTACCTTTGTTGCATATGGTTTGTAAGGAAAACAAAGAAAGAACCAATAAATAAATAAATAAATAAATAAATAAATAAATAAATAAATTATAGCATGTAAAGTATTGTGAATTTATGTCTCCTCCTGCTTGATGAAATTAGAACTATACATGTAATAAATTAATTTATCATATTTTTAATTTCTGAATGAAACACATTTTTCTGTACATTGATGGGATTTTAATGGTATAAATTGCAAAAGCAAGTACAGTAGGAAGTGATCGGCACTAAAATTACAGGTTCGGTGCAAACAATATGTTTCTGTAAAAAAATAAGTATCATCTGTTCATGTTCTAATAAGTTTATTTTTTGATTTTCATAGCTGAATTTGTACTTAGACAATAATATATTTGTCTTTATTTTAAAAAAAATTAAAAATTCTTCTTCCTGTGGAGAAACAATTTGCTACAAGATCTAAAAATTCACAGTAAAGTGGTTTATTTTATAGAGAAATACAATACAGTAAGGTTTATTTGTCTACGCCTTGTCATTCATATTTTTAACGTTGTTTATAGGGACATTGAACTTAGTGTTGTGGTACGTTTCAGTATTTCTCCATTATGTCTTTAAAGCCAATATCTTAAAGAATTTATTTACATTCCAAATTTTACTTCTTGACGTCGTGTAAAGTAACTTTCCTTTGCAAGACCCGATTTTCTCGAAACTAATAGTTTGGTAGATATGACAACAACAATGTGAACGTTACTGTCCATCTATGAAATTTGGTCAATACCGAAAAGTTAGCACAGAGGTTAATCCCAGGGGGCTTAACTCTTATCAGACGCTTCATTGCAAGTCCCTACATCCACTCTAATATTACATTTGTCGCCTATCAGAATACTATATATTTCGTTGGAAATGCGTTAAATGACAGCTAAGCTGCGAGGAAACAATGTTATTTTGTTAATAGCAATGTCAGCAGGTGCCTTTATTACACTAAATTGGCAAATTTCTGATCGTGTCCTCTTTGTTCTAACACGACTTTAATTGAAGGAATTGAAATAGTACAACACAAACGTAATCAAAGGAATTGAAAATGGTGAGAATTTCATCTATCCCCATATAAATAAATAAATAAATAAATATATATATATATATATATATATATATATATATATATATATATATATATATATATATATATATATATATATATATATATATATATATATATATATATATATATATATATATATATATACAGACATTGTCTTAGTGTAAGTTAGTAGATTTCATAATGTGTTATAACATTTAATAAAATCCTAGAAATTATACGGTTATTTCAGAGTATATCATATACGAGCAAAGAAAGCTATAAAACATGTCTTCATCATTGGTAATGCTGCATTTTTATTTACTTTATTTTCTTCTCTTGAGATCAGAAACGTGTCTAATTTATAACTATTTTAATTAAACTTTGGAAGATAAATAAACGAATCACGAGTTACGTATTTTCCCTTCAGTGTGTTAAACAAAGAATTGTAAACATTAAATTAAATGTAAATGAATGTGGTCATATACTGAATTGGAATTTGTTTCAACAGAGTTAGAATGTTTGGTCTAGTAAGCGCTATTTTCTAAAGCAAAACTAAAACAATAATAAAGAAGATTTAAACACTAACTCCACTAATCAATATGCTCCTCTATTTTCTTATTATAAGAGATGCAAAGGACTCCAAAATAATGTCTACAAATTTATTTATAATATTTTCGATCCATCGTCATAAAGAAAGTGTAACCTAGAATCTAGTGAAATAGAGCAGAATGAATGGAATAGTTACACAAGGTGACCAAATGATCCCAGCTTTGGAAGTTTCAAATTAAAATTATGGATAACATTTTACCAACGAATACTTCTTGAGTAAAATTTGTAAAATTTAAACAAAACTATGTTTATGTGTAATTATTCAAGAAAACCTTTCCTGTTTAGTTTGGTACTCACCAAAAAGAAAACTAATCCATAATTGTTTTATCGAATGTTGCATCATCATAATTTATGAATTTCACTTTGTTCTTGATACATTAAGCAAGAGATATATTGATGATGTCATAAATGTATTCATCTTACAAATGAAACTTTGCATATAGATTTACATGGAAATAACCAATTACAGTTAATTTCTAGAAAGAAATCAAGTTACACGTTATGTTTGTTATGTGTATGTAAGAGGTAAGAAGGATATTTTTGACACCAAATGGCATTTATACAATGGACCATTTGAATTGTTAGTAAGAGTATAATTATGTATGTATAGTCAAAGCTGTCTCGTTAACCAACCACCTACTTTAATTTTCAACAGGTGAAAAGCTGTTTCTTTAATTTTTAACAGGTGACTGTATTTAACAGGTTTTTTATGAACATGTGTGCATGCGTCTTTGTGTATGTATGTATGTATGTATGTATGTATGTATGTATGTATGTATTTATTTATTTTATATTTTCCATTATTCTACAAGATTAACAAATATATAAATTCAAATACCATACATTCTCTCTCTCTCTCTCTCTCTCTCTCTCTCTCTCTCTCTCTCTCTCTCAGAGGTCCCGAGTGGCTCAGTGGTCTAAAGCGCTCTCCGTTACGGATCATCTCCATCTCTCCTCTGTCTGATTGGGTTCGAGTCTCCGATTCAGCCAATGTGGGTATGTCAGAAAACTTGCCAGTAGCTTCTCGTGGGTCGGTAGTTCTTTCTGGGGTTTTCCCGGGTTCTTCCTCCACCATTAATACTGGCCGCCATGTATAGCCTATCGTGTGCTGAAAAATGGCGTTAAACCCTACAACAACAACAACAACAACTCTCTCTCTCTCTCTCTCTCTCTCTCTCTCTCTCTCTCTCTCTCTCTCTCTCTCTCTCTCTCTCTCGCTCTCTCTCGTTAAAAAAAAAACATAGCATGCATATTAAATTGCTATTTGTAAAGCTTTTACACTGTGTAAATTACATACGTCCCTGTTAGACATAGACGTTGAACACTTCTTTTTTCATGCTGTGTAAATTACAAACATCCCTGTTAGACATAGACGTTGAACACTTCTGTTTTCACACTGTGTAAATTACAAACATCCCTGTTAAACATAGATGTTGAACACGTTGCTTTCGCAACGATGAGTATACGACACTGCAACGTTGCCACCGTAATGCCTGGGACAAATAATAAACAAAATAAATTAAAAAACAATATCCCCTTCTATATTCTGCAAGATGCAGTCTGTCAGTATTATACTTCAAAAAGCGCACCAGCATCACCATTCATAAAAGAATAAAAGGCCTCCAAATCAATATCTTTCAGCACTTATTTATTTTAGTATGCGACTCTGAATCATCAGCGGAATATCTATTCACGGTTTTCATAATACATCTAAAAACTTAGAAAAGATAAAAAGAGGAAGAGGAAGTAAAAAACACACTTGTGGCTTTTCCCCTTTGGTCACTGTGGGTGACTAGAATTTGTGAAGAAAGCGAGGAAATGAATGAAAAAGGAGAAGGACTCCAATATTGTCAAATTTGTTAATGTTCGTTTTTTTTAATTTTTATGTGAGTGAGATCAAGGACAAGGCGCTTACAAGTGTTACTTTTTGTAAATCACAAATTCGCAAATGATAGGAGAGAGTCTCGAAAAAAAACTGAAGTTAATTAGTCCACCTAAAACATACCTCTGAAGTTATTTCATGATGACTCGGCGATACTAGAAATAATTTTCATATATTTTAAAATTGAATTTGCAAAAACATTTCAAACATTTGATTATTTTACAAAAGATGTATCTTTAGATGGACATATTAGCTGATCTAACACAAAGAATAAATATTTGTTTATTTGGCTTCCTAGATATGTTGCTGTCACGTGACACATACATTAATGTAATTAATGCCTGCAAGTTTTTAACAACAAATTAAGACACATGGTTTTGTAGAATTCTTGATTTCAAACTTATTTTAATCGTTGATCATTTCCACTACGATCCATACGAATTCAGTGCATGACACCATTCGTGAGTGCGTGAGCGCGTGTGTGCGTGCGTGCGTGTATGTATGTATGTATGTATGTATGTATGTGTGTGTGTATGTATGTATGTATGTATGTATGTATGTATGTATGTATGTATGTATGCATGTATAATGGATTACATACATATATCTCTGTGTGTGTGTCTGTGTGTGTGTGTTGCTTGAAATCATGTATGTTGCTATCCAGCCAGGTAAGCATAATGAATTCTGGCTCCAATATGCTAATCACGTATCTGCTGCTCTAATCGTGGTACCCTACAAAAGCAGATATTAACAAAACCAAAAAATACCACGAATTATAATTTTATTATACATCTTCTATCATAATAGGATTTTGAATTGATGCCAAACGTACTTAATTTTATTTTGTGTGGATCAGTTATCATAGCTTTCAAATAGAGTTCCGTCGAATATTTTGTTTTGATTTAAAATACATTTAAAGTGTCAATCAAAGAAATGGCTGTTGTCGACAAATGTACAATTACTTCAGGGTGTTGCATTTAAATTCATGATATCAAAGTTTCAAGCAAAGTTTTCACATGTACGATAAATCAAGTGAAGAAATTAACAAATGATGGATAATAGATGACGAATTTGAGTGGGGGTTTTCTTGGCTTAATGCATATAACAAATCTATTGGATGTTAATTTTCGCAACCATTGGGTACCCATTGACTTTCGACACCTACTCAATGATCGCGAAAAGTAAACCATGCCGAGGCTTCAAAAATTTCGATGTAATTAAGTTTGTGGAATAACAAAAAAACAAGCACATTGGTCCATAGTAAATGAGTTAAAATTCAACAACTTGTTTGGGTATTTTACACACAAAAGCTTTAGAAGAATGAATAAATGAGAGAATCCAAACCTTTTTGTAATACAAAGAACTCGGTCAAAAACAATAAATTGAAGAAAAAAAATAGTATCGCGAGCAGTGTCAAGAGTGTAAAAGGTACTACAAATTATAAACATGTTGCAATCAAGGACGGTTTTAAAATTAACTCAAAATTAATGCATATATTGCGAGGTATCAACTTTTCCTTAATCTAAACTTTATTTTTATTATTATTATTATTATTATTATTATTATTATATAATTATATATGCATGTTAGTACGTATATAAGACACCAATGCAACCTGTGTCCGAACCCTTGACTTGCGCCATATCCCCATGCATGATGTTCGAATACAAGCAAAAGTAAATGCTAACCCATAGAGCAAATAATACATCTTTAATAATAAATCTTGATACATTAAATGGCTAGGCGGCAGGTGGGAAAACGTTTCCTAGCTTTTCGAACTAAACAAACCCTGTGTCTGTAGGAAAGAAAAATCAAACACTCAAGACGAAAGATGACAAATAACCTAAACTATTACATGTTTTTATGGCTTTGGACATTTACGGGTGAAAAAATTAAGTAGCGAACAGAGAGTCATACAGAGAAGAAAATGTATGCAAGATGCTTTGGTTTTTTTTGTGTTGGGATCAGAACAGCAAACGTTTATCAAACTTTATTCTCGATCCTTGTTTACCAGACGGGGTAACAGATTACTTACACTTAATGATGAAAAATAATGGACGATAATGGACAGACACCATGAGCGGCTTCCAGAAACAACGCCATGTAACAGTATAAAATACAATTTTATGCTGAAAATTATGTCCCTGTAAAGATGTTTATGGGGAAGGTAGTAATGAGACGTGCATTAAGATTGTAGTATTGGAATACTTAATAACACCAATAATAATACTAGCTATAATAATGTTCTTTTTTGTCATTTCAATCCTTTGACTTAAGCCTGAAATTAGGTAAAGACAATTAGGTTCTCTTAACGGACATTACGTATTTAAGCAGGTCAACAGAGCTTAGATAATTTGCTATGATCTTTTAATATAATATGATCTATAATAATAATAATAATAATAATAATAATAATAATAATGATAATGATATAGCAGGAGGGGGGAAAAAATAAATTAATATAACCTACGTCGCTCTGCCGGTTTATATCTTCACACATATTCAGCGGTCACTCAGAGGCTTCAAAATAAGGATAAGAGAGTTGTTTCCCTTGCTATACAAATGCTTTTGATGTACTTTTAAGTTATGCTATACAACTATTAAATAGTTCGCGAAGAGGGAGAGATGAAGTTTGCATTTGTTCAAGCGCAATGGACATCATGTTGGCATGAATGTAACTGTCATGCACTATGCAATTTCTTTATACGTGGAAATACAGTGACAAGATAATGCAGCAGACAGTTATTCGGAATGGTTGTTCAAATGTGCTCAAAAATAAACTATTGCGAAGTAAATAAAATTGACCAGCTATTAAAACAGGGAAAAAATGAATTTCCCCAGAGTTGACAATACTAGATCCTGAAAGTGCAGTACGGATTATGAAATATAATGAAACTAATAAAAGATTTCAGGTAGTTGTTGTGTTTATTTTGTGTTTTGTTGTTGTGGGTGTGGAAGGTTTTGTTGTTTTTGTTTTTGTGTGGGTTTTTTTTTGGTTTGCGTTTCGTGTTTTTTGTTTCTTGTTTCTCTGATTTACCTTTTTAGCACAGGAAGTGAAAATCGACAGGTGGAGTTAGCAGTGTTTTAAGAGATTCGCGTCCGTAATAAGGCCAAGCTATATAATATCCAACCCAAAATTACAAATATCAGTCATACGCCAAATTAAAGTGAATTCCTATTTCTTGTAATAAAATTCAAGGTCTTTTTTAAATAATGAGGATCAACATTGAGAAGAATATGGGAAACACTCTTTCTTTAATCCCCTTTGCAAAGTACTAAACTGAAGAGAGGAACCTTAGTGAAATGACTTGACAGGATATGTCTGTCTATCTTCATTTCTATGTCTTGCTTATATCTTTTTTATATTATTTCTTTCTTTTTAATATAATTAATTGAAGAACGATATTTCTTTAAAAGCTGTAATGTGTATTAATTCGACAACGGTGAAACCTGCATTTGCAGTCATCCTTTATCAAAGATGTCTTATGAAAGTTATAAAGCAGAAGTGCCCCTGATGATGAAACTGTTTTTAACACAACAATTCGTATTTATAACTAAATCAAACTATAAACAAATTTCATGTTGATATACTTAAATAAATATGTTTCATTATTTTTTTTTTTTGTTATTTTCATTAACGTCTGATTTACACATTTAAAACCATGCTATACGTTCCACGGGATGCACGCAATAGCGTGGACGCAAGATCAGCACAGGTTTGGTAGTATTATTTTATAAATTAAAACTTCCTGCAGTTAAGAAGACGGTTAAAGCTAATTTTTTGTTTATTCACTGATTCTACATTTGAATAAATACGAGCAAAACTATATGATGACCGACATACCTCCAGAAAGAAAAGAAAAATAAAGGAATGGTTTCTTCCATGATATCTAAAGTCGGATGCAATAAAAGCCAAGATGTTTGGTTATACTCGCATTTATGTATTAAGTCACTACGAAATGCAAAGATGTAATCCTATTATGATGAAACGTTTTATACACATGCAATACATTCATGTGGACTAGAGATACCATTGGAAGAACATATCGATATATATGAATACAAAGATTTGTAAAGATTTCTGAATTAGTTTTTGAAAGATAGAAAAGTTTTTGGCAACTGTTTTGTGATAAGGTTCTCCACTTATTTTTCTCCCATGTACTAATTTAGTTGTCAACTTTTCGAACTTGGCCCCGA
Source organism: Sinohyriopsis cumingii (assembly GCA_028554795.2). Classification (NCBI taxonomy): domain Eukaryota; kingdom Metazoa; phylum Mollusca; class Bivalvia; order Unionida; family Unionidae; genus Sinohyriopsis; species Sinohyriopsis cumingii. The sequence continues at coordinate 98,563,502 of CM068826.1, forward strand.
ATTTCCTTATCATCTTGAGCAATGTATTTTGAGGCACATTCAACAGTTTATCGTCATCATGATAGAATTTATCAAACCTACTGACATAAATCCAATAACAATCTTTGGCATATTGCACTTACATTTAGGGCCGACAATGTTACTGAATAAACGAGGACAAAAGAGAAGGAGAGGATGGCGTAATCATGCCTTCATCCTAATCAAGAAAATTTCTTTCTAGGGCTTGTCTCTGTCACAATAGAATTCTACAAGTCAATTTCATTAGTTTCTCATAAACTTATTGAAATTAGCTTGCAATGTCGGATAAAGGTTGAATCTGTTAACGACGAATTCAATGTGATTTTAAAAAGAGCTTAAAGTCCTTATCGGTGAATCCTCTTGGTAATCTCGAATAGACGAGAATCTCATCTTAGCGCGCGCTTTCCGCGAAGCACAGAGTGTCAATTGGCCGAAATTAATGGCGCGGTTCTTCTAATATCGACTCTGTAGTACAGATAAATATGACACAATATTGTATCTTCACTGCATATTCCACTGAAGCTGTTCCATGGAAGCTCAATCCGGTTTAACCCTTGATCCGTCGGGATTTTCTCAAATCCCTAGCTCTCTTCATTTATTATGAATATGTAGCCATTAATCAACAAGTGTGCCACGGATTCTCTCAAGATAAACAACGCTTTATTGATTGATTGGGAATTAAATAGGGATCCTTTAAAATGCGGGGAAAGTGGAACTTAGAAAAAATCATGGGAGGTAGGGCTTTACTATACGTTGATGGTAGGGTAAACAAAGACATGGGTGACATTTTGTCACTAAACAATGTGCATTCTCATCGCCATCGAAAGGGAGTCATAAATTTAACATTATTATCTGATACTAAACCTTTTAGTTTAATTGTACTGTGGAAAGAAAGCGGGTAAAAACGAATAATTTGTTAATGTCTGTTGTTTGCGTTTTGATATTTTCCGGCACATAAACACTTTGAATGTTAAATCATAGTTTAAAGTGCTTTCCCGAATCGCTGATCTTTTGATTGGGAGTCAAACTCGCACGCAAACGGTGACAACAAACGCTTTAACCACCACAGCTCTCCCATCAGCTGTATTTGATTACGAATGTCCAAAGTTAATTTCAAAATGGGCAAGTTTAATTATATGGCGATTGGAACTACTAATGACAAGTCTGTAAAAGTTGAAAAGTCAAATGCAGCATCATAGGCAAAGACTAGTATACCAGGTACTTGTAGAAAAAAAGTTTGTGTATTATAAGGAGAAGTAACGGGAATCATTACGCGGTAATGGTGAGACTACCGGCAATCATTGTCAAACAAGACGAAAATGCATAAAACAGACTTGGGGTAGAGCTCAATAGCTTCCAGTTTCGTTCAAGCCAAGAAAGGTTTAAAGTCTTGCAAAAATCAAATTTCGCAAAACCAGTGGTGCATGTAGATTTTAACTTTTTCCAGTATGATACCAATCCTCACCCCATCCTTACAGCAGCAAATGTCTTAACGGTACGACGTACCTGACGGTACGTAAACTTGTAAACTTGTATTGATGTAAACTTGTATTAGGGTTGGTTATTAGCAGCGTTGCAAGTAAGCCGGTACGGCTTACTTGCAACGCTGCTAATAACCAACCCTAATACAAGTTTGTAAACTGAGAGTAAAGAGACTAATTCGCATCGCAAATCGAGACAAACTCGCCAAAAAATTTCATAAAATGAAAATAGAAATTTAGATGTGAGTGAATGTTAACCAGTAGCATACGATTTTGCTGAGACAGATTGATAGATAGATAGATAGATAGATAGATAGATAGATAGATAGATAGATAGATAGATAGATAGATAGATATACTTTCATTTTTTTTAAATAGTTTAATATGACATGGAAAATTTGTTTATACAATTTATTGATTCACATAATATGCATAAATGTTTTAAAATTCTAATGGATTATTCAATGTTTCTTTCACACTAACGAAATTGTTCTGGTGAAAATTTCAACACTTAATATTTTCTAAATAATGAAGTCATTGTTGTTTTTCTTTACCATTGCAAGATATCGTTGAGCTATGAATCTATAGGTACTTACAATCTATACATGTATAAACGGTGTGACTTTAAACATTTTCAGAAACCCTGTCCAGTCGATCTTCCTTCTAAATTTGGTTCATGACACAAAAATGAAACTTGTATTCACAATACGATAATTGACATGGTTCGTATCAAAGTTTTAAAAAGAAGAAGAAAAAGAAAAAACAGACTTGTATGCCGTTAATATGTGTATACATTTTGTTCATATTTGCACTGGCTTGGTTTGATTCGGGCCATTTGAAAATTCAATCGCCCATTTTTCTGTATGTTTTTACCTCTGTAGCACAATGTTATTCTAATTACTAAGAAGTTTATGATATATACGCATGTGTGTGAAAAGTTATTTAAAGTTTGGTATCTATATCGCTGTAACGTCTCTTTTACCTAATTTCAGGTATGTTTCAGTTCGTACTTCTTAATTGTGTGTGGATCATTTTATTTTTTAACGTTGTTAATCTCTTATAATTTTAATTGAGAACTTCTCCATCATAATGCTGATTTAGTTGTTGACGGTTTATATGAGCCCTTTATGTTTAATGGAGTAAAATCTCTTCGTTTTGGGGTATTTATTCGTCTGAGAGTGAAAAATACGAATGGTATTCTCATTTTCCAAACCTGATGATTAGTTGTATCCTCCTGACTAGGGACCGGTATATCTGATGAGTGTGTTGTGGAACTTGAGAAAATTAAATATATTTACAGTTATCTTTAGTCTAATCAGCCTATTTATAAATTACCATCTGGAATAATGTTATCAACGCGGTGTACCTCAGGGCTCAGTTCTAAAACCACTACTCTTTCTGATTTATATCAGTGATATAGCCGTCAATTTTATAAGTTTTACATGCCCTATTTTTTGTTGACTTATATTTGTGCTTCAGAAGTAAGGCATTGCTGGAAACAGCGACATGCGATCAATGTCCAAATTTTATTGACATTATTCCTAACCATATTATGCATGGCATCAGTACCAATCTGCTTTTGACCAGAAACATCTAGTTATAACTTTAGGATCGAAATGTAAATGGACTACTTTTTTAAAGTAATGCAAACTAACAGCTGGAAAATGAAAAGAGCTCTCCGAAAAATGTATTAACATATATTCTACCTAAACATTTGCTTATGCATATGAAGTGTGAGATAATATATTATGTATTAATATGAAACGGATTAGAAACATTTGGAATCTGTAAGAATAGTTTACGAATTATCTGACTTTATTAATATTTAAAACAGAATAACTGTCATACTCGTAATACAAACGTCCACCTCAAGTAGAAGCGGTATCACAGTAATCTCCCTTGAGAAATATAGGCATCACACTGCTCGCTCTCTCTCTCTCTCTCTCTCTCTCTCTCTCTCTCTCTCTCTCTCTCTCTCTCTCAGTGAGATAGTTTTTAACTACTTCTATACCGTGAAGGCTCACGCTCTTTTTCTCAATTAATGTCCTTGGGGTTATCCAGAAAAGTGAATTCCATCTAATATTGAAAAGTCACATCGATAATTCACTAAAATAAATTGAAAACTCAGAATCATGTTAAGCAAACTGAGTTACAACTGCGATACTCTGAAGCGGACCAATATTGAGTAAACCTAACACACAGACATATACTGAGTAAGTTTAACAAATGGACCTATCACAAATAAGTCTAACACATGGACCTATAATGAGTAAACCTAACACACGGACCTGTGTTGAGTAAACTTAACAAAAGATGTTTCTAATTACAAACCATGGGCGCAGCAGCATAGGTCAAGGGGGGGGGGGTCCAGTCCCCCCTCCCCCAAATCATACTACACACACACACACAGACAGAGATATATATATGTATATATATATATATATATATATATATATATATATATATATATATATATATATATATATATATATATATATATATATATATATATATATATATATATATATATATATATGTGTGTGTGTGTGTGTGTGTGTGTGTGTGTGTGTATCGATAAGTTTAATCATACAAATGAAGCCGAAAATATGTCACAAGATTCTGTTCAAAATGGTTGGTAATTATTAGCTTTAGTTTCAGACTGCTTACGCACGGAACTACGCAACTAACTCCCGGCCGTGACTGACTGCCCCCCCCCCCCCACCCTTGCAAAAAGTCCTGCGTGCGTCCATGTTTCGAGCAAGAGAATTAAGTTGTTTGGATCTACCAGACCGTTTCCTGCTGTCACTGCTCTCAAACCTTAACAAAGAGGGCTGAATACTATACATCTGACAATGAACGAATTCTAAAGAAAACCGTTGTTTTAATGAAAGACTAGTAATTTGATTCATCATCTTTCTGTTTGTTGCGTGTTAAAATTTCATTCTGGTTTTTTTTTTCCTCCAGGAAATGTTTTCTTCTATTTCGTTTAATTCTTCTCCTTGTTTTGCTGCTGTTTCCTTAAAAATAACTCCAGTAAGTTTGATACTTTCATAATTTCACCTGCATTATTTATGGAGTTTCTATAGCTTATTTAGCGTCATCTGTTAAACTTCTTTTTGTATGAATGATTTTGTCAGGGATAGAACCCTAAGTTATTAGTTAAATATTTTGGAGCAGTTTAATTGCTTACTGTGAAGTTGAAGGCAAGGCAATCACATCTGTGAAATGAAACATTGACATAATTTTTGGAATATACGTATCTCTTTACAGTAAAGTCTGTTGTAATGATTTTATATCAAAATTTAAGATAAAATATTGACTAACTGTGATGGTACACGACTCCAATCATGTTTTTAACTTCCAAATGCCAGAATAAAATTATGGTATTAATTTTAATCAAGTTTGTAAAACAAAAGAACATTTCTGAAAACACGCTACATATTCATTCTAAATTCAATGTACTCACGGTATCGTTATATTAATGGTCTTTATTTGTCATTTCTCTCCCGATTAATTGGACCGCATGAAAATCCAGTCCATATAATCCAGATTAAGTCTAATTCAAGCGAAATGTAATTTCAAATACAAATTACCGCTTTTGCTTTCGTAATATATGCAAACAATTCGCTTATTGGTGTTCAGAGTAAAGTTGGGTTTTGCTGTTATCAATAATCTTTTTTTTTCTCAAAATTGTTATCCTGATATTTTAATTTTTGTTGAATTTACTTACATTACAGTACTTACAAAAGAACTCGAATCATAATCAAGACAAGGTACAGGTATTTTACAAACGATAAAGGCCAGTATCTTCTCATGATCTTTACAATAATTTTCCTATCATTATGCTTCATGTTACAAGACCCAAGCTTTATATATGAACACATTTCAAAATAAATCAACTGAATATATTTTAAAAATCAAATATTGTAAACTATACGATGATTGACGTGTTACTTTCTATCAGTCGTGTGGTGCTGTACTCCTGGAAATTCCTAAATTTCCCTCATTTTTTCAATATTTGTTTATCATTAATGATATGAAATATTTCATTTGAAATACTTGGTTCTAAAATTTATCTTACGATAACAACCGTCAAAATGGCATATATTGTAGCCATTCTTTTTTAACATTTGTATTTATCTCTCTATCCATAAAATCAGTAGCACTAGTAGTAGTAGTAGCAGTAGTAGTAGCACTAGTAGTAGTAGTAGCAACTGTAGGAACAGTAGTTGTAGTAGTAGCAGTTGTTGTTGTAGTGTTGTGTTAGTAGATGTAGCAGTAGTAGTAGCAGCTGTAATAGTTGTAGTAGTGGTAGTAGTAGTAGTAGAAGTAGTTGTGGTTAGTAATAGCAGTCGAATCGTGGTAGAAAAGAAGCACAGCCTCTTTAGACAAATAAAAATTCGTTAGAAGAAAAAAAACTTTCATATTAATTTGAAAAGAAAGTAATTGAACATTCTCGATATAAGTTGGAATTAAAGGTTGATTTCGAAAATAACCTGAAATTCTGGTGTTATTTGATGAAATGTTTCGTAATTAGAACTGGGATTAGTACTTGTTAACATCATCAAGCAAGAATGACAACACACATCACCATACGAATCATTTTCAGATGATGATGATGTTCACAGTGACGATGATAGTGATGATTACGCTGAGTGCGCTATTATATATATATTCCAATAATCATTTCAGACTGAACATTATATCTAAAATTTTAATATTAGGTATATTAAATATAAAATTTAAAATATAAGGTGTTCCCGCTTACTAAGGAGCATCAATGAACGAGAAAACTTGAATTAACCTTACTTTTATTTATCAAGATACACACATTGCTATAAAAAATGTACAAATATATTTATCGTAATGATACGTCATTGTGGTAAAAACAAATCCTAATAGCATATCTAAAAGAGACAGCTACCTACCAAAACGCATGATAAAAATTAATTGTTGGATCGGGGCTTCTATGGTGGCTGTACCTATAAAACAATTTTAATGGTATGGGGTGGGAGTTGCTTTATTTGTTAACTAAATAATCTCTCTTCCTCCCTGCTTATCTCACTTTCATATATACGTAAGCTAATTACGTTTGTAAGAAGACGACTCATTGTTTGAGAACATGTGTTTCAGCCCCAAATGCTTCATAAAATTTTGGAAATGAAATATGTTTGAACAATATGAAACTGAGGAACAGAAATAGAGTATTCATTATATATATTATTCGATTTTAAACTGTAAGCCTAGATATTGTTCATAACATTTGGCTTAAATGGGATCTTATTAAAAAATATGTATATAACCGAGTAACCCATTTTGCAAATATAAAGTACATTTTTTTAACGAAGCATATCTATTGTCGCCTAACTTGTCCCAATATTTTACAGGAAATAAAGTTAATTGTTCCGATAATAATTTATATTATGTTTTGTAAATCATGTTAAAATAATATGCTGCGTTGACCTGCTCGTAGAATACTTACTAAGATAGCAAAAAGTGAAATTGAGGAATAAATATACATATTTCAAAGGTAAATATTTTTATAGCTAGAAGAATTTGTTGGAAACACGGAAACTATACTAAAGCGTACGTTTCTCATGATGCACGAATCTTCAGCATTTGGTCAATGGGGACAGAAAGGAAACATTAAGCATAGAGTAACTCATACCATCTGTTCTCTGTGTTTTTCTATGGCAACTCGGCCGCGTTTTCCCGTCTTCTGTTTCAAAATATGCACTTGTAGCAAAGTGTAACGGCGTACAGAATGACACCAACGTTTTGTTGCTACCTACTGGCAGAGAAATATAAACGGAAACTGGATACAGCGTGCTTGCAAAACCTTGGATGTCGAAGATGTCATGAAGTGCGTCAGATGTAATTGAATGCTGTAACAAAAGAGAATACAAAGTCATATTTGAAACGCAAACTCCCGCGGATCACTCAAGAATCTCAAGAATAGTCAGCCCATTCCTAAGGGTTTTATACTATAATGTAGATTTCAAAAATGAGTTACTAACGAAATAATTTTTTAGTGTGGTAAATTTTGCAAAAGACTGAAAACATGTGAGAATAGTTTTGATTATTTCTCTGTTTATAAAATTCTCTGCACTTTATTGCATTATGTATTTCATTTTTTACCTTATATCTGTTAATTATTAATAATTTTGGAAAATTATAAGTTTTTCGTATTGTTCTTTTATTCGATCAAATTTGTTCTATATTGCCAAAACAATCGTTTAAAGTCAGGAAACATTCAGCTGAACAAATTTCTTAAACAATATTGAAGAAATCTTCATCGTCAACTAAAGAAAAGAGTTTCAAGGAGAACTAACAAAAATACCTTGTAATACTGAAACGTGAAGTAGTGGCTTCATTAGGTCTGTACCTGATCACCTCTCTTATTCAAGAAACTTGAATTCAGTGTAATAATTATGTTTTTATTTATTGCTCCAGATTTTTTTAATGAAACCTTCAGAGATTGAGCGAGATCTTTAGCTTTTAATTGAAAGTCAGATACAAAATAGACCAATAATACACTGATCCCTCAATGTATATGATTTCTAGAAACAAATTAGTACAGTCAAATTCGTGAATTTTCATTGGGAAACCATGTGTCACCAAAAGGAAAATAATTTTGCAATAGAGAGGAAAAATCAATCAGAATTAATAATTTTGCTCAACACATGGAGCGAATAGAACCTTATCGAATTTTCTTTGAAATCAAGTTATTCATCATTATGTAAGGGATTCCAAGTTTGATTGTTACAGTCCACGTTGGTGCTAGATTCCATGTTTGTGCTATCAATCTGAGAGCTGAAGACTTGGCGCTGCTCGATTCTGTTGAATACTATTGAAACTACCGAACACGCAATTCCACCAAACTGATTGGCTACGACAGGATGCTATTGTATGAACGTTTTCCGGTCTTATTCCTTCTGGTTTGCAATTTATTATTGTCCTCGCTATGTATCAATAATTATCTAAGATTGGATACACATTAATAGAATTTTCTAATCCTAACTATTCTACGCTGGGAGCTTTCCCCGCATTGGTTGAGTAACTGTTTAATTTAGGATCTGCAAAGCGGGTTCCTGCACATAAATATCTCACTCTGGAATTAACTGGAGCCAATTTATAACACTAAAATATCGGGTTTCCTTGCCCAGTGCTACAATAGTTTGCTTCTGTATTTGAATTGCTGTGTCAGGAAACAATTTAGTTATCTTATATTATTTGTCCAGCTTACATAGCAATTTTATCGGCAATTTGGTATAAGTTAAGTGGAAATAACACAAGTTCCTTGCACAGGTGTTAGATCGGTCGTATATTAATTATTCATTCAAAAATAGATGCTTCGAAAAGAGTGCATCATTGAATTAAAGAAATAAATTTGACCAGTAATGAGAGTTAAAGTTGACTCTGGAAGATTATGTTACAGAACAATCAGCGATTTCAAAATGAAGAGGCCACTTCTCTGCTTCATAGGGCATTAATACATGTATAAGGTCCGTTTTCGGGTTTTTAAAAAATGATTAAGGAAAGTAAATATTGGGTCCATTTTCCTTTCTTTTACAAAGTACACTATATATTCCAAACTTTAAATACGATGGCCTCTATTCCAATGAAGAAGGCGAAGAGAGGTTTCTAGTTTCGACGAAATCAGAATACTGACATAAAGGATATGAAGACAAAATCCGTGCTTCAGTTTCATCAACATCGCATCATAATAATCTTTGGTAAGTTCCTTTAGATTACCTTGTCTTAGATAACAGAACAGTGTTATGTGTTTTGAAGTCCCTTGAAAAGTGCATTTTGACAAGAGGACAAGTGACGTCTTTTGTTTGAAACTCTTAAGGCGCAAAACCTGAAGTCCTTGTGTGATTTCATTTGGTGTGCAACAAAAACGAAAATGACTAATTTGCGAAATTTGTTTTACTTTACACAGAAAGTGCAGGATTATCAAACTATTCAGACCTTTTTGGCTTCAGTTAATTGAGACGTTACCGACTGAACGCTGGTTTAACGCAGAATTGTAAAATTGCGAAACCTCGTTAATTAACAAACACTACAAACACTCATGTAATAAATCTTTATAATTTAGTTCTTACGGAACAACATTACTTATTTTATTTTTATTTGATTTTATTTATTCTGGCACCTAAGTCGCTTGTGCTTCATGCATATGATATGTGCTTCATGCATATGATACTTGTTAAATGCTTTAGTGAAAAGCATTGTTTTGTATTAAAACAATTTGATACACAAACTTTTCACGCAGTACCTTATTCCTTTCGTCAGGATTTTCTTTTTGCAATCCGATTGAACAACGAAAATATCAATTTAATAAAATCGTCAAACTGAATTTGACGACGAATGACTCAGGCAAATGTAAAAAATAAAAGTTAGTTGTTTGGATCAGCGAGAATCAATTAAAATGGCTGATAATTGTTTAAGTTTATATTCTGGTCCCTAATGCCTGGTTGGAGTTCTCTTTAAATACGCCTTTAAAACTCTTTGGAGTCCAAAGGGTTCAACGACCAATGTTTATAGCCCTTTGACCCTTATTTATTTCTATGAAGATTCGAGATGACTTTACCTGAATAGCGTTCGGAAAATACTGCCTAAAACAAATTTTAAGGGAACACATTTTTGGGTTCAGTAAATCTTCTGATTGACAAGTTATGTGAAGACAATGCTGAAACGGTCTGTCCGTCTGTTTAAATCCCTACGTCAAAATGCCAAGATATATCTATTTAATAGACCTATTGGTAAAAGGAAATTAAAAAGAAACTATAGAACTTATTTGACTGAATTGCGGCATGCAATGAAATATTTAAATTGAAATGAACCATTCAAATCTTTTAGTAGGGTTTTTCGAAATATAAATAGTTTTCGTCATCGTTGCGAATGTACCGACTGATGATTCAAACAAGTACATACAAGTATATCTCTGTGCACAGGAGTGAACACAAATGGCGTCAGTTTGTTTTAATTGGTGTTTTACCCATGACACTTTAGGTAGTTCCGGTACCGGTAAGGTCTCTTGCTTCCTTCAATGCGGGTTTTTCTTCCCTAAATGCGGATTTATTTGCAAAGTGAGTAGTTACGCTGATTTATTAGTGAGTTCAGTTTTGATCTTCAAATATTTTTTTTTAAAAAATTCGTAATGGGGTAAGATGGAAGTCTTTTTCTACTAAAATCTGATGATAAGCGTTTAGTCGAATTTAGGAACTTGTTTGTTGGCACAATGTATACAATGAGTGAATCGGTACTGCTGTGTTATGATTTCATGCATTCAGCAAAATGGAGTAATATTAACACTGTATGTACTTGTTTTTATTCTTCAACCTAAAAATCTATAGTTTGCAACTAACAGTTCACCATGACATTTGCATTTAAACGAGTGCAACATAAACGTTTTTTGTTCGGAAATCATCCGATTTATTCGAGACTTGTCATTCATCAGTCTTTGAAAACGAGAAGTTACATTTTGCACATGCTCTCACAGATATATACTGTTTCGGTACACAACTGAAAAGAAAGCCTCACTTAACAAGATTATAACTATCATCCCAATCAAAATCAAAAGATCCGGGAGAGTAAAATACCTATTGAGATAAACTCCACAATCATAATAGTGGAGTCTGCTTGGCTACATGGAATTACTGAAGAAAGTAAAAGATATGTATTGATAGCATATGGGGGTAGGGGTGGTTTTGGTTCCATTTTTAAAATTTCATATCACAACATCGTTATATATTTTGATATTTTAGGTTCTGTTTCTAATCTTATGTATTTTTTTGTGGATCGTTGAGTAAGCAATAGTATATATGAGCATCGATGACTTTATAAAATAGCAAGAACTGATAGTATTAGAAACCAGATTTTTTTTGTTTCTTGTTTAGCTTGTTTTGTTTTTGTTCATTTGATTGTTGTCGTTTTTTGTTTTGTGTGTTTCTTTTGGTGTTGGTCTTTTGGTGGTTCTTTTGTACCGGGTTACATGGGCACTTCCTCTTTAGTTTTAAATAATATTAACACTTATTAGACGGTCTTTTGAGTACAGATTTATTTTTCTTAACGTATTCATTATTTTATATTTGTGTCATTATTCTTTCTCAACAGATATGTAGACATCACACCTGTTTGATAATTATTTGCGCCTCTTTTTACCCCCAATATATAACATTATTTAGTTCTATCAAATCGCGTCGTATCAAAAAGTTACATCAAAATTCACTTCTTCCTAAACTATATAAAATAGCCAATCAGTATTCACTTATCAACGGTATGTTGTTTACAAGAAGCACAACGATTCTCCCTGAGGGATTAACAAGAGTGGTCGGGAGCGACTCTCGTTCACTCCTTGAATCAACTTCTCAATTTTGCTCTAGTTTGCCGAGGGATTTGTTCCTAGCGATATGTGGACATTTTCAAAGAATCTTTGTTATCAGTGCAGTAATACTTTGTTTGAAGACAGAACAATGCATCCGAAATTGACCGTTAAAGACCGCAGACAGATAGCTATATTTTCACAGCTGACTGGGGTTTAGTGATATATCTTATAAGAAATTCATACCATATATGACATAGTTAAAATACTACACACCACATACAAGCACACCTGCGGATTATACATGATAAAGAAAATGTTTGACCCAAATAAGCACTGAATGGTCCATTTGTCTTTATCTTATCAACTCGGATAACTTTTCGACACTTGCGTTTTACTATCAATCACAGAATCATGTTTTAATCTTTTGTTTGTTTTTAGATCGTCATGAATATTTTAACAGATTATATTGATTTGCACTCCAAACATTTTATACCTGAATTTTAAAAAGATAATAATTACACTGGCTTCATCCTTCTGATATTGTATCTAGAAAAGCATACTTGTACATGAACAGTATGTATTGGGAATAAAATATAAAAACAGCAATTATTTTCCCAAGAACTTACTGAATAAATTCTGATATTTATATAAATAATAATTTTGGGGACAAATGATTTCAAAAGGTAATTACTAGTCATAGATTACATCATGCAACAAATAATATTAAATTCCTCGAAAGTTTTAACTTATCCTATTATATATTCGTTTCTTATATATATATATGTATGTGTGTGTGTGTGTGTGTGTGTGTGTCCGTGCGTGTGCGTGTGTGTGTGTGTGTGTGTGTGTGTGTTTAATTCAAGTAAAATTAAATGATGAGAATATCAGCTTCTCATTTAAATGGCTCAAGGAAATAAAGAAACATTAAGCCTGCTTGGACTCGAAAGAAAAATTTTGTTTCTGTTTCCAGAATGTTTTTACTCTTAAGAAATTAAAATGAAAAAGAAAAGCAATACAAAACATCCCACTTGGACAGAGTTTCAATCACTCCTAGGACATAAAAAACAAAGTTACATAGGCACTCGTGCAGTAGCGCTTTATGACACTGTCTGAAGTTCTTTATCCTTGCTATTGATATTGTTGTAGTTGTTGTTTAGGAGGTTTAACGCCATTTTTCTGCTCATAATAGACCATACATGTCGACCAGTATAAATAGTGAAGGAAGATCCCAAGAAACCCCATGTAAGAACCACCACGGGAAGCTGCTGGCAAGCTTTCTCACAAGCCCATATTGGTTGAGACCAAGACTGGAATCCTCGCGGACAGTGGTGAGATATCGGTGCTCGGTAAAAGCGGGCGCTTTAGTCCACTCGGCCTCCCGGGGCCCCTGCTTCAGATGCAGTTTACGAAAATGTAGATATGTCATAAAGTCTACATTATATTAACACTAAAATACTTTGGCTCTGTCAGTTGACTCTTCCAAAGATCAAAGATGCAGTAAAGGTAGAGTATTGTTTTTAAAAAAATCTACTTAAAATGCATTTTATCTGAATTCAAACACATGTTGGGTGTTTTTAATATGAGTATGTAAAACATGTATGATTGTTCTTTACGAGGGATTTCTTGCCTATTTACAATATGCTTTAGTATATTTTGGTTATAAAGGCAACCATCTGAAACAGACAGTTTATATTAAAGATAAAATTTATCTTTGTACTTACACTTAGCGATAATTAAAAGCCATAACATTTTCCCTTGCTCAGTTTGATAAATGTAACTTAACATCAAAAAATGTGTACAATTTCTTATCATTTGACATTTAGACGGCTTCTCTGCCCTTTTTACATGCCAAAGATCACATCGGGTTTTATTTCAACCGTAAACCAATCAACCTTACACCTTGTAGATAAAGCACCAGTGATCGATGAATACGAGGTTGTGTGCATGTCAGCTATGTATTCTATTTTTGTGCTAAAGATGGTTTTATCATTGATAGAGTTTAAAACGCTGCACAGAGAAGAGAGAGTTTAGTTGCAACATATTTAATTTGCCATAACTAGTGGCGTGATAAAGGCAATGGCCTCATCTTACAAGTTTCTCTCCACTGTACAAATAAAAACACATAAGCAAGAGAGATATACAAAAAGGACGAGAGGTGGTAAATGAATCCAGAAACACCACAAACGAAGGGCTACAGACAAGTGGAATCGTCTGATAAATAGTCTAAACATAGAAATGTGTAAATGCAAAGACGTTCCAAGTGGTGAGACTTGAGCCCGCAAATCCCCAGGGCTACGACCCTTCAACTTGCTTCATCTCCTTTTCTTCATTTACCCGCCCGGTGCAGCATTTGTGTCCCCTACGACCTAAGCTCACATTTCTTCAGCATAATATAGCCAATAGTTTTTTTTAAAAAAAGCCCTTAAAAGCAGCACAAAGCACTCGTTTAGCCACCTTGTTCTTATACTCAGAAAGCTTGAATTATAGTTGCACGCTTAAGTACATTAACCGCTCTCATACCAAACAAAACTATATGTTATATAACTGCCAATTTGTTGTACAGGCTGATTTTTTTCTATTTACCCAAACTCCCACCAATGAACTCAACTAGTCATATTTACCAACCGACACTAATATTTTATACATTAGTACATTTTTTTCTGATTGTATTAAAGAACACCAAATAGGTTCGGAATGACTAATACTGATATGCTTTGCTACTGATACCCTAGAACACATTCTCTGAAGCCTTAACGATTGACTCATAGCCGATAGTATTGGAGAGCTTGACGATAACGAAAAACCAATGGACCTTCTACAATAGCATCTGTCAGCGGCCCGTATCGCTGGCTGTAGAGAGAGGTGAGTTACGACGTGTTTTTCTTTGCAGTAATACAAAAGTAATGACCGTATTATAGACATATTGAAAGAAATGTTTGAATTTAACAAACAGGTGTAAGATTCCAAACCGTTGCTCATGTAGTGGTGAAAAGAGGTGTCATCTGGGACGGACCCCTACGAAGCTAAATGAAAATCAACTGCGTTTCGTAGCAAAGATGATTGCTGTGTTATAAAGAAATAAATAACGAAACTTAATAGAATCTATACACTCCAGGGGCAGACGTTGAAGATAAACACGTGCTGCAACATTAACACCCGATTCATATGTGTATTTATGTATTTATTTATCTTAGTTTAAATCAATACCAGTATATATGTTCTTTCGGAAACCAATTTCTCACACCTTAATTGAGTCATCTGCATCATTATTATTATTATTATTATTATTATTATTATATGTATGTATGTATGTATGTATGTATGTATGTATGTATGTATGTATGTATGTATGTATGTATGTATGTATGTATGTATGTGTGTATGTATGTGCGTGTGTGTGTGCGTGTGCGTGTGCGTATGTGTCAATATCTGTCTGTGTTTATGTGATGTATGCAATACTGTAATGTTACTTCTTATTAAAAAAATAAGACTGTTAGACGAGGATTTCAAAATTATCTCGCATGAAATAAAACGATTATATATATATATATATATATATATATATATATATATATATATATATATATATATATATATATATATATATATATATATATATATATATATATATATATATATATATATATATATATATATATATATATATATATATATATATATATATATATATATATATATATATATATATATAGACACACACACACACACACACATATTGTAAGCAGTTTAGCCAGTATTTCACTAGTCTATTACTTGGTATAGCGTTTTGTGATTGCTGAATATATACCTCACCACAGAGAAACTCGGCACTGCTTGTGGTGAAACTTGGTTTGTGAATATGATTTTTTAAAATAATATTCTGCCAGCAAATGAGTCAGTATACATGACTCGAAAGGTCATGATTACTGTTGCATAAACTCCCACATATTTACATCGTAAATGTTTCGAACACAAATTACTGAGAAAATCAACACTTTCAAACTTAAAAAAGTGGAATAAATAGCAAACACACACACGACAAACATATATTTGTAATAAAAAGAAATGCTTTTATCATTGCAGTATATTAGGTGCCCTTCAATTATATTTGAATTTAATTAGGGAATAAACGTTACAATTTTAATACGACGCCTAAAACATATTTACGAATGTATAATATGTCTCCTTCGCAGTATAAATCGCTACTTGATTTTGGACATTTCCGTATTAATAAATGCTTCTGTCCGTCTTTTTGTTTTCGTTGTTTTATCCTAATTATTAGATAAATTAACCTGGAAATATAATACTTCTTTAAAGAGTAATCTTTAATGTTCCACCTTTGAGTCAGACGTTTAGGTATATTCATTTAAGTTTCCATGAGATCTGAAACCAAATTTTGCATTTCTCAGAAGAAATATCGAATATTCCAAGAGTATACATTCGGACTCTTCTTTGCATGAGGCATCGGGAAGGTTAGTTTATGCCAGATTTGTACCCCTGCAATAGGACTATTGAATAGTATTAATAAGTACTGGAAAATCAGAAATATTTTTGAGGAATTTAATTTGCTGAAATTGTAGGAGAGAGAGAGAGTAACAAATATCTACATTACTTTTGTCCACACCTAAAGGCGGTATCTTTGTAATTTATATGAAAGCAAGGAATATCACCCAATGAATTTTTAACTCCCCCGAATTTCTTTCTCAAATCGTTAACAGAGTATATATATATATATATATATATATATATATATATATATATATATATATATATATATATATATATATATATATATATATATATATATATATATATATATATATATATATATATATATATATATATATATATATATATATATATATATATACATATATATATATATATATATATATATATATATATATATATATATATATACATATACATATATATATATATATATATATATATATATACATATACATATATATATATATATATATATATACATATATATATATATATATATATATATATATATATATATATATATATATATATATATATATATATATATATATATATATATATATATATATATATATATATATATATATATATATATATATATATATATATTACATCTGACATAGCTAATTTGGTTGTAACATATAACAAGACTATGGCAGATTTTAGCATGCATTTCACTGGTTTGCTTAGGTCTTCACAACATTAGTTTAAACATTGTTTAGAACAAAAGAAAATATTCCGCTTGAAATATGCTAATTTAAATATTAATGAGGAAAAATATTTGTAAATTATTTATAACAAATATAAAATAATGGAATTAAAGTACAATGCTAGCCTGACAGTATACTGTACTTTGGAAATTGTACATCATCTAAGAGCAGAAGTATATATGTATATACAAGGTGTATGTGACTATACTGAGGCAATAATATCGCTGTGTGCTAAGTGTTCATAGTTGTCTTGTTTATTTGCTGTTGGACTTTATTATAAAGGACGTAACTAAACTTTCTTCTTTGTGGTTCAATAGGATATCAATAATGCTAATCTATAATGAAAACCATTATTGTTCTGCCCCAAATGAACTATTCACTATTTATATATTTTAAATTTTTTAATTTCGCGCATAAAGCAAAAGCCACTGTTAGCATATCTGAATCGCTTGATGAAAGGCAAGATTTGATTGTAACAGCAGTATACAATTAAAGGAAATGTATATGTTGAATTGTAAAAACAAGCATGCTACTTCAGCTGATGCAGCCTAAGGTCTAGTAAGCTTTTATTCAGTAACATATAAAGAGTTTAAGTTGCAGCTCAAGCAACCGTACGTGTAAGCTAATTTTGAGAAAATAGGACGAAGGCTGGTCACTAATGGCCCCCTTATCTTCACTCGGGGCGGGGGTAGGCCAAGGCCTAGCTGTGTTTGGCGGGTATTTGGTAAAATACCACTGTCGACCAGGTACACAACGATACATTCACCACCTACGAAGATAACACTTTCCAATAAGGTCCCTTGTTTTGCCCAACCTATCCATCATAGGTCTGCCTTATCTCCAGAGGTCACGTGGGACATCACGCAACCCGGACACTTTTATTGTCTCTAAAGACTGAAGAGCCTTCTCGATTTCATGATGCCTTTCGTATCTTAGATGAAGAGTATTCTTTTAGGCTTTTCACACTAGCTCTTTTTGAAAGAGATTTGACACATAATCAATTTCAAAGGAGAATACCGACGCATCTAAATGTTTGAAAAGCGCAAAGGTTATGTTTGTCCGTCCGTAATTAATCAAAGATGAGAAAAATGTCATATTTAAGTTTACAATATTGTTTGCTTAATTTTATTCTTAAGTATTTATTCGGGATACTTTGGTATGCATACCATGGTTCGGGTAAACATGGATAAAGTAAAAAATAAAGACCGTCTTATCTCTTCAGACGTCAGTTCTGATTTTTAGTACGAAAATATCATATTTGCAAAATGATATCCTCAATCTAGAAAGTACACAACATATTTATAACTTCTCTATTTTTTTCATTATTAAATAATGTACCGGGAAATTGCAATAATGAAGTTTTTAATGGATCTATTTAAAAGATTCAGTGGTTGCCCATGTAGCACTACCCACAGTAAATTGATCATTAAGATAAAACCGTTGATGAATACATTTAACATTGATTGATAGTGTGTCTCAGTATCATCAATTTTCAAAATATACCTCAAAATTAAACTTTATTTTTTCCATATTATCCTCCTGACACACACACACACACACACACACACACACACACACACACATATATATATATATATATATATATATATATATATATATATATATATATATATATATATATATATATATATATATATATATATATATATATATATATATATATATATATATATATATATATATATATATATATATAATTATGTATGTATGTATGTGTGTGTGTGTCTGTGTCTGTGTCTGTGTCTGTGTGTGTTTTCATGTTTTCATTTGTTTGAACCTTTGATCATTCTTCTTTATTTTATTAAATTTATTCAAGTTCTTATGAAGTAATGTGTAGTCATCCGATTGTTCGACATTTTAGTTTCCTTATTTGCCTATTTTGTTTTCGATACATTTCCTTTTCGTTTTCGATATTTGCCCATTTCGTTACCGATGTTTGCCAATTTTGTTTTCGGTAATTGTTCATTTTGTTTTCGATATTTGCCCATTTTGTTATAGATAATTGCAATTTCCATGCAAATTAAAACGCAATATTATCATTATACAATTGAGATAAAGTCGATATCAGCTCAATACATTAGTATTAAAGAAGGCTGATATTGTATGTTTTAACCAAATGTTTATTTCTTAAATATGTCGGGATGGATGGACAGAACAAATTTCAAATCACGGGATGAAAGCAATACTTATTCAATGGCTCTCAGACAAACCTGGACTTTGGAAACATATTGAATTTAAACAAGTGTGATGACAATCTAACTTGAATCCATCCCTGAGAAGAAAAACAAATTATTTTGGCCCGCTGATTTTTCTTCTAGAGTATTATTTTTGCAACCTTATTAGTAATTAAGAATAGGTGATCTGCACGCAAATAGCTGCTTCTATCGACGTTGTTGTTCTTGTTATTGTTTCTGTTGCCGATGGATGATTGTTTTCTTATTTTCTTAATTATGTCTTCTCATTTCTCTAGTTATTACCCATATTTTTCAATTTCCAAAGGTTTTATATAATGTGCAACGTAAACATCTAAAAAAGTAGTGTACGATAATTAATTATATTAATTAATTAATTAATTAATATTTTAATCCCTTTTATCCACACTATATGGAGCTCCTTTGAGTTCAAGCTTATGCTATTGGTCCCAATATGTATCTAGCACAAATCTTCGAATGATGAGAGAAAGGGAAAGCCCTTGAAAGATTCAACGATATTCGCTGTGCCGTTTGGAAATTAGTATAGTACAAACTCAATCTAATTCTCTTGTTGATGTTTACCTTGACTTTTTATATCTCAATACCAAAATAGGACTATATCATAAGCCGCGTGTTGGGTTTAAATTGGACCCTTTCCCCCATTGACAGGATTCGGATGTTAATTGAAACTTCTTGTGCACTATTAGGCGATTAAATGGATATCCCAACATCAAAGAAACGTCGATTAAGCGCTGTATATGGTAACTATCGGGGTGATGTTTGCAGGAAACGAAGGAGAAAGTTTTAGATTTAATACAGCGTCAAGTGTTACATAATTCTTATTTTCAAGTGGTTTTATGTTAGTATATTACAAACATGCACATTTACAAAACAAATTAAATAATAATGTATGAATCTACACTGCTGTTATTGGTACTGCATACAAGAAAGCCACATGATTTTTCTTTAATAATTTAAAAGAACGTTTTACATTCTATATAATCAAACCACTTATTCAAACAGGCGCGAAAAAGCACGCGTTAGACACGTAATTGCTCTTTATCAATTATGTCAACATTTTATGAACATGTTAAAAGTAACAATTCAAGTACTGTATTTAATATACCCACATTCACAGCCATACGTAACAATAAAATAAATTCTCATTACAACTTTGAGGATGCTTTTTCACAATTTGTTTTTTCTCGCGGCAACTCAGCTAAGGGTGATGACATTTCAGTAAACAACAATGATATCGCTTTTGGTAAAAAATAAACAAAATTTCGCAAGGGTGGATCCAGAAATATCTTTTTGTATAGTTCAGGGTGGTGGTGAGAGGAGGAGAGATGAGGAAATGTAAACATGTAGGCGAGAGGTCTGTGAGAGGAAGCCATTGTAGGGGGCCCAAGACGAGAGGCCCTCTTAAGCGCCTGCAATTTTTTCCAGGGCATAATTGTAACCAACTAACTCTAAAGAAAAATTTCTATAGGTAACGTTCAAGTTATTTTTTGTTACTAATGTTATTGGGGTGGGAATGGGTAGGCGCCTCTTTCCTTGCTATGCAGGAAATGTTTAACAGTAATTCGAATTAAATGGGTTTGTATAGAAACAGAGATACAGTGAAGGAAGTCAAAGAATGAGTAATTTTTCCACCATTCAGGGATGCCATATGCTACTTAATGCCATCTTTCAGGTCATTTCTAATTAGTGTTGGTCAGTATATTCCTATTCAAAGGGTCATACCAATTTGAACTTTTCTAAATGCTGAAGTTAAATAATTTGCAAATGTACACTAAAACCAGACTAAACGTAACATTGTTGTATCGAGTATGCTATAAAAAAAATTAAAACAGAAAGCGTAGTACAAACAGGAAAATGCGTGTGTGTGTGTGTGTGTGTGTGTGTGGCGGTGGGTGGGTGGGTATATGTAACAGCCAACACAGGCATGCAGACAACTTTTTTTAACTATGCTTTTAGACTACTGATGATGATGACTATTATTATTATTATTATTATTATTCTCGTTATTATTATTACTATTATTATTATTATTATTATTATTATTATCATCTGAAAAATGCAATAATTACTACTTTTTATATATTACTACTTATAAATACGATGTTCTTTTGTTACACACTATATACACAATTTCACATCGAAAAGTAATTTTTAAACATCCCTGGAAAGATAAAGTAATCCCGAAAATTTAATGTCCCATAGCGCTCAGGACAATTAGTTTCGTAATAATAACACCTTACACTATGAGCATATGTTTATTTTGTTATCATACATTGCTTACAGATCAAAGCTAAATTTTAATTTTAATTTCTTCTCTTTCCTAAAACGATTTACTTAATATTCCACATGTTCAGAATGTGTGACTATCATTCAGTAAGTTTTACCTCTGTTTTGCTTTGTTTGTACTTTATAAAAAGCTGCATTTCTGGAGAACATTTATAGCAACAAATAAAATTGTTATTACGTACATTGTAAACAATGGAGAAGGAAGCAATGTACTACTACTACTACTACTACTACTACAAACATAAATCTTGTTGCTTATTGTCATGCCCATTGTCGATTATTATTATTATTATTATTATTATTATTGTTGTTGTTGTTGTTGTTGTTGTTGTTTTTTGTTGCTATCGTAATCGTCATTAATACTTTTTTTTATCTCGATCTTCCAATTCAAAAGATTATGTTATAGTATAAGCCGCTTAACCGCGCCAAGAAGTAAAAATGTACAGCTATTTAAAAACAGGCCTTCGGAAAAGATTCTTTGAACTTGAATCTGCATAAAATTCAGTAGAGTCAAATTACTAAATGCTCTTAAACCTCAACAATAAGCATTTGATCCTAATTATATATTTATAACAAATATTCATAAGGAAGGAAATAATTTAAAAAAATGGAGACTTGAATAAAAATTGGCAACCCTTTTAAAGATAACATTGAAAATCATGATAAACTATTATCTGAAATGAGGAATGCATAATAATAAATTTAATAGGAAGAGTCTGTATTATATTTCATGCGATGATCTGAAATGATTCTGGAAGTTTTACTGCGATTTCCAGGCAATAGTCCAATTCTTGCGAGCCTCAAAACACCTTATTAATGCAAGTGCGTGGATAGATACTTTAAAAGAGAATAACTAAACACTTAGGTAAAACATAAGCACCAAATCAACGATTAATATTAATTCGAAATTAATTACCAACTGTACTCGATATATTGTTTTTGATACAGAAGTTATCGTTTAATCAGATGGTTAAGCTAACTTTATATAAACTTTCAAATGTATAAGGTTCCAATTTTCTTTCAATTATTCAGTGAATGTTTTGTATCATGTTCTTTTGTTTCGCCTTGTTTTCTTTCGTTTTCGTTTAAGTTGTATGTTTATTTTGTTGTAATTTTATCATATTTTGACTGTTGTTGGGTTTTTTTAAGGATCGATAGGGTCTTGGTTTCTAAATATCAAAAGTATAAGTAATTGACATATCAGGATTTCTCAGTTTAGAAGGTAGAAATTGGTATAGTTGCTTTCTGACAAATATTCTCTTGGCGAAGATTGGAGAAAATCATAGCAATAATTATCGGATTGCTTTTCAATTATACTAAAAAGCCACATTTCCAGAGGATAAGTAAAGAACTGAACAAGGTGAACAGTAAAAAAGAGGTCTCTGCACAGAAAGCTGTAACATTTACGCCAAAGTCGAAAATATATATCGAGATTATGGGATATTTAACAAATGTCATGCCGAATAGAATATTTAGCAGAAAACATACAGACACGAAGAAAATGGCGACTTAGATATAACACATTTTCAGAGAAAATGACAGCCTCTACACCTAAAACGAAGATATCCATCTAGATACTGAAAATCTAATCTCTTTTGTTTCCCACGCATTACGCACAAACCAATTGTTTATTTTTGTCGTGTTTGCTGTTCTTACGGAAACGGAATTCCAGTGTTAATCCCGAAATATATGTGAAAGCACCGAAGCACAGAAGAAAAACTAGGACCGGAGAGCTTTGCGTGCCGCTTCTTCGTGTGTAAACTTGAGTTATCTTCATTGTTTGTTGTACGTTCTAGTTTGAATCCAACCTCACCGACTTTCACTTTAAACTTGACAAGAGTCCTTAAGAAGTGGAATATAGGGGAAGAAAAGTCAAGAAATAAATAACTACAAAGTCAGATTTGAAATACCATTAAATCTGTTAACCTGGAGGATGAAATTCTTAGTTCACTTGTTTCCTAACTTAACCTATAAATTTTTTTTGCCAGTTCTTTATACGTTTTCGGTGTGGAAAATAGTTCTGTTTACCGGGATTATAATGGTCATCCTGCCTTAAATGTTATATATGCTGTAATTATAGATTACCAACATTTATCTGAGACAATATTGGTGGCAAGCATGTATAAGAGTTTCAAGTACATGAGGGAAACATGGAACTCTAAAAGACTAATATTCACCATAAACTATGCAAGGCTACTATTCAGCATGAAATCTAAAAGACTACTACTCAGCATGAACTCTGAAAGGATATTATTCATCATCAGCTCTCAAAGACTATTATTCATCATGAACTTTAAATGGATATTATTCATTATGAACTCTAAAAGACTATTATTTATCATGAACTCTGAAAGGATATTATTCGTCATGAACTCTGAAAGGATATTATTATTCATGAACTAAACACGAATACTATTCATCATGAACTCTGATAGATATTATTCCTCATGAACTTTTAAAGGCTGCTATTCATCATGAACTCTTAAAGGATATTATTCGTTGCGAAAGTCAAAACACTTTCAATGAACAACCAAGTAAGTACTCCCTGTAAGAAAACGAATGGAACAAAATAGATGCTTTTGTTTTGTTTCGTGTAGGTATTTGCTTAAAAATAAAATCATTGACTAGTGAAAAAGGTTTAAAGAATTTGTGACATGATCAAAATGTTATTTTTAAGGGCTTTTGGCGGTATATGGATTAGCTGTATCAAGAAATATGTACTGTGTGTGACACACAGACCTAGAGTATCATAGCCTGGTATAAGTGTGTGCATAACTCACAGCGATGGTCCAATAAACAGAGATAATCAACAGAAAATCAGAGATAATCGACAGAAAAACAGAAAAGCATAAGAACGTTTTAAAATTAAAAGTACATTTTTCTAGAAGGTACCCATCACGAAGTTCACAAACTGTACGCTTTCTAATCTAAAACATACCAATGCATCTACATCAACAAATGCGATATGCCCCACAAAACAGTATTTAAACCAAAGTTCAAAACCGGTAACCTTTGTCAATAGCACCATTGTGGCTCTCTGCCTTGGGTGTAATTACATTTTAAGTCTAAAATGGGGCTCTTTGCGTTGGGTGTAATTACTTTTTAAGTCCAAACTGGGTCTTTCTGCATTGTGAATAATTACATTTTAAGTCCAAACTAGAATTTACGTAACAGGATAGTGCAAGATATATATAAAAACAATAATAAAACGGATACCGTTGACATTTGACTTGTATTTTTCAACATGAAATATTTAAGCATAAAGCACCGTTTACTACTGTTCAGACCTTCCTAAAATCGTCAACATGTCTCAAAATTTGCCTGCGACGTCGTCATTCATGCCTAAGTTCTCTTTTACATTCAATACCGTAAGGCAGGAACTGGACATCATAAAAAGTAATGGCATAAAACTGTACAGACAGCATTTATTGAGAATGATATAGGAATTTTGTATAAATACGATTAGAAATACTAAGACCTCTCTATTTATTTCACCAATATTCCGGGCAATGGCATTCCCGCATCGAAAAGTACATTAAGCTTTTTATCCCTGGTTCGTGATAAAACAAACAATAGCAACATCACTTAAACGAAACATTATATGAAACATGACTTGACGAACACGCTATTGCTATATACGAGTAAAGGGTTTCATTTAAATGTCCAAAAAGTATGCTCATTAATTAGTATTATATGTTATTTGCTGTTATCAAAAAAGAGAAACCTTGTTAAAATCTTTCCAAACAAGAGGAAATATGAAATATGTCCACGAATGAAATTAAAATTTCATACCCCTAATAATAGTGACCAGGGTAAGATTAAAATGAAATTTTGCCCAATAAAAACGAGTGGTAAAATTACAAACGTTTCATTGTAAACCGATTATTTGAAATAGTCAAAGATTTTCTCAAGAGTTACGATTTAAGAGTTTAATGTAGCTTACATTAAAAATAGTTCAAAATAGTCACAAACATTTTTATGCGGAATTCGCGAGACAACTTAATTTGAGAAAATGTTATTGACGCTAATGGTACCGAAGGTTTACAAGTTACAGATCGCCAACTGGTGGTTCGCCAAAAATTTGGCGACATGAAAACATAATGATTCTCATCATTCCGTGTTTCGTTCTGAAGCATAGAGATCCACTGTGAGCGACAGAAAAGGAATAAATGGTGAGAAGGATGATCGCGTGGCACTGATTTACTCTTAACCGGTAACGGATAATGTAGCTCACCGTCATCAAAAGTGGCGATGGTTTATTGACGCGGCGGCACGCACAATGACGATCAGTCTGGGTGTGAAAAAAGGGGATTAATCTGGTTCTTTGCCATACCTGGTCAACTGCCTAGCAGCCAGCTCGTATTATCTCCTGGCACTGAATGACATGAAAGAGAAATATAACACCTAAACCTCGAGACTTCGTCTGAAACGAGTTGCTCAACGGACAAGAAAAGAGTGTGATGTGCTACTGTATTTTTGAAAATCAAATATTTTAAATTTGTAAACATTTGTTGAAGAAATATAAATTAATACATGTGAAACCATGAAAAGTAAAATAATGAAAATAAAACTATGTAATATTTACCTTTACTTCAATTCGGTGACAGTATGAGTCTTTTTTAAACATTTTCGGAAATTAAAAGAATTTTTTTTTTCCGGTTTCAAAGAAATAGATATTAAAGTGAGTAGATCTGATATTTTCCCCTTTTCCTAGTAGTCATTGATTGCAGATATCGTTGTGTTTCTTATCCATTTTATTAACTGCAGCCACCTTATACATTCTCTGCTCCATGCATATGCATAGGTAATATGAAACATCATGTAAAGTTGGAACGATGCTTGTTAATCCGGTCCATAATAGGTTTAAGTTCCAATCAATCAGGAATATCCCTGGTGGAAAAATAAAAGTGTTCGCCATTAGTTGTTTACCCTCAAATAATAGTTTTAGTGACACGAATACTGATTCGTTAAAGGGGCGCTCAAAAGATATTTTGAACTCCTGAGCTAGTGGTGTGTGTAAGTTGAATTGTTTATATGTACAACATGAAATAGTGGAGATAATGCTGCTATACCTCTATGTTACTTTCATGTACTGTGGCTGAAGTTCCTTTGGATATTGTACTTGTGGAAATTGTGCATGATCTAAGCAGGTATTTAACTAAAATGACTGCTTCCTTGTGCTAAAAATATTAGCCTGAATTGGTCTGAAGTACACTATCTTTAGCAGTTATTAAAATAAGGAAAATGAATTTTGCCAGAGTTGACAATACCAGCTTCTGAAAGTCCAATGAAAGAATTACTAAATATATACAATTAAAAAAAAATTATGGCTGCTTTTTTTGCAATTTACCTCTGAAGTCAAGGACGTGAAAATGACCAAACGGAGCAAACAGATTTTTGAGAGATGCACATCTGAAGAAAGGCCAAGCTGTATACTCTATAACCCATATTACACTCATCAATCATACACCAAAATAAAGACAATTAAAGGTTTTGTGAACGCTACTTAAGATACACAAGGTGTTTTCTAAGTGAGGAAACTCGGGGAAATTCTTTTTCTTTAAAATTCTAACCCTATGCAATATACGAAACTGTAGAATGCCGCCTAAGTACCAAACAGGAAGGTCAGAAAAAAGGTATTTGACATAGTATTGCTTAAATGCTGTCAGACTTGTGATCACTGTTCGGATGGCCAATCTCTCAGATTACTCGTGGGCACAATGGTCGCGGGGTTGTAGGTCGCTGATGACCGCCATTATGGCAACATATCAAAATGATTGGCCCAGTCTGTCGCTGATTATAGTAGATTTTATTGGACACATACTTTGTATCATTTCATTCCTCCATGAGGAATATTTTCTGATATGTTTATCATGAGAGGTAAGCATAAAGATGGCGGACAGTAACTTTGAAACAAATGTAGACCGATATGCCTGTCCTAGCCTGGGTCATGGAAACACAAACTAGGGCCTGAGAAAAAGAACAAGAACAAGAAGACGGAGCTATAAACGTCGCCTAAAGAGATTTTATAAGAAAAATAAAGCATGCAGTTCTCACCTTGAAGGAAAACAAAATCAAAATTTGTAACAGAAAGAATGTCATAAGATTAATATCATGGTATTTAACCATACGGCATTATTGATGTCATTAGCATTGCCAGGTAATAATCTCAAAGATGTCAACACTTGCTCAGTTAATGGGGCCAGAATGTATGTATCGACATGATTACGAAAAATCGTCAAAGGTGCCTGGTTTTTGTGTATTTTCAACTAAACTGATACCTACACATCCTTGATACAAATACAGTTAGGGCATCTCAACAATAACCTTTCTCATTTCCATATATCTGTATGATCTTTTTATCCGTTGCGGAACATCGATACATAATAGCTCTCTCCTACCTCACACTTGACCTTTGTTCTGAATCGTGGACTATTTTGTTCGTTCGTTGCTATCATGGTGCACACAAAGTAGGAAATACTTCCTGATCTCCATCATCAATTAAAAATTATTTTATAATAATCAAGATAAACATTAATTATAACACATTTACGCACTAAAGTGGGTAGTAGTTGAAGTGATAGTGTCCCACAAACCGGCCATCGCGCTTGATCACTGATCATAGCTTATTTAGTACAATGTCACCGTTGTTGCAAACGTTAATTTGTCCAAAATCTATTTGTCATTATTATTTGTGAGGGGTAAATCAATTCTAGAATCGAGTACTATTTCATTATTTGTTGTCTATCTCGATTAATCGTATGGTTAAGAAAGGACTTTACTTAATTTACCTCTTACATTTGTATCATTACGCAAGTATCTGCATTACATAGTTCAGACGCTGTGTATTCATAGTACCTTTTCTCTGTTCGTTGAATAGTTAAAATGTGTTAAAACGTCATTTTAAGTGTACACTGGATTTGTTCGCTGTTTTAAGGTAACGAAATTTTCAATGGATGTTTAGCCTTTTAAAAGTTACATCCGTATTCACAATACGCCATTTTTACTTCAACTCTCATGTTTCGTTCGGAAATATGAGAAGCGTTTCATTCATTATCCTTCTTTGTAGGATATGAAAATTCCACCCAAGCGATCAACGTTCTGCGACAGACAATATTACGCCAAGAATTTTACACAAAATTTATGACGGCGAGATTTTAGAAATTTTGATGGTACGCACACTACTTCAAACTGTGTATTTTGTCAAACAAATGAATAGGTTGTTATTTTCGTTAACACATTTATTGCGCGAATCTATACAGTAAAATTTACCTGGGATGGGGGTGTGCTATAACAATATGACAGGACGCCGCAACAGGCTTCAGAGGGTAACATCATTAAACAACAGCTTTTAATGATTTTGAGTTGTCTTTTGAGGGTTTTGGCTTTTGGTTTTGTTTATTTTGTGTTGGAAGGCATGCAGTCTATTTTGGTGACAGGTGCTGCATGGAAATTTTGATTGTCACATAATTTCGATTGCAATCAACATTCATCAATGCTCAATTTCTCCATCGTTTTCAAGCCTGATTACGAGTGTGTCGAGTGCTAGAATCACTACTGTAAAAATATTATTATTCAATTTATCCATGCATTTTTCGTAAAGTTAAATAGGTCTAAACATGGAAATACGTGCTTTGACAATATACATATGGGCAAATATATTTCCTATACGGGAAAAGAACGTAGTTACAAAAGTGATTCGCAAATGTTTAGATATAATATTTCTCCCAGGGACGTATTTCAATATCTCATTATGAATTCACAAGCTGTAAGCTTTGTCTAACAATTCCAGATTTCTTAAATATACATGTTTATAGGGTTTGGATAATAATGTCTGACATACATTTTTGAATTTATATTCTTTAATAATCTGTCAATGTTTTCGTACGGATAACTCCAAACAGTCAAATTTCAAAAATGTACTTTGGTGCGAACAGACTGTTTCAAAAAAAAGTCCTTGACCTATCTGAAGAGGATCAAGATGTCCCGTGTCATCCTATCCACTTCAACCTTTATTGGGTTGAAATGGAGAGTCAAACCAGGCCCTGGAGGAAAACCGAAGGGAAACGATAACGAGGCGCCACAGATATTGAGGCTGTGAGCGAGGACTGAAGTAAAGTTAAGTAAAAAATTCAGCTCAAAGCATGCTAATTTAGCAAACACAAGTAAAATTTATGTAATCGGAAATGACATTGTGCTTTAAATTTAGCTGCATAATGACATCATAATGTCTGTGACTTAACACTTTCTCAATGGATGAGATTAAAGCATCCCTCTTCATATAAAAAACCAAAATCACAATTGGTAGGGGTCGTAGTTGGTGTCGTATTTTCCCAAAACCGATAGATGCAAATTGCATATGCAGACACTGTATGGGCTAAACGAGACTAATTTCAATATAATTAATATTATTACATGATTTTCGTGAGACGTGATTTTTCACATGATGACACACTGTCACGCGATATATAACATTTTTCGTTACTACATACTCATGTAATTTTTCATGCTTGATCATTCCATGCAGATGTGTAGTTCATGTTTCCAACTCACACAGTCAGATTGGAATTAATATGATGTATTCGTTGGCGTTTGTGCGTCGATATTTTTAGAGGCCGTGAATCAAACTTTTACAAGTCCCTATTCGTTTTGAATTTTATTCATACTACAGTAAAGCGAAAAATGTTAAGAAAACGTAAAAGAAGGGTATGTGACAAATGGATTCATATTTTGCTTTGATTCGGGGGAAAGAATTTGTTTCATATGGCTTCGGCCTGACAGAATAGGTTTGTGTATTTGTCTCATGAACGTAGTGCTAACAAATGAATTTCTTTGTGATGTAATAACGTTATGAACTTAGCTAACTGCTTCTGTACAATCATAAAGCTAATCGAATTGCATCTTTTACAAAAAGTAATGTAATAAAACAATTATATACCTATACATGTATATCAAGGTTTAGAAACCTGCAAACCTATAATATTGACCGAGTCAGTCAAAATGATGTTCACTGGTTCATAAATCTTCATATTTGATTTTATGCAGTTTGTATTTGATTCAAAAGATGTACATACTATCGGTTCTAAACCAGCGTGTATTTTGCTGCACGTGAAAACTATAGAAACTGAAATGATCTTTCCTAACGAGGAATATACGTTAGAAACATTTTAATTCTGTCTTGAAGTCGAATGGATTATTTTAATTACTGCCATTGTTTCTGTTATCAGCAGAGATGGTCACATTATTGATCAAATGTATTCCACAGTGTCCTGGAGTATGACATAAGGGATTTCTCTACAGTCAGAGAAACATCAGTCAATGGAGGCTAACTCATATCATTAACAGCTGATGACGAAGAAATGATGCATATTATTACGTTTTTATAGAATTCACCAATACTGTGAATATTGCTTTTGTTAAGTTGAGCTACAAGAGAAAAGAAATGTATGCCATTCATTGCGTTCAGTATACGATTGTATTCACTTTTATAATTTCATTTTTTTAAAGGGCTGCATACACACACAGACACACACGCACACACAAAACAAAACTGCATATGTATTTTGTTCCGAGTCGGACGAAATAATGAGTTTTATATGGCGTAGTGATACGTCGAGGCCGTTTGGCTGTGACGTATTCATAATCCATATCAAACAAGTTCTATCCCTCGACTCAGAACAAAACACAAATGCGGTTCTGTACTTATTACATACCAGTCTTTTACTATTTCTAAATATATTAGCTTGACTGAATGAATGCAATTCAGATCGAATTGTGACTTTAAAATGTTGATGATGATGTTGAAATTAAATTTAGGTCGCTTGCGTCTATCAGGCATGCGCGACTATTTAATGCCCACAAAGCTGGCTAATTAATTGTTCGCTGGGGGAAAGAAAGAGAGCATCATCCCCCTGCGCAATATATGCAAACACTGTGTGCTCACTAATTTGTCCGAATCCGGAGCATTGATGCCCCACGGGAGATACGATAGGCGGGAATAGAAACACACATGCCCATCGCAGTAGTGTCTAAAGTTATCTACGCGTGGACGTCAAAGACGAGAAATACTGACGGAACAGCTGTACAGACTGCAAGATCAATCTTTCACGATTAAATGGGTATGTAATAAATATTCATTACTCGGGATCCATCCTGTCAAAAACACTGGAGGTGAGAGTGAAAATATTGTGTGTAGACTCGAAGAAGAAGAAGCAGAGAAAGTCGATTTGATAACTGAAAAGTTATAAACTTATCAAATGAGAATATTTATGTCGTTGATTTTTTTAAACTTTTATGTTTCAATATAGATTTCAATTTGTGCAGAAAAATGTTTGAATCACAAATCCAGACCAGTCTATAAATGTAGGTAATACTTTTCCAAAACTTATAAATTTTATCAACAGAAAGCGTCTTAAACCAGCCAGATTTGATCTAGGTTATATTTGCATGATTGTTACTGTTTACATAATACCCCCGCCCACCTACCCCAAAAACAATAATGTATAAGGAAACAATATTACCGCTGATTCGTTATTCATCAAGGGGAATGTGTTAAATTGTTATGTTAACAGTCGCTGTAAACATTTCTCGACACAAATCTAATCGTTATTATGTTACACTCACGCGTATTCGGCAAAATAACCATCACCTGCTAAGACATGTTTTCTTTATCTCAAGTTTCAACTGGCATTTACATTTTTCGTAAATGTTCATAAAAGAATGACAGAGACATGTTTTCTTTCTTCAAAACGCACGTTAGTCAAAACCTGCAAAAACACCCCACGACCTTTTGAGCACATTATGGTTATCATGTTACCAATCAAAGGTGTATTAAAATAGTTCGTTTCCATATATCATATTTCAGACAAAACTGTACTCGACTTCAGACGATGTCTATTACATATGACAATAATACACAGTGCTGAACCCATTTATAAGAAACTAAATTATGCTTCAAGAAATCTGTTCCACAAGTTTACCACTTTAAGACGACCGAGGTCCATTGCCCGTAGTGCCAGTTCAAAGTCAGAATATTTCATAATGGGGTCTCTCTGAACAGCATGTTGACATAAAAATCGATACGTACCTATATTTATTATGATCTGAGAGATATGTAAATTGCAACCTTTGATATCTTCAAGGTGCTAAATTGGCCAAATTGATAACTTTGTAACAAACCTTCACTGTACTCAGCGTGTTTCTCATACGAGTGTAGGGCAAGTCTTTGTTTCCAGCCAATTAATGTTTAACATAGCGTAAGTGTCTGGCAGAATAGACAATGTCTATGTAAACGTCCTACAAGGTTTCTAGTTAAACAAACCTCACATGATTCTACTGGAATGACGCTTTCGACGAGAAATCAACTTCCATATTTATTTATTTAGATGCTATAAACATTTACTTTCAGTTGTGGATGCAAATATTTAATAATAATTGGCTCACATATTTTGAGATGACTGTAAAGTTGATTACGTCGTCGCTAATACTAAAGACTTAGGCTAGAAAAGACCAATTAATATGTATGTATGTATGTATGTATGTATGTATGTATGTATGTATGCATGCATGCCTATCTATCTATCTATCTATCTATCTATCTATCTATCTATCTATCTATCTGTCTGTCTGTCTGTATGTATGTATGCGTGCGTGTTTGCGTGTGTGTGTGTGTCCCTTGGTAGGTAGTTCGATTAATTTATTGATTGATTGATTGACAAACAGACAGGTATACAGACAGATTGACAGAGACTATAACAGAGAGACAGGTGATATTTTCTTGTCCTGTCTGTATAACATCGTATGGTAAAAGAGATCGTGATATTTAACGAGTGCCAGAGAGTTAAAGTACATAGTTGTATGTTGTACTACAAGATGAAATATGTCTGATACCAGCATAGGAAAATTTTCCGTCGAGAATACACACCACTTTCCTCCCCCAACACACCCCTGTTCACTTGGACTCGAATGGTATTTGTAGACTTATCATACAAATAGCAGCGATCGATATGTTTTGATAAGTTCGATTTTGTGACATCTTAAAGTAATTTTCTTTGTCCGATCACATTGGCAAATCAAGACCACACAGCGTTTTGACACTGTTGACCACATAATACAGGGAAGTAACTTTGTATAGACGCAAACGGTGGCGAATCAAATATCGAAAACGGAAAAAGAAATTCACCCGTAATAGTTAAGGCAGTTTCAATTTATTGCTCTGCGATAGACAATTTTCTTTTTTTTTACTGCTGTCAATATGATTCCATTATCAAAACATATTCAAGCGTCGCATGGCATAATGGAAATCTGGCGTGTTCATAAGTGTCACGGAACTGTATAAATCCTTTTATTTATTGAATACATGTATTCGGGTTTCGTTTTTTGTGTACAGTGATACCTGAGATTGATTTATGTATATTGTACAATATTTAGAAACAGTGAGTATGGTTCATCCTATGATGCAGGTGCTTTCGAAGGGAAAATCGAATACTTGCAGCGCACAGGCGATGTATGGCGGCATTGTGACTGCTAGCCAAGTGTGCTGGTGACGGACTGTGTAACTTCCATCTATGTTACGTTTTAACCGTGGGCTAATTTTGGGGTTTGTAATACCCAGTGTTTTGGGATTGCAAACAGATTTTGTATATGTCCCTTTCTTTTCATCATTTTACTATTTGAGTAAAATACCTCATTTTTCGCTATTTTGAGTGAACACATTTTTACTATGAGTAAAGTACCACATTTTGTTTTAACTATTTGAGTAAAACACATCATTCTTTTCGTCATGTGAAATTAGTGTGAATCATTCACCTTTGTCCTTGTACTGTGTAAAGTCGTTTATTTGTATTTTCATTTGTTGCATTATTAGGTTCGTGCGGATTATGTTAATTTGTCCAATATTTGGATCTTATACACGCACATATTAATCATAATTCTTTTCTCATTCAAGTCATTCATCATTAAACATTATATTTTTATCACCATCAAAAGGGTTCTGTTATAAGTCCGAAATCCAACTCGGTTATCTTGATACAGTAAGAAAGAATAGTAGGCAATCGGGATGAAACATAATGAAGAAAAATTATTTCGCCATCACAATGTTCGATATTTTACTCTTAAGTATATAATATATTTAGTCGTATTATATCGACGTGCAACACGTTCCGACAACTTTCAACGCTCTAAAGTGATTGCGTGAAGTCAGTTATATAGAGGATGCCAGAAAACTTGATAGAACCAAAAACAAAATATTTTGGCCATGGGGGGACTATGGAGATCTAACGTGGGACTAAAGGAGTGTAAAGCGAGTGCACTGACAATACGTCAAAACATGATCTAATCTATTATTTGACAGTTACATCCTTAGCACGTAATTTTTGGCACAATAAAGAAAATAGTTGTTGATTTGATTGCTTAATGTATGTATTTTATTTAAATATAAAGAAGAAATAGATAGCGTGATTAGAAATAACGATATAGTGTTTCGATAATCTCCACCACAAATTGCACTAAATTATATATTTAAGTATGTTTGATTCTTTAAGCAAGTCACATAAAGGTTCTCACATGGCATCGATGGAACTGGACAGTACGTAGAAGTCTAACTCAGTTAGAACGAGACTTACCGTGTTTATTAAAGTACATGTAAAATATAGCTTCAGGTAACGAACTTCAGCACGGTTTTAATTTCTTATATATATATATATATATATATATATATATATATATATATATATATATATATATATATATATATATATATATATATATATAGTGCGTGTGTGTGTCTGTACACAGTATGAAATGATGTCAATGTCTAAGCTTTCACTGCGAAGTAAGGGTTGATCACCGAATCAAAATATGCTATAAGATACATATAATCTATAACTAAAAGTACATCCATCAATCATACATCATACACCAAAAAAGGTAATTCAACTTTCTTTTACCAATACCTAAGATATACAATGTCTTTTGTAAATATTCAGTATAACCAGTGAGGAAAACATGGGAAATTCTATTTTATTTAAAAGTCTAACCCTATGCGATACTAGATCGCCACCACTACACCTCTTGGTAAAAATTACGTCATATCGATGACGTCATAATGTAATAATCGCATAACTTTTATCTGCGCAGAGCTGATTTGATGTCATACCTCATATGTATCGGTGCAGGACCGGAAAATTCAACCTGAGGGTAAACAATTTGCGTCAGACACTCGATATAACCTTGTGTTTGACACAAAATTCTGTAACTTTCAAACAGCAAAATAACCATTTTAAATGTCATCGCCTTAAAATAGATCGTAAAAAGGTAGGTTTAAACTGAAAAAAGACCCGTGTAAATTTTAAATGACACTAAAACACTAAAACACATATGAACGTTCGAAGAACACTTCCTGAGATCGATAGGGTACTGCTGCGAGCTTGTGAACAGGTAAAAAGAAAAGATTTCCAGCTTTATGCATAATGTTAATCGAGATAGCCAAAAAGTACAACATAATCATCAATTCAGCTTTGATTTAGAACTGGTATACTCTTCATAAAGAATAATCAGAAGAAAAAAATGAATTAAAAAACCCCAAAAGAATCACAACAAAAGTGTAATCGGCTGTACATATTGCTACGTGGATCAGTGTGAAGCGGTCTGTTTTCGGGATACAAACATCAATTACTGATTGTTTTATGTTTTAATTAATGTTTATCTTGATTATTGTGAAAGAACGCTCAGGTGATGTTGGAAATCTGGGGTTTCTTTCCCACTTAGAAGGTCATGTCATGAAAGGCAACATTCACGTCATGAGAAATATACATCCCCCCAACCCTTTGATGTTCCGCACTGAAAAGTACCACCATACACATACAGAAATGCGAGATAAATTTCTTCAGTATCTAAACTTAGTTGATGTCGAGAAAGCTGCTCTTTATCGAGAAATGTTTGACTGTTAGGCATTGGAACGTACGTGACAGTGTTTGACAGTTGAAACCTTAACACCTGATATATCACTTATCACAGTTAATTGGGACTGCAGGGAACGTAATTAGACAACTAATAAATATGCCCCATGATAATCAATAGGTGCTATATTATACACAGCTTGCTTGAAATGGTTAGTAGCTATGTTCTATCTACTATACCAATTACAGTCCATTAGAAACATACCCCTTTCTCGCGACCGACCGTCTTTAATCCTCGTCTTTCTAATACTGGAGACTATAGTTGAACTCAGTGTATTTTTTCGTGGACAGAATGCAATGGATCACATACTGTGGTATAAAGACTTACATACTGGCTGAAAAGGACAATAATTGGAGACTTCAGTCCGATAAATGCTACTATTTTTACGATCTGTTAATGTAGATAACCCACTTTTTAATCCCGACTAATTATTTGATATACCTCAAAACTAATGTACATCGATATTTGTTGTTCAGGTCGTCGTTACTCTTTGTCCAAATCTGAAGTATCTCGTACAAAAATTTGTCGTGCCAGCGTGAACACACGAACGCGAGAATTCAGCGAGAAAACGTGATAAATCCTGATATCGCAATACCTGGCCTTAATCATATCAGTTACATATTCTAAACATTACTCGAAATTTATTCCTCAACTCCAAATAGAAATTCCCACCCTTTTACAAATCCCTATTGGTGATTTGGCCATGCTTTAAATAAGCGAATATAACGCTTGGGTAAAGAAATCCAGGTTGAACAGAAATGCAAATTGGTGATAAATATACGCGTGTCGATCATATATTGTAAATATTTATAAAAGTTGAAATCTAAATTAAACACAGCATTATTTGTACAGGCTTACCAAACTTTCTTTTCTATTCACATGACCAGGTTATTTACAAAATTCCTCCGCTGTTATGGACGCAGGCGTACTTCGTATCGTAGATTCAATTTCCTTGTCTGAGGCTATAATTACCTCCAAAGATATCCCAAGGAAAGGAGGTTTCTATGTTAATATTGTGCAGACCTCAAATATTTTTTTTATATAAATATCATGACAGTTATATCAAGAAACTAACATTTTTATAACGGTATATTTTCTTAGATAACGATTTAAAGTTCACGAGATTATGAATTCAGACATTCGACCGACAAGGTTAATTAATGGATACGTGTATATACGCATATAGACAGACAAACAAATAAAGATAGACAGAAACTACGCAAAACCATTTCGATCAGCTGTGTGGATATGATTCACTTCATCACTATAACCGCCAGTCAGAGGCGGTATCAAATTTGTCATGACAAAATTTTCGTCTGTTTCTGAGCTAAGTCCCTTGTTTATATAAAAGGCTTTTCCCCTCACAAGTGATTGCCTCTATCACAACCATTTTTTCTTCCTCTAGGTCCTAATTACTGTTGACTTTACGCTTTGCAAAGTTTCTCGAGACTCACAATCTGGGGGAACATAGCCATTGTATACCAGACTGTAAAGATCATCGGATATTCCAAACCCGCCTAAAGAGATTTATTTCAATGGTACTGTGTTATTTCATTTTGACTTCTTCCTTTACATAAAAGGTGACGACGCATTCAGTTAATGCTTTAATGCTGTTTGTTGCCTTGTTTGGAAATCGGCATGCAATTGCTGTCAAAATGTTGTATCCATGCACTTCGGTAATAAAGACGCAGATGAAAGGAGTGCTCGTGTTTATATCTCTACACAACACTGATATGGTACGATGTATAAACTACTTTGATACATGTTAAGAAATGTAATGTGCAGAAACTGTTGGATATCTTCAACATGTGAGGACAGAAGCATTAGAAATTACAATATAAGTCACCAAGCATAAAGAAAAATTTAAATCGGCCGATATATGAGGAGCTCAGATACATTCATAAATTTATGTTCAGCACGTTCTGAATGATTGTACTCCGATTATTTGGCAACTTTATGAAAAGACCGAGCAACCGGGTCAAATGGGATGAAATTGTACCAGTATTCGCTAAAATTCTGAACACGCACGCACGCACGCACGCACACACACACACACACACACACACACACATATATATATATATATATATATATATATATATACACACACACACACTTGAGCTTACTTGAATTTGTAACTTCACAATGAATGAATACGCACACTGACTAGAGAAAGCCAATCAGATAGACTGAACTGACCACATACATCCAGTCGAATAGACAGAACTGACTAAATACAGCCAGTCGAATAGACAGAACTAACTAAATACAGCCAATCGAATAGACAGAACTGACCAGTTACAGCCAATCGAATAGACAGAACTAACTAAATACAGTAAGTCGAATAGACAGAACTGACCAGTTACAGCCAATCGAATAGACAGAACTAACTAAATACAGTAAGTCAAATAGACAGAGCTGACCAGATACAACCAATCGAATAGAATGAAAATGAAAGGTATCGATCTTAGTTATGAAAATCATCTTTCTGGGCTATTTACAAATCTCATTACTTCTGCATTGTAGCCATAAATCTGAACGTGGTCTGTATTGCAGTTAAACATCCACACATTATATTTACACACCATATTGATGTAATAGCAGTTTAAATGAAAAATGTTACAAAATAAGATATTAGGATTAAAAATCAAGCCGCAAGGTAAAATATCGAGTTAGCTAATCAAAATGTAATGAACAAACACTGATATGCTTTGAATGATATCTGTATTTGATTGTTATTTGAAAGCAAATAAGAAGTCAAATTCATCCTTTTATCGGGTATTCTTTTCGTTTGGACATTTTAGAGAAATAGATTACCAGAGATGTAAATCGTTTTTAGGTTGCACATTTTTAGCTGATGCAAAACAAAAAAAAAAAAAAGAAAAAGAAAAAACATTCAGGCATTCTGACACTGGTTATATTTTTCCATCCGCACAAATGACAACAATGACAAGGTAAGACTAATATACTCGATATACTGTATTATGACCTACAGAACCCATGTTATAAATCGTCCTTGACAAAGTAAGACCAATATACTCGACATACTGTATTGTGATATATAGAGGCGAATATTATAGTACCATCAATGACGAAAAGGTAGCAGCAACAAATTGTTCAAGATCCAATGTCTTCACCAACATTGAAGATCTCCACCTGAAATTTCCCTGAAGAATGTGATGGGTGTGCTAGTACTCAATACCACGCTGCACCCAATAACACAGACACATTAAGAAAGACAGCATTTATCTCATTGTATATATTATATTGTTGACCCACCTGAAAAGCCAACATTACATCACATTAATGAACTTCAACACCAGAACTGACGTCAGAGAGAGAGAGAGAGAGAGAGAGAGAGAGAGAGAGAGAGAGAGAGAGAGAAACGAAATTCACAGAAGTTTTCTATTATATTAACAAAACTCAAAGTAAAACATGGTTCTAGACATCTTTAAATTTATGATTGATAATGTTGAACAGTTTAAAGAAGAAAAATCTGCCTTTAAAGTCAGTGTGCCAGTTTTAAAAGTTCCACCATTGTAGTCAAATTAGTAATGATTATATGGAAAGATCCGAACATCATTACATCCAGTAGAAATTTAAAGAAGATATGCACCTTAAAATACCTCAGAAATGACTTAAGTGTATTCGTGTCTTTGTCTTGTCTTTAATTGTACTACTTAGGTATTATGGGCTCGTTATTTCAACATCAAAATGAACAAAACTTCCACGGAACTTGGGAAATCTTCCTATGAAAAATTCAGTAATAAGTAATTAATACCACGAGAAAGGTAGCCTTAAGGAAATTACCAACATCAAAGGCCTTCGCACACAAAGATGGCCTCTGGTTGAAACTGATAATGAAGCCTGTGCTGGATCTATGCCACAATAATATCATAGGAATAGCATTGAAAATGAGCATCAACAGAATTTTCCTTATATATTTATATGTATTATCCGGCTGAAATAGCGACCATCATAAGACACGAGTTTATCTGAATACAAAAATAGACATTAAAAAAAACCGAATTTACAAACGTTTGCTCTATTACCCTGCTATAAACATATTTTGAGGCTACAAATAAACCCATCGTCGATCATTTTCATCAATTTGGAGAAAACAGTCATCAAAGTCAATTCTGAGAGCTGTGAAATTTCGTCATCGCAACCAAAATTATACCAATAAATCTGCCATTGATGTGGTTCTAGCAGGTAGAAGTTCCACTTATATATGTTCAATGTTCCCATGCGCATAATGATATTTTTGGATTTTTCGAGTGAGGATTTATCGTTCCCATTATAAAATGAGCTTATATTCCAGATAACTGAGTATAACGGTACATGTCCAATATTATTTATTAAAAGTCGTATTTTTGTCAGACAGACCCGATCTTCCTATGCTAACTTCAAAAATGAGACATTATAAAGACTTGTAAGCGAGAAAGTTACCGACAACGAAATTTTCAAAACGAAACCCTTTCTATTACATAGATTGGTTTCTGGCTGAAAAGATTTTGAGGGGTTTACTGTTTGAGAGGTGTGCTGGTTCACACTACATTAATACATGTAATAATGCTGATACATTTATTATGACATAATTGTCTCTATAGAATCATATTGTGTACCCGTCTGAACAAAACACAATTACAACCTGACGCGTATACTTGAACTCTACAAATGGTATCACTTTGAAACACAAAGTCTGCAGTGATGTCATATTATTAGCAAACACATAAAAACATCTGTAGCGACTACCAACGGACCATCAAAGTAAAGTCATTGCTTAAGTCAATGAAGTCCACCATAATGGTCCAAATGATACCACAAGAAATGAAGAAATGAATTGACTACTAAATTTATTCTCTGAGGTAGAAGTGACACTGATAGATAGATAGATAGATAGATAGATAGATAGATAGATAGATAGATAGATAGATAGATAGATAGATAGATAGATAGATGGATGGATGGATGGATGGATGGATGAATGGATGGATGGACGGATAGAAAGACAGACAGACAGACAGATAGATAGATAGATTCTTCGAATGCCATGCATTAGATCATCGTATGATATATTCAGCTTTAGATGTAATATTTTCTTCATGGGAAAACAGCATTACAAAGAGTTTAGTTATTCAAAACAGTACATACTTAAAAACATCAATATGAAAAATTAAATGACTTTCGCAAAGGGCTCTGTATGCACCATCATATTTAGTCTGTTCGAGACACTTTTAAATAATAAGAGTTAATACCTTTTTTCGGTAATTGTCTGACACCAAAATCAGCTTTAAAAGTTTTCGTGTTT
Source organism: Sinohyriopsis cumingii (assembly GCA_028554795.2). Lineage (NCBI taxonomy): Eukaryota > Metazoa > Mollusca > Bivalvia > Unionida > Unionidae > Sinohyriopsis > Sinohyriopsis cumingii. The sequence continues at coordinate 98,605,345 of CM068826.1, forward strand.
GTATTAAGTATATTATTTTTATACCGCTGAAATTTGGGGTTATAGGAACAAAAACGCCATTGACAAAACTATTGCAAATTCTACTAGTCTGTTGATAAACATACCTCAGCTGTAGGGGTTTTGGTTAAACATGACCGCTGTTATAATGGATTACTAAACTGGATGCATCAAAAATTGGCGTAATGTTTATTGCTTATTGCAAACAGAGAATAATGGTCTGCTATTTCCATGATTTTCGATTACGTCATAAATTTCCTGATGAAAGTTACAGAAATTTTAACTCTTATTGGAATATAAAAAAAACATCTTATTTTCTGGATAATATTAATGATTGCACTTTATTAAGACAATGAGAAATACTTGTACATTGTCTTGTAAGGATAGTGAAAAATATAGATATTGTTGTTATGTTATTGTACATGTGCTCATGTTTTCATCCTTAAATAAAATTTATATCATTTTCTTTTCTGGAGTGTACAAAATGTATGATCATTTTTATATTTGTAAGCAAGATCATACCACGGGACCTTGAAAACTGAATGTCGTCCTTAGAAAAACGTATAAAAAAACTGAAAACATATGCTCAGTATCAATATTTGAAGTCTAGTTTAATTATAAAATACAAAAATTTCGATGAAGACATTCAAATTAAAATAAAAACAAAATTTCTGGATTTTGAGCTCGTGTTTAGTTAAAAACAGTTTGGGTACGTCTACAAACCTAAGTACAATGAGCTCATGTTCAGTTGAAAACAGTTTGGTTACGTCAACAAACCTAAATACATTCCGACACTTTGAAAAATCATTTTCAACGCAAACAGTTTTCATTTTTTTTTTTTTTGCCATAGTATCAGATTTCGGTGGTCTTGAATAGGAGCCGTTATTCAAAACTAAACATGCATATTTCAAACAATATGTCGTCTCAGGTTGAGGGATTTTCTAAAAATGAAAATTTAAGCATTCAAAATTGTTCACACTGGAGGGAAAATCATGAAGAACAATAGATGATGATTATTAAATACCCTTCAGAGATGGTAATTTCGAAAAAATAAAATTGCCCATGGAATTTCAGTGTTGCCTGATAAATATTTCATTTTTACTATATTAAAAGTGTTGTAATAACAGCGCTTTAAGTTATATTCATCAAACCTAGCAACTAATGTTTCGAATCATAGCTACCAGAGCATCGAATGTGTATAAAACAAGTTATAGTTAATCAAATATGCACTTCCATAAAAAAATAATATTTTCGCCCAATAATAAAACTCAGTTAAGTATATGCATATTAATACCATACAATTATTATAATGCAACAGTTTAAGTTAAGTAATGATAATAATTTTTCATGACGACAAAGATGTCATAACATTATATAAGACTAATGATAGAGGTACCCAAATGCATTTCAAAGTTATTTAAAGCGCTATCTTGCAGTTGCGTCAAATAAACCCAGTTTTTCTTCATATGAGAAATGAATCCTTACTTTGTTATTCATTTCGAATGAAGTTTGCGAAATTCGCCAATTAAATGTATTTTTTCTCGCATACGAAGCAAATCATTTTCTATTTTTTATATTTCGTTTACACCTAAATGAAGCGCAACACAAAGACAAAAAGCCATTCGCAGCAATTAGTACACAGGATAGTTTTAGTTGTTTTTTTACTTGTAATAACTGAAGGTTTTGAAAATAATATTTTTTAAAGAATTATTTTCTGACTAGATATGTTTAATAGAAGTATTTGTTTTTAATAAGCATAAGATTTGTAATTCCTTTTAGCTGAAATTTGCATTTACAATTTTTATCTAACTAATTGCTTTTCCAACATTTCACTCCTAACAATAAACATCGAAAATCTTCATATGACACTAAATGGCGCCTTATTGTTTTGTTGTAAATTAAGATTGAACATGTACATGCATTCTTATAACAGCAACGTATCTTGTACTTTTTCATGCATACCAATTCTCTAAAATTATCTTACTCTGTTGCACATTGAATAAACTTATCGATGCTGGCGTGAAAACAGTGAATAACGACGAAAACAGGAATTATGTACGCAGCAGAAAGAATGCAAAGTGGATTGGTACATTATGTCTAATCCCTTAATATGCGTGCTTTACAACATCGTGAAAGCCAGTGAAAGATTCCGTGTGCAATCGTGTGCTGAGGATTTCGTGTAGCTGAAATGCCAATGTGCTGTCAATTATTACAAGTTCCAGTTTCAACTGTTTTCTTTCCGCTGTTTTGTTTCCGATTCTATATCGTTGCTTATGAATTTCATAGAACAATTACGGAGCTAATTTGTTCCAATGGGACCCGACTTGTGAAATACGAACAAATTTCAAGCACGTCTACAATTAGACAACTCGAGTCAAACAAAAAAGACATCGGAAAAAATACCATAACAAATTCCTGTTGTCGTATAACAAGTATTTAGATGGAAATTTCCTTAAGGTATGCAATACGACGCTGCTCACCAACCGATGTATCATAGGTTACAGGAAATTGTTATATTCTTCGTTGGTGTTTTTTGCACTTAAAAGTATAAATTTATTCAGCTTTGAAATTATAAAAACTGTATGGTCAGATTGACTTCGTTTGCCAAAACATATTTAGTTGTGTCTAATGGTCATTGGTAATTTTAGTTATCACTTCATCAAGACAATTATAGCAATTTGAAAGTTACAATCAAACCAATAAATGTATAACTCTAAAAAGCAAGTACTGTTACACGTCTCAGTCTGGACAATATTCCTACATAGGAAAAAGTGCTTTTGAGTATAGCTGTGTTAAAGATTTAAAACTCACAGATGCCTCAAACGGCCTCTTTTTATGCTGTCAATCATAGGACACGATCATATAGTTTTATCCAGATGTTGGTATCGAGTATTACATATATCAGAAAATATTCTATGCACAATTTGGCAGTGAATATATAATCAAGAAAAATATGACATTCCCCTAGCTTTTCAGGGTTGTACAAAGGGGGGACTTTCTTTTTCTGGTGATTGTATGCCAACAAACAGTCCAATGTCTTCCATTCGTTTATTTTATTTGGCATTTTTATCGTTGTATTTCTAATATTCATTTTATATATTTCAAGTAATATTTCCCCGATACTTTATCATTAGCTAAAAAAACAAGTCTTCTTTTCTTAATAAAAAGTAGTCCATAATCATTTTTATTATTGAAAATATTAAGCTATATAATTTCCGGAAAACTTCCAAGATTCAAGAAAATTGAAATGAAATTTTATACCAAGATTCAAAGGAACTGAAATGTATTTTACACCAAGATTCAAGGGAACTGAAATCCACACCAAGGTGTTAGGAAACTGGACACATCACAAAGATCTAAGGAACTAAAGTCTATACTAAGATCTAGGGAACTGAAGTCTACAACAAGATTCAAAGTAACTGAAGTCTTTACCAAACTTCAAAGGTATTAAAGTCTAAAGGGGGCGATCTAAGGTTATTAAGTACTTTTGAGAGAGAAACCTATGTAATGTTGATGCTATTGTGATGTAATGTGGCTGATATTTCTTTGCACTTATTGAAATTGTACATGATCTACGCACACTGATAACTAAAATTACTGCTCCCCTGTTTTAAAAAAATCAGCCTGAATTAGTCTAAAGTACACTATATTTAGCACCTATTAAAATGGGGAAAATGAATTTTACCCAACTAGACGGTAACAACTTCTGAAAGTACAATGGATGAATTACCAAATATATAAAATGTAAAAAAAAAAAGAAGTTATCAGCTCTTTTCTTTAGAATGTACCTCTGAAGTTCAGTGAAAATAACCAAGTGGAACTAGCAGATTTTTTAAAGTTTCACATCTGGAGTAAGGCCAAGCTGTAAACTCTATAACCCATATTACACCTATCAATCATACAATTTGGTCAGCTTCCAAAAGCTTGTGTCTCTCTTAAAAGTAAATCATAATCATACCACATTTGTAATACAATTATACATGATATGCATTTTCATATCACAAAGCTTAAATGATTCCCTTATTAACAAATATTGGCTCCGATTAAACTGTCATGGAAGGTTGACTCTAAAGAAAAAAGTTGGCATTAATATCTCAGAAAAATTACAGCTGTGCATATGTGTGCAAATAGTTTATAATTCACTTTCAGACAAATGAATCAAAATCAGTATCAATGGAATCAATTAGAAATGAATTAAACCAACACGAAGACAAACGAAAGCATGGCAAGTGTACAATATAAATATATATACAGCATATTACAAAGAAGAAAAATAAAGAAACTACTGGTTGGTTTGCAATTAATAATAAATTCACCAATTAATTGTACTACACCATGGGTTATACCATTACTGAAATTAAACAATGGCAAGATTAATATTTGGTACATATAAAATATTGTACCAGATTTTGGACGGTGAAAGCACATGGTGTAACTTTGGCTTTTCAGGAGAAAAAGCTTTTTAGTTTGAATCATGCCAACATGTTGAAAGCCAAGTGCAAGATTGTGTGAGGCTTTTAATGATTGTTGATACTTTGGGCTGACAGGCTAAATATCAATATATTTGTAATAACCTGTTGCTGACTTAACATTAATGTAGATTTATTAATAAAATTAACACATTTGTGTGTAAATAGAGGGCAGGGCACGTGTGAAATATATATATATATATATATATATATATATATATATATATATATATATATATATATATATATATAGAGAGAGAGAGAGAGAGAGAGAGAGAGAGAGAGAGAGAGAGAGATAAAACTATTTAACTTTGGTCAAAATAGAGCGCTGATTAACTGGAGTGCAGCCATGGTGACGTATGGGGCAGAACGCCGGGCGCTCAATGGCAAGTTGCGGGTTTAAAACTTTTCCAGACTATTAGATGGGTGTCTAAGCAAAATAACATTACAGGAATTCAGATTCCTTGGCATTAAATAGTTTTAATTTGCTGTTTAACGCCATGAATCAATCACTAAAGCAAAATCTTATATTTTAAATATAAGGTATATCTTTGTATGCATAGTGATAAGGTGTGCATACAAAAGTTTGCAGTGATGGAATAAAGACAGGTTATGTTTGTGTACGGTAAAAAAAAGAAGCCACAGAAAGCTTTAGTCATTTATGTACGTATTCCCTGATAAATCCTGTTTAAATTCCTTTTTCTGCAAATTTACAACAGTGATAAGAATTCTGCTCGTTGCAGCGTAATGCCAATGTTGTCAGACTTTGCAAATCCGGTTCCAGCTGGCATCATATTATTGACATTACTTAATGTTTAGGTTCTTTTTCATGAACATACCACGAGAGATACACTTCAATGTAGAATCTAGTAACATGCACGAATGGAAGAAAGAATTATATCATTCAGATAGAGGATTATTTTAATATAGTTTGCAACTATTTTACGCCCAGTAACGAAACGGACCATTCGGTGATTGCACAAATATACTCGTCACTGCCAACAAAACTAAAACAAAGGCGACTGCAGTTGCATTTTGTTGTGCCATAAATAGGAGCTGCATTCAGCTCTGCGAGTCTTGACAATGAATGGCGCCTTATTCCCTGCCTACACCGAAGTGCTCTGAAATTCCTCCATGGTTTGTTTTCAATCGTTCATTTGATACTTTACGTTCCGTGGAGCGTTTTAGCTTTGTTTACGTCCTGTTATGTTGAAACTAATTTGCGTCAAGGGAAATATCAAATGCTTGAATTGCAAAATGTGACACAAATTTGTACCCAGTGACCGAAAATGCGTAAAAATGAGACGATACAAAAGTCTTATCCTATAGAAATGGGTATAAGCTAGTGGATGAATTGAAATAATGTATATTTAAATTGATCTGAGTGATAGATTCTTGATCATTTGTTTGATTCAAATATAATAAAGGATAAGACTATTGATACTGACAGTGCACAAGGCCAATCACATAAAAGTATGTAAAAAAAAAACATTAAGAGTGTTTATGAATTATGACAAAATTGCAAGTACATTAATTAGATATTCTTTCTTTTAACATCTGCCATCCTCGATGTCTGTTCGATGCTTTATTGATATTTGGGGATTAAAATCTGATTTTAAAACTCTCATTCTCCATACAACATTTTTCTTTCCTTGCAATTAGATTGCCTCTTGGACACTTTTCATATTTAATGTAGCAAAACTATGTCTAAACTTTCTTTTTGTTGTTTGAATATATGATCCCCTACCTATATTGTAAGCCTTGTTCTATATTTGGGACAATTCGTACATCTAATAATAATTATTTTTAAAATAGTGATCCGCAGCTTTTTACGAGCCTTTTGCCCACTCCACGATGTTAGAGATGGTAACAATATCATTCTTCTTTTTCAATGTCCGTTTCACACATGAACCCGATATGAAAGGGGAAATAGTATTATTCTCTGTCATGCATATAAGCGATCATCTTTGCATGCCTTGTGCAACCTCATAAGCATTTATCAATGTTTTAAGGGATAAAAACAGATTATCTTTAAGATGGATATTGTCCATAAGTCAGCATATTTGCACATTGGTTGACGGGCAAGGCATTCAAGGGTCTTCGTTTCCACACTATTTTTTTCGCGACATTCTAAGGAGTGTGACCTGGACAGTTTGTCTGGGAGGTTATAAAAATTACTCGTGATGTAGGTACCTAAATACTCGCTTCCGAGAGCAAATTGATAGATAAGAGAAATTTTGTTGAAGTTTTGTCCCGTGTTGTCTCATAGCGTGCTTCCAAACACGGCTGATAAAGCCACCTTTTTGAAGTGACCATGGTTACAGTAGAATTTTCCGTCGTGATTTGATAAATGTATGAAACATGGAAATCTCTCTTTGAAGTAATGGAACTATACGAGGACGATTGATGAACAGTAACATGATAGGTTCAAGACTACAATTTTAAGGCTCGGTTTTCTCGTTGTTTTAATTCAGAACATAAGTGATACTATGATTTTATAATTCACAAAGTGCCGATAAAACTGACAAAAATTATTTAAACCTCATAAGTTGTTTCAAGTCTCTCTCCTCTCTCTCTCTCTCAACAATGATATTTAAATCTCCTTGCTGCTTCAAAAGTAGTTGCAGTAAAATGGTTTTAGCACAAAGATTACAATCAATAATTTTGTTCTCTAGTCGCAATCATGAAAATAGAATATATATCATAAGTCGGAGGTCTAAGACTGCACCCTGCATCACTAAAATAAACTTCAGCCTTTCCTGAGCATTTGATGGTGTTAAATGAGCAATGTAATGGTTGAGTGATTAGATCTTGAACGTTAGCCCCGACAGAATATTATAACCAAGCAATGTAATGTTTGAATGGTTAGACCTTGAACGTTAGCCCTCTCGCCCCACGAATATCGTCCAAAAGCAATTATCCACAGATATATAAAGAGATATATTTTTTATTCGATTCACTGTAAGAATATATTGTCTGATTCTGTGTGCTAAAAATAGGCAGTAATAAATGTTCAACACGAAATATCTTGAAATTGAAAAGTATTTAACATTCAACTTCAACTTTATATTTAGTTGACTATGCGGCAACGATTTAAGAAAATCTCTTGCCATTAGATAACCAGTATAAGTTCTCAAAGTAGATTTCAAAAGGTTAATACAACGCTTATAATTACCATGCTACTTTTAATACTCATAGCTATCTTTTTAATGTTTGGTTTTCCTATTCTCTTAAAATAGTACTACTTATAATAATAATAATAATAATAATAATAATAATAATAATAATAATAATATAACAATATCACTTTTAATACTATGTCATCCTTATAATCATCCTTATTATTATAATTAACATTGTTATTATTTTTATTAATAACATAATTATAATTATTATTGTTATTATTATTATTATTATTATTATTATTATTAACATCGGCATTTGTAACAGCATCAATAATTACGTTCCATTTTTGTTATATCAATGATTAGTACTTCAATATTCGTCGTCATCGTAGTAGTAGTAGCACGTGTAACTCTTTTACTTCTTAAGTCAGAACGAGTACATCGATCATGTAGATTGAGTGACCAAATAAAATGAGAATGAAACCAGTAAATATGATTGGAATAATAAAGTTTCAATGGAATAGAAAATAATTAAGTACGTGTGGAAATTATCATGCACACTAAATATGGGACTGATTTATAGTCAAAATTTAAATAATTAATTTTAGGCTCAGTTTTCACATGCAAAATACAAAACTTTACGCATGGAGTAGACTTATAGCTAAATTGTTTAAAGGTTTATTGTAAACATTATTAAAAAAAAGATTTACCTTTTTAACATGTTTTGATACATCTTTCAGGGAAAAAACCCAACTTATCTAAGAAAGGAAAATTGGCGCAACTCGAGATCGTAAGGTACTGATTCATGGAAATGTTGAGGAATTCGGTGAGACGTCTGACCTACAGTGCTTATGATATTTTTCATGGAGTCCTTTGAGGTGAGAGATAAACAGCTATAAATATTCATTCCTCGTTGGACTTGCGGTTTGTCTCAGACGTTGTAAAGTAAAGGCACGGTTTATTGCAGACACGTTAATTGCAATTAGACTGTCCACGCACCCGGTCGCGGACTGCCCGAAACCCAAACAACACGTCAAGACATTGCTCTTGTGTTTGCCATAGTTGGCAAATTGGAGGCGAGGGCTTTTTGCACTTCTCTTTGATTCACAATGTGCTAATATGTGACCTTGACTCCATTAATAAATTGGCTAAATTAATTGTTTGGAAAACAGTTGCTCGTTCACTTTCACGTTTATTTCTGGACGTACAAAAAGACTTCATTGGTATTGTACATATATTGGTTACATAAAGTCTACACCAGTAAGAAATTTCACCAAGCCATGTAAATATAAACGATTGAGGGGGAGTGAAAAGAAAGAACCATACTGGCATATCAAGAACAGATTTTCCTTTTCTCAACCACTTTAAGAGCCAGATATTAAAAGAAATTACAAATATAATTAAATAAATAAAAATAATTAAGTATACAAATAAATGAAATAATTTGAATGATTAAAATTTCAGGAATTGGACTAATTCTTTGTCAGTATATCTTATCAGTTAATGGTTCAGCTTTTGGTATAACGTGAAATTCCTTAATGAGTGCCACACGAGAGAGAGAGAGAGAGAGAGTAGCAAAAAAGTGGAATGGAAGTAGTGACGTTTTCAGTGTCTAAACAAGCATTCATTTAATGAATAAGCAATATGCATATTACTTATATCAGCCTTCGATGATGATGATCATTATGATGATGATGATGATAATCACAATAATAATAACAAAATTGATATGATAACACCACCACCACAATCAATAATAATAATAATAATAATAATAATAATAATAATAATAATAATTATTATTATTATTATTATTATTATTATTATTATTATTATTATTATTATTATTATTATTATACTAGTAATAATAAATAAAAAAAATAATAATAAGAAGAACAATAATAACAACAACAACAACAACAACAACAATAATAATAATAATAATAATAATAATAATAATAACAATAATAATGATAATCGACAATGGGCATGACAATAAGTAGCATTATTTTTTCTTGGTAGTAGTAGTAGTAATAGTAGTAGTAGTGGTAGTTCGAAAAAAGCGTCTGCAGGATTTCATTCATGACTTTTGTTTTTAAAGACTAAATTAAATTTTCCGACTGATTGACGGAGTACATCCTTGCTTGCAGAATGAGTAAGCAAATTTACCTTGAACCGATTAAGCATATATTAACTTCAATATGTATAGCAAATCCAAATTTCCTTTCATTGTAAATTAAGAATTCTAATGTTTGGTAAGAATATGTTAGAGTCAATGAAAGCACGTGGTTCCATTTTTTCGGAATATGGTGTTATGACTTTATATCCACCAACCCACCCCGAAGAATTATCGGAGTCACATATATTCTTGTTGTGTCAGTGAGTCCAAATTTCGACGAGTTTTAAATTTTATACTTTTTTAGGAAACAAATGCCATAAGTGAAAATATATAAGCGCCCATCTGTAGATACATATTTAGATGGTTCAGGAACATTTCACAAATTTGCATAGATTTATGGATGTTGTCTGTTATGCAGAGTAAGAGCAATGTTGATATATATAAATTTACATCGACGCGTACATTCATGTTTGTTTTTATCTTTGATTATATATATATATATATTTATATATATATATACATACATACATACATACATACATAAAGAGAGAGATAGATGGGTGGGTGTAATAGTTGATTTATCGATTGAGTTTTACAGTATTTATTCTATAAAGGAACATACAATTGCAATTGAGATAAAGAGGATATATTTAAAGATAAAAGCGCCTTTATATTGTATTATATTATATTATATTATATTATATTATATTATATTATATTATATTATATTATATTATATTATATTATATTATACCAATATCTGTGGTAGTGATACCTTCTATTTTAACAAAATACTCTGTTCTTAAAGTGTGTACTAGTTAATTGATTTTACCGATCAACACAAATGCGCTGAAACTAGAACGATGGATACGTAGATACGTGAAGATCGACTTACCTCTGTAATTAAACCATCGAAGAAGAAAATATTTCACCACTATCCCGTTCTTATGCCCAAAGTACCCTAAATACTAAAACACAGACTGAAAATATAAGGACAATTTCATTCAAGAACGCAACAAACGCATAGTTGTTACAGTGTGCCAAGGAAGACTGTTTTTATTTTACATTTCAACTTCGATTCAAAATGGCTGCTGTGTGGATTAACACGGATTGAGGCACCTGGGTAGCCATGTTAACACACCGACATTCAGCTTAGTGCACAAAAACTAATAGCTTATGAGCTTTAATTCACGTTCAAGACTAAGGCGCAATCGGCAGTTATGCAAGGATGAGACATTGAGAGAAATAAACACTACAAATGCTGGGCTGAACTCGTCATTGGTTGAAAATAATCCAGGATATAGATTTGAATGGGGAAGGATTTACTTCTACTCCAGGAGATGAAACATCGGTATTTTCTTAACATGGGATATTTATAATATGTTGTCATATTGCTTTGCCCTTCAATAGATCCTGATAACTTGCAGCATCTACGGATAGTGCGTGCTACATTTACTAAGAATCGTACAGGATAAACATTCGAGGCGCAAGCGCCTAGATAGCAGTATCAACATAAACCCAGCATCGAGTTTATCTTATTTTCTCTTTGGCATTTCTCTCATTTACATTTTGACCTTTTTGCATTGGAGGGGGATTTATTACAAATAATGTTTAACTAAATACAGTCTATAAGTCCTTCAATGATGCATATTTCTGTATAATTGCATTTTATTTATTTAAATCTGGTATTAAACTGTTTCCATTGCAAACTATTTTTATTTGCCTCCCTGTTCTTTAGAGATACTCGAAACTTCGATAAGGGTATGCGATATTTGGATTAAATAAAAACTAAGACGAATTAGTCATCTGGGAGTGGTAAAATATTTTTGGTTGATTTTTTCCCCTTGTGCTTGCTGTTGCTGTTGCTGTTGTTCATTGCTGTATCGATTCCATTCAAGCGTAACATTATACAAGAAGCAGTATTTTTGTCTACAGGATCAAATCATGTACTCAAAACTTCCCTGTACAAGGAATTCTGAATAATGACAGTTCTTTGTTTCTACGAATGTCTTGCAGCTATTTTCCGCTTTGTTTTGGATGTTGTATCCAACATGGCTTCGATTCTATTATCAGTCCTATAAGAGTTTTGACAATCGACCCGTCACGTGCCTTCATCTGACATTGCGCATACAACAATATGGCAATAAGCGTTGCCAGTACTTTTCTATTGCAAAGCAAATAAGGTCCTTAAATATCCCCGTGATGCTGCGATCTTTATCTGTATAATTCCATCATTCTTGGCAGTTGCTATGTCTTCGTACACGGTCATTGGGAAAATAAATTTCTTTAACATCATATTTTTCGAAAATGGTCATTAGGAAATGAAACTCTGTCTACTCTGTTAGGAATTACCTGATTATCAGAAAGGTGATATATATACACACGAGTGCATATAACACCGATAGAGATCCATCATTTATGTGTGCTATGTCGTGACGAAATATGGGCTCGTGTGTCCAAGCCAGACGATGGGTGACGTTTACCCGCGGACCTGGGCTCGAATCTCCGTAGAGTACGAATTAAAAATTATCTGAACTGTATGATAGTATTATTTGTATTAAAATATCATTTATGTCTACTATTATCAAGCATTCTTCTATAGGAATCCAGGGATAGCACTTTCCGTTCTGTCTGGTGTGTATTTATAATACTCTCTCTCTCTCTCTCTCTCTCTCTCTCTCTCTCTCTCTATATATATATATATATATATATATATATATATATATATATATATATATATATATATATATATATATATATATATATATATATTGTTTATAACGAAGGTATCTTGCGATGTTGGAACTCTGAAGTCTTAACTGAATATCACGACCATTTTCAAAACAATTGAACGAATACAAAATGACATTTGTTCATATTTTAGTAAGCCCATAACATTCAAGCATAATGTGGAATTTTCAGAGACAGTCTGATAATTTGGTTCATTCCTAATGGAATAAACACGGGGGGGGGGGGTGGTATTTAGTACAAAAGACTGAATTTTCATTTCTACAACAAGCGTTCATGGCCGAAATGATTATTAATTCTGAAGGAAAACTATGTAATAAAGGTCTTAAGATAGGCTATAGGACGAGTATGTAGATAAACGATGTCGTTCGAGCAAGAACTGGAATGTGGTATTTGTGATTATCCTATCCGGATCCTTTTCTGGACAAAACAATGTAGAAATCTGGATTATCGGCCTTGAAGAGCAAGAGAAGCAGGCGACATTTTTGGGCCGAAGGCGTGAACATTGTGTCCGATAGGAATTTTCCTCGATAGGTATGATGCTAAAATCAACGCCATTTCTCACATTCTGGCTTTCTCTCGATAATATAAAGAATTATGGTTCTCTGGTTCAAACGCTCTCTCCTAAAACAGACGACTAATTCGCGAATAATATCTTAACAGCAGACGAAATGCCCTAATACATGCCCATACAAACCACCGAATATCTGAAACTTCACATTTGTTTCGACATAGTCGTCGACAAGATGTCTTACTCCGTGTTTACTATTATCCCGGCTCATGCCTTGGACCATCAAAAGCCACCGTCGTAAACAGAAAAAATAAGGCCTTTGAAAAGGCGGATATTAGATCGAATATGTTTGATTCTTGAACAAAAAACTGTCAAAATTGTGATAAAAATTTACTTGTAATAAAAGTAATCTTGAAAACAGTTTTAAATATTTAAAGCACACAGCAAAATCAAGTCAGCACAATAGTAACATTATGGGACGTAATTTGGTACATCTGGCAAACTGAAGAATGGTCGTCACAGTTTTGAAAGATATAAATCGAATAGACCGCTTCATTGTGTTTCGAAACCATATTACTATCTTAAAGAGAAATATATTTACCTCAGTCCCTAATTTACACAGGGCATTACACGAGTCTATTAGGATGACAGAATACACTACTTTAAACAGAACATTACATTAGTCTGTTAGGATGACATAATACAATGATTTACAGAGAGCATAACGTGAGTCATTTAAGATGACAGAATATGATACACTTTTGTATTCAATGACATTTATCCAAAGATTAATATATTTACCTCCGCCCCTCTGTTACGACTATATGGTCTTAAACTAAGTAACAGAAAAGAGTGAAAACTAAGAAATTTAATAAAATTCGACAAATAATTTAAACACGTAGAATACAAAGTGAAAATTTAAAAGGAAATATAGTCTTGTGAATTAAATCCCTAATAGTCCTAGAAGTTCTATCACAAGTCTCAGAGTATTGATTACGCATAGTGAATTCCAGTGGTGCTCCAAATGAATTACAATCTTGGTTGTGCTTATGTACCAATAACACAGAATAACGTTGATTTGCTAACAGTCTTAATGTATCACAATGTTCTAATTTAAAATGTCTCTAAACGAATTCACAATAATCTTAAAATAGTGATTTAGTCCTAAAGTCCAAGAGCACTTTGTAATTGCAGTACATAAAGTAAATAAATAAATCATTTCAAATTAAATCTAAACACAACTAAAACTGATTCCTCTAAAGATTAATGTTTAGATAGGAATGTCTAATTCTAATATAATCCTAAAACGATTAATGTTAAGATAAGATTGTGTAATTCTAATATAAACAACTTTAATATCAAAGCAACAGACACCATAAAGAGGACAAGAATTATGGTCAAAAATTCATTTATATTATATTCTAAGTTGTCAACAAGGTCAGGTTTGTTACTAACATTGTTTTAAAGAACACAGCAAAATATCAGATACACCAGGAATTCCCGAGGGAAAAACCAATGTCCTGAACTAAAAGCCAAGTAAAAGTGTTTGCTTACAAATAATACTAATCTTAAAATATAATCTACAAACATATAAAAAAAAATTAGTTACGTTGTTTACAACAAAAACCACATTGGTCAGGTAGATTCAAACTCCTACCTACGAGTATAGACAAAGGTCAATCACACAATACAAATTAAATTTACATAACACACTATTTTACACCGAACATTACTTGAGTCTGTTAATATGACAGAATATAATACTTTACATAGATTCTCACACGAATCTATTAGGATGACAGAATACAATACTTTACACCGAGCATTATACGAGTCTATGTCTATGACAGAACACAATACTTTACACAGGACATTAAACAATCTAATAGAATGACTGAGTACAACACTTTACACATGGCATTACACGAGTCTTTTTTGGATGACAAAATACACCACTAAACAGAGCATTATACTAGTCTATTAGGATGACAAAATGCATTACTTTACACAGACCATTGCACGAGTCTATTAGGATGGCAGAATATAAAGCCTACTGTATTCATTGAAAAATCTTCCAGAGACTAAAATAACTCAATTTCATATAAATCAGGTGGAACATCTTTTCTTTTTTTTTCTTCAGGTCTCACCACTTCTCAGCAGTGTTAGGTGCCCAAAGAATTGGTTTGTATTTATTCCTTAATCTTAACCGATAACATTAAAAGTTACATTGCGATGTGTGTTGACACAAATTTGCGTGTACTATGAAAGCGCAATTAGATTTGGATGTTGATAGACTATAAAGGGCTCCCTTGACCTTTTCCGTCTCAATTTCTTCAAACAACATTTATGCTGCAAAATCTTTGGTCATACAATATTTTTGTAGTTTGGATTATTTTGGTTATATAGCTGCGAAAGAACATGATTTTATTAATTTTGTTATGTTTTGATTTCACAATCAACCCATCTGTCTAGCTACCTATACATGATTTGTTTGACTGTTAGGTTTAACCATGTGGTTCGAAAATGGAGCAGCCCCCAACCAAACGCTTCTACTGCATTTTGTAACTGGCGACTAATGGAGACTACCCTGTTTGTGGTAGGATGTGTCAAGTAATGATGATCTACATAAAGTCCAGAACTTTCTAAAAAGCGAAAAAGTTTGATCTTGCAATTTAAGTTTTTTCCTTTACTTTTGTTTTGGTGCCTTTTGGGAACGTTTTGATTACCTTTTTTTTTTGTCTAATGGTCCATACTCACTTTGGTTGGGGGGGGGGTGACTTGATGACGATTTTGGCAAGGTTTGCCTTCATATGTTTCCTACTTAGAGTTTCTTCGGTACAGCACAGTCAGGGTTGTGCTGAGGTGCCTTTGTGTGTATATGTGTGATAGATAGATAGATAGATAGATAGATAGATAGATAGATAGATAGATAGATAGATAGATACCAATACCATCCTCCCTACCTCATACATACATACATGCATGCATACAGCTATCTCTGTCTCAGATCTTTTACTGACCCGATTTCAGCAAAAATAGTATATCAGTCATCATTTCCGAAAAATGCCAGCCTAAATTAGGACCAAAGAATTACATATGGTAACCATACTGACCAAAAACAAATAATGCCGGAAAGGGTCAAGACTTTGTATTCCATGTTGTCACAGAAGACCTGGTATTTCCTTTCAAGCAAGCGCCAAGACTTCTTTTGGGAAAATGTTGGAGAGAAAGGCAAACAAACACTGTAGTATCATTTGTGTTCGTAGTGTTTCAGATGCAGAACGAGAACCGTGGTAGTTGGCGTATCAGGTTCCCCTGCATCAGGAGGTACTATAGCCTGCAGTGTGTAATGATATACTTAATGGTCTCTTTGTTACCGTTGTTTTATTGTACAAGAATTATGATTACAAATTACACGTACCGTCTGATTTATGTCACATGAGACAAAGCCGATGGACACACACAAATGACCGATTGAATATATCTAACATGAATTTTCAATTTAACAAAACAATATGAAAACTTATGAGAAATATACTACGCCTCGCCCCATTTTTTTCTTTATTTCACACGAATGGAGGAAGAAACCAAAACTGTCTTTGTTTGACATTGCTTATACATTAGAAAATTTAAACTTAACTAGTATTTCAAACAAATTCAGACTTAACTGCAAAAAACGAAATGGAACTGGGCATCGATATTTGGTGCATTTCTGGTATTCTTTATTTTGTCAACTAATATGTACTGAATAAAGGTAAGGCATGACATAAATAAATGACAACGAATCAAATATTAAACTAATATTAAGTTCTAAGATTGTATAGAAAATTTTAACCTTTCAATAGGCACAAATAAATGTCCATAAAGCAATGCCGAGTTCTTGAAAAAATATTCCTTTCTACCCAATTACCAATATCCATACATACAATTACCTGCCTATCTATTACGTACTTACTGGCTTAATTAATTAATCTCTTAGTCAGAATTTTGTATGTTTCTAAAATTTCAAATGAAGGAAGAGAAAAGTATATTTGGATTACGAGCTGAAAACGGGTCCTAAATATGACAATATGCTATTTATTATGCAACCATTATACCGCTAATTTTTGAGCGATACGTCCCATGAGCTTAGAGCAGTGAAGAGTTAATCCATCGACAAGTATCAAAATGGAATCTGACAAAAATTCCCGCAGTTTAGAAAACACGAGCCCTGCTTGACTGATAGGTGGGATTAGGCATATAATTGGTATTGACAGTTTACAAATTATCCCTATCTCAAATTTTATCTTTACCCTTGAAGATGCCCATATATTTCCGGAGCTAGGCAGAAGAGAGTTCTCGCTGCGAGAGGTAGCTCGGCAAACAACTACCTGACAGCGTGGGCCACGCTACTGGTTGACCTTCGAGGCTCCGGATGGGACACCCTTATCCCTGTTTTAAAAAGTAAACAATAATACAAGACAGCTTTTATGAGAGAAAAAAATAATACTCAGATTTGTTGGTGACAGTGTAATCTGAATCTCTGGATATATTTTCTGTAAGTTTTTTAGACTTGGGGGAAAAAATAAACGATGGCAAGGAATCAGCCTAAAGACTATTGGTGTAAAATGCTTCAAAAAGTGTGCATTCACTATACCCATTGTTGAAACATAGAAACGGAGTTCTTGTTAAACATTTTTGGTCGAAACGTACGTCAATTTCATAACGAAATTGTTTTTAAGGACTTGACGTGACTTTCTGGACTCAGATTCTTTTTCTTTCTTTTTACTATTTGAAGGCATGACTGAGAAAACATTTTATTTTAATCATTTTATGCATTCTTCCGGCTAGTACATTCAACATAAACTACTTGTGAGTTTTATTTCATATGGAATTTTTGTTGTCCCTATTGTTGGTTTTATTTGCTTTATTTAAGAGATTTAACTCTGTAAGAAACATAACTGTCCCTCGTGTCATTTCCGTGAAATATGTATGTTTAGCGCATGGCCTTCTGTAACTGATCCAGTTTTACCGTCGAAAACAAGATATTCTTTAACTTGCGATTTTACTTTCATTTGTCCGTCTACTTTTACACTGTTAGGAATTGTCTCGAACTTCATTTTAAATGAAGAACATTTTTCAGGCTCAGCTAATGATTTTGTACAGACGAATGAAAAAGAGGTGAAATAACTGTGGAATGGCCATGCAACCCCTGTTTCAACGAACATCTCAGTTTGGTGTATGTTTTCAGCTTTGAAGGCGTATAAAACAAGTTAAATAGTTTGATTTTGTGAGTAGAATAAGAACTAATGATAACGTATATATTTTAAAGTTGGACAAGGTCTAAAATGACCACTACTACAGTAGTCATTCCTTACGCGTCAGAAAACAAGATTGTCTTACATTTGCACATTTGCTTAAGACAATACATTATGAAAAACAAAAGCAAATTTTAAAACAGTAGAAGCATGCTACATGCGAGATAACATTTCTATTGGAAACTCACTGTAAACTGAAATTGGTTTAGGGTGCTAAATTCAAATATTGTTCCAAGAATGTCCACTGCCGAATTTAACTAGATTGATAGCTGAACGATAGCGTTGATGAACAAAGGTATATAAAAAAAGAGTTCCATTTTGTGATTAACTCTAAGAAAGGAGATTCACAAAGATGCTATAAAACACAGTTGAAATTTGATTGGATTCGTTCTAAAGAAATTTCATTCTCCATGTTTACCATTATATGGTTTTAAGCCCTTCAAATAAAACCCCATCAAAATCAGGAAATGAATATGTTTATGATATACAAAGAAAACTAATTGATATTTACCAAGCCAATTTATGACGACATCGATAACTCAAGGAAACCTCTCTGTATAAAACATGATATATTTCAACGTGGCATGTAATAGTTTAAGATAAAAGTGTGCAGCAATATAAAAAAAAGGAAACAGAACATTCTTTAGTCCTGAGTTTCTTTGGATTTATTTGTAAAGCCGTAAAGAGTTGTGACTTCCAAGTATTTTTATAAATAATTTTGATATGCAGTCTTTATTTCTCCCTTAAAGCCTCAAAAGGTTAAAAGTCATACGTCTTAGCTTGATAGCAACTTTTACCCCCGATAACAAGAAACCTGGTTCGAGATGTGTGCTTCTTCACAGGTGAACCGGGATATCTCACATCTCACCCTCCAAAATGTTAGGGTCACACATTTGCTACAATGAAATATTTGATAAAACTCTATGAGGGAGGCAAAAACACTTATGTTGGAAGATGTTTAGACTGGTTCTTTATTTCATATGCATAAATTTGAACGAAACAGTAAGTGTTGTATTTCTACACTCCAGCTAGATGATGCCACACGACAAGAAGTAAATGGTTGGCCAAAATCAGAGCTGCTGTTTTCAGCAAAATTAATTCAATGGGATTATTGGATTATTTCATTCTTTGACTATGTTTATACTATACGATTTCAGTATTTTTTTTTCTTTTGAACTTCTGTTACAGCCGTATTCTAACTCAGCAACATCAAGTTTACAGGAGCAAACTTTATTGTCTTTAGCACATACACGATTGCCGTACCCGCAGACAATATTTCTCTCCAAAATGTTATCACAATCACAAACAAAAAAAAAAGTTCTGTCGGGTCATAGATTTGTATTTCTTCCATTTTTATTTTCTTTACTAGTAAAAAGTTAAAACTTTTTTAATATGGTCGAATTGTGTTTCGAGTCTGATTTTTTTTTTCTTTCTTCCGTTTTGCACTGGTTGCTCCGCATATGGCAATAGCAGAAGAAATTCATCCTGATCGAATGTTACGTACAGAGCAAATCACCCAAAAGCTGAACAAAGTTCTCAGAACAGATAATTAGCTAAATTAATGTCATATTTCTACAAGGCCAATTTGTTATGAAACAAGCCGTATTGAATTGACTTTTTCTCGAATTTGTGTTTACTTTGCCCGTCGTCACACACTGGGAGGTAGTTACAGCGTCAGAATATCTTATGGCGGACAGCTCAGTGTTACATTAGACTCACTCCATCCTAAGACCTACATGGAAGGCTAGAATGCACGAAAGCCACAATCAAGGAAGCTGTTAAACTAAAGCTAACAGGCAATCGGTTGTAAAGAAAACATAAGCAAACATCTAATCCCGAAGACAAAGACGAATTCGCCGGTAATTACAGCATATAATACTCGGGTATAAAGGTTATAGCCGTGTGAAAATAGGGTCAGTGAATAAGAAGATATACACTTTACACTATCAATGCGGAAGGACTTCTTTGTGGATAGTGAAAATATATAAATAAAAGTGAATCTGTTATTTATATTTCTTACTACTATACATTTGTGCATTGTGTATTTATTCAAGACTTTTACTTTATTTTCCAGTGGAATATATGGGTAATAAGTAAGGTCCTTGAGTAACGCTTCTCTGGAAAAATGTTAACTTGAGACGTTATATATACTCCGTGAAACAAAGTCCGTAAATTCAAGGATAACTTCATCAGAAACAATCTAAAATTATAAAATTAGTATATTTTTTCAGATTTTTACTATATTTTTTTTAAAACCCCAGATATCCTGATTTTCAAATACTAGGTGTCTCGTAAACACCTATTCCATGTATTATTTTAAACTGATAACTCTTATAGTGAAAATGATTACAACCCTTTAACAAAAAAAATTTATTTAAGTTTTGCATATCACAATTCAAAAGTTACAATTTTTGGCTAAAATTCTGGTCATATGAAGGAAAAGAGCAACTTCATATTATTTGTAAATCTGGGAACAAGAGATATGGAAAAATTAAATTTATAAATTTTAAAAGTTCATCGCGGTACTACTCAAGAGCGTATTGTTGGTTTCTTTTCTTACCTCTGGTTGTTAATTATACAAGAAGGTAACATTGTGTTAAGAGTTTCCAATTTTTTTCAAGCAGAAGTAGCATTCTCTTATAAATGTTTCCCCAAAAAATCAGGTGACTTAATATGCATGTTTAATTGACAGAGAGGCAGGCAGAGAGACATACATACATACAGACAGACAGACAGACAGACAGATAGATAGATAGATAGATAGATAGATAGATAGATAGATAGATAGATAGACTGGTAGGTAGGTGAGTGGGTGAGCGGGCAGGAAGATTGGTAGTTGGATCGATAGATGACTAACAAAACATCTACTGTTTGTTTAATCCGCTCATTATATTATTTTTGTTATTAGTCATAGTAGTAGTAGTAGTAGTGGTAGTAGTAGTGATAGTAGTAAATTTTTATCTAACTTTTAACTACAAAAGAAAACTACAGGATTAGAGGCAAAATTCAATTTTGCGTATGTTCAGCCGTTTCCAGTTTCAAAATAGGAAATGACATAAATTCTAAGCATTAATCGTTTTGTATATTAGGGGTTTTATATTCCTGTTGAACATCGCTTGTCATATTACGTACGTTTAGAATAGAAGTAACTAATTTGTGAACAAAGACTCAGAAGCTTCACGTTGAAACCTGTATTTAGGCTAAACCGGAAGCTCTCATATGAAAATAGAACTTTTTTCTTTCCTTTTTTAATGTGATAGAGGACGAATGTTCCCTTTTCTGTTACAATGTAAAAGTTTCCTCGAATGTAGACAAAGGTATATACCTATGTCCCTAAAGGCATCCAAATATGGCCAAATATACTTTACCTATACCCCTAAAGGCATCCAAATATGGCCAAATATACTTTACCTATACCCCTAAAGGCATCCAAATATGGCCAAATATACTTTACCTATACCCCTAAAGACATCCAAATATGGCCAAATATACTTTACCTATACTCCTAAAGTCATCCAAATATGGTCGAATGTACTTTCAAGTAGCAATCAGATTATTATACGGAATTTCAAGCAGCTTTATTTTTGAATCTTTCAAACTTCACAATGAGTTATAAACATCTGCATCATAATCTTTGAACGAATTTATTAAACATTTAACAAAAGATACACTTTCTCAACCAGTCCATTATTATTATTATTATTATTATTATTATTAAAATATCTGTGTTCACAAGTAGAAAATATTTCTTTGAAAGGGAAAGATAATGCATATCATTCAGCCTTCCGTTTAACATTAATGCACAATTTTAATCATATTTCGTTATCGATTATCCAATCGTATCGGGTGACAAAAGAATGAGTCGGATATAAGGGAGTTAAGATAAACGATTTAGGCGGGCCACAAATATGGATTTTTCAAGCGGTACCAATGTTTCGTCAGAGTTGCGGATATTTAGGGGGATAATTCCAAATTATCACATTTCACCATGTTTAACTGACCGTTCCTTTGGAATTTCTGCATTTTTTCAGGAGTCTCTGGCATTGAAATGAGTGTAACAAAGAGGAATCATTTACATATTATACAATGAGACGGTGGGGACAAGGGATTTCTTCAAGTGAAGGAAAAATTATACGATAAAGTATTCTGTATGTTAACTGGCAATGACCTTTAAAAAAATTGATAAAAGTTCAATCGCACCTACACTAATATATATATATATATATATATATATATATATATATATATATATATATATATATATATATATATATATATATATATATATATATATATATATATATATATATATATATATATATATATATATATATATATATATATATATATATATATCCTGAATAGATAATTAGGAAACACTAACATGTAATGATAGGTTATAAATGTATACAAAACAAAAATCTCAACGAAAAATAGTTTTTCATTAATTTTATTATTTCGTCACATTTGAGACAGCGTGTGTGTCTAATAAATACCTGAAACGTAGCACTTACCCAAAAATGTATTAATGTTCTAACATACAAAGTTGTCATCGTTACAAAACATTTGATCGATCGGCAGTAGAAATATTTTAAGCATCGTATCTTTTACAATTCAATCTTATAAAACACCTACACAATCCAACATCTGTTTCATTCAATGCTCAATTAAACATCTATCATTAAAGTTTGCAAAGTTCCTACGAACATCTTATTTAGAAACATGAATGAAACAAAATCATATCTAAAATTGACTAAGATATCATCAAACAAAATATATGGAATGGAAACTCACCACTGCATGCAAAACACATAAAATTCATCGGAGGACCACGAGCTTTCTCACGGAGAAAGTTCTTTCTTATAATATACTCGGATCTACATCACCGAACGGCATTATCAATCAATACTTTCATTGCTTTAGACTACTACACAGCTACATTAACGTTTACCTTCATTATTTTTCCCAGACTTTGTTCAAAGTTTACCTCTCCATCTATTGCAACTGGTGAAAGATCCTGAAAACCAGAGTCAACTATATGGAATCAAAAGTTATTTATATTGATCGATTCTTCCAATGCGAATCCGTACTACTTTTAAAGCCACGGAAACACACAGACGATAAGGTTTCCCAGTAATGGAGATACAGTCTATCCTCCACTTAAAATCAAACTTTGTCCCAAAACCTTTGCATGACTTGAAACTCATGCCTAACACAAAGACCTTGTCACATGAAGAAAGTTGTGCTATTAGCTCCAATATAATTTGTTCTAACCAGACGGTCAGCGACGCTCCATTTCATGCAAAGGTCCACAAATATGTAGTTCATTCCATTCCTATCGAAAGAAATTTTCCCATGCAGTAGGCAAGCATGCCCATACACTCGATGGCTGGAAGCTTCGGGAAGACTCTTGGACAATCGTAGTTGGGTAGAGATGAATATATTATTTTAAAAAGCCGAAGTTTATACAGTGGCTCTGGTCAATTATTTAACGGACACTGCTCTGACAGTGTTTGAAAGGGTTTTATGTTCTGGATACATTCAATATAATTTGGCAAGTGAACAAGACACCTGCCGAAACTTGCCACAACCCCTTGACATGCAGACCTTATAGTTCTAGTTTCTATTAAAAGTATATATCATTAGTAATTCATTGTCCCAGATTGTCTTAACAGTCTCTCCAGCGCTTTAGATCTTTCTTCCTCAGATCTATTTTCAACAAAACATCCCATTCATTCAAATATTCTTAATGTTTTAGTCAAACTGCACCACCATTTGCCACTGTAGCATACTGACATGCTGAAAACGTAGGCTGCCGTCCTGTCATGGAACTGTACCCAAATGCAGTTGAATGATGCTTTGCTTTCAGCCTCAGTGTGGCTATACTGCTAGAACACTGGTCCCTATTAGGGCTGTATATGTATGGAGGGGCCTGCGGAGAGTAGCCGTAAGGGGATGCTGGATTGTTCATGTTAGTTGGGACCGAAGGAACATTGCTGACCATGCTGGAACTTATACTACTCGAGGGAGACGAAAAGCACATCTGTTGGGTAGGCACCACCGATGACAAATGTGGGTTGACGGAATTTAAACCCCATGGGAATGTTTTAGACCCAAGTGGACTAGGTACTTTGGTTGCCCATGTATTGTTGTAGTAGCCGTTGTACAAGCCATCATCAAACGGAGTTTGCATCAATCCTGTAAACTGGGTACCGAATCCAGTTTTGAAAGAGTCCATGTTCCTCTCCCTCTTCCTCCATTTTGCCCTTCTATTCTTGAACCAAACCTGAAACGGAAAACGACATACATGGAATCCATTATTTTAATGAAATGGACATTTATTTATTCCACCATAGTTTTGTTCTAGTGCAACAATGTCGCTTCAGATCATAATGTTTTGGAATGCTTGTTTGAACAGGAATAAGAAAACTGTTCCACGAACTGTTGGTGTATAAACTTGCTAGACTTGCTAACCGTGTAAAGAAGACAATATTTATACCTGCATTTATTTTGCATGAGGGCGTGTTTTTGTCTGTTATTTTGTACCAGTAGTTATCATGCTTTACAAATGATGTGAGAGATTTTGTACATTATTATTAGAACCTTCTCTCTAAAAGATTTATACGACACTGATTGTATCTCGTCCGAATGTTTTCAATTTCATAGACAATAAACGATCAAAACGATTATTTGGGGGTGAGGGGATGGGGTGGGGTAATCGTGGCCTTCGCCTTTGTTCTGCGGTTGTTTTGTGTTAATTCTTTTCTTTCTCATTTATTCGGTATGACGTCCACTGGGAGTGGAGGTTGCCTTTGTTTTACTTGTTTATGTTGAAAATTAAGCTTCGTTCCGTGTAAAAGTAAATGACTCCATTTATACCAGATTTGTTTTCTTGTACGACCTTATCCTCATCATCACCAAAATTAATTTCACACATACACTTTATACAAATCATCGTTGTCATTACATATTGATGATGCTATGAGTGTAGAGAAAAAAGCAGTACTTTTCGCACTGAATATTTAATATGAGTTGCAACGTTTTCTCCTTGAATCGCCTAATTATTTGTTATTAAAGCATTTACACCTGCAAAAGAAGTTTATACAGTTCTTGTGAACATACAAACGTTGTTCAAAATACATTAACAAGCCCTTGTTCAGCGTATGTTGCCAATCACGTATTCAATAAAAACACGATAATAAATCACCTAAGTTCTTCGCCACTAAGTTAATTACTCAATCTTTTGTTATTACGTTTGTCTGCTATTTCACGATAGCTTGTTTTCTTACTTTAATTGTAGCCTAATTTCGTTGCTGGAGTTCTTTTACAGTCCACTTCTTAAACAAAAGGTATGATGTTATCGAGACAGATTCATTTTTGCTGAGGTATTCATAACTTTAACACATGGTCAGAATTTGTGTTGTTTTTGTTGTTTGGGGTTCAACTCTATATTTCGTTTTTCTTATGATAGGCTATACATGGTGACAAGTATAAATGATGACGAAGAAGTGAAAATTCCGGTAAGACGATCTGACCCATATGAAGCTGTCAAGCTTTCTCACATAACCACATTTTGGTTAGCCCGAGACTCGAACCCACTTGGACAAAGGTGAGGTGGCAGTGATCGGCCACCTAGGGCCCCATTATAATGTTGTTTCCGGAAGGTGAAAACGTTCTCTAAGATTTTAACCGTAATCTCGTGGAAGAATCCTCAACGATTGTAACTTGGGTACTATTAAAATTAAACCCCACAGTGTCTGAGGAATGAATACAGCAATTCCTTGATGTGCTTCGCATGGTTCCAAAAACAAAGGATGAACAATTGGTTACTGTAAGAAGTTATAGGGTCATTACCGTGTCAATTACTTCTCAAGTGACCAACTAAACAAGACAATTACCTCGTCAAATGACCGATTAAAGGCGTCTGATTGATTAATAACATGAATGATATCAAACAATTAATTAATAGTTATTCGGCTCTCGTCCTATCTTGTCTTCCTATTGTTTCTAAGATCTACGCGATAAATGTTCATATTATTTTGAAAAGATAAACATTTAAAGAGGTTTTTTCTCAACAGGAAACCTTTGTCATAACTTAGGAAAGGGGATGTGGACGTACTGACTGCAATTTAGCAAGCGTGCCCGAACAAATACAGATATCCTCTTGTTTTATTTAATATTTGTTTAAATGTTCGAAATCGTTTTTTTTTAAATGTCAATGTTACTTAAAGAAATCTAATCTAAACTGTTAGCTTAAAGGCTACATTATTAACGGTAACGTAAGAACAAATCTTTATAATAATGGGTTTAGCATAAGTTTTGAGTGTACAGCACCGCTGCATAATTCTATTTATTTTGGATTACAAGTATGATTTATTGCATGTAACTTACAAATCTTTTTTCACTGTCAGGGGTAACCAGGATTAAAATTTAAGACCAATCTAGCCTAGTCGGATTTTGTATGTTTTGAGTCACTCCAGACAAGGAATTAGCCTATTATCTGGTCATAAATTAGCTTGCTGGGGACCTCAATGAAAGATTTTTTGGGTTCGGAATGGGATTGTTCCACTCGAAACTCTCAATTTACACCACTACAGTACCTTGACTGACTAAATTTAAATCTATTGTCTCTCATGTAGCTTGAAAATGGTCTCCAATTAAACATCAAAAGAGAACCTTAAATAAAGAATACACATATATTGGCTGTCTATTTAAATAATGAACTTAAGTGGATTCGAATAGATTTAATTTCGCTAAACCTATTCTATTACAACCCAGTGTTATTTTATGCACATTTTCTGTGGACATCGTAAGAAAATAGAAACTGGATGAGGATAAGGATAAAATATGTAATATTTTTCTACCATAGAAACATGGAAATCAGGATGTTATAATTATCCTATTCATTAAATTTTCACGTGATATGGAATTTACAAATTAGTATATGGTGAGCATGTCCTTTTTGGTCATTTTGGAGTAGGATCTTAAATAAATTCTATAAAATGTATCACAAGACAATACTCTTTGGCTATCTATCTATCTATCTATCTATATATATATATATATATATATATATATATATATATATATATATATATATATATATATATATAGAGAGAGAGAGAGAGAGAGAGAGAGAGAGAGAGAGAGAGAGAGAGAGAGAGAGAGGCAGGCAAAAAACAGAGTAACACACTAGAGAAAGAAAATATTAGAACTTATTTTTCAAGACAGTTCTGGCCTTTTTCTATCAGCCATTATAAATAGAACTTTCTGTACAACTGTCATATTCATTTTGGTGAAGTTTAGCCTTGATTGACATCAATTTATTAGTTTATTACTTGTATCAAAATGTCTGTAGCACTTTTATCTTCTAGGACTCGACCTTCAACGCACTAACATGTACCAAGAAACACAACCCTTAAGGGAATTAGGGTTTCCATCACATACCTAAAAGACGACTTTTAATATGTACATTTGATGGGTGTGGCCATGTTCAAATTATCGTTATTTCAATGTACCAATGTTTAAAATTATTGAATCAAAGTTTCAGTTTTACTTCTTGTTTTAAGAAACCATTAAAGCAGAACTCTTGGCACCAACAGACGGTTTCAGTCATGTCATCATTCTTTGGAAACAGATGCGCACGTGTATATAATGTTGCAAATGATCTGCAGAAATATGCTTCAAAGCATTACAAACCTGCTTTCTATATTTATGCCTGTAGTATCTGCATACATATCAAAGTCCTTGCGAAAAGGTTACATTCCATCCAATTTCTAAATTAATTAGATTTGCTCGCATCGTGCTGTCTATAATTTAAAGAAACATTTCACTTTTTGCCACAATTTTACCTCTTTATTAATAAAGAATTACCATAGATTTCCGTGGTGACAATGAAATACAATTTCCGTAGTTTCAAAGGAAAAGATGTAACGAAATATATGTCAGACTTAAGTGGGAAATATTGAATCCATTACTTTGGGTGTAACTAATGGAAATACTGTAAATATGCATATAGTAATTTTAAATTTTAAGTATAATAAGAAATTGGAAACTGTTAACGAATGCAAGTTAATATTGGAATCACATCGGTGAGCTTTCCTTTTTGTAATAGTTTCCAGTGGAAGTGAAAGTTCTCTCCTATTAGCAACCGAATTATGTTATTAATAAAAAGAATATTTATTCAGCTTATCATGTATGCTCAACTTGGCTTACTATTATGATGATTTCTATAAGATAAAAAGCCTGACACCCATCTCAAGGAACATCAATCAATACCAAAATTTTAAAAAATAATTTAAATGTTTAATCCCTTCTTCTAATCAGATGTATTTTCGTATTTACATAGAGGAAGGGTTGTTTTTAAATTGCCGCATACTTGTCTGTTAGAATATTTAAATAAAAGACCTTGAAACTGCTCAGAGAAATTATATTTTACATCCTTCGCTTTCTTAAAAACTGTTTCAGTTTTGTATTAGAAGACGTGAGGGTTATTTATAGCAATTATTTTTTACAACTGCAATTTGCTGTCAATTTATATCAAGTATCCTGCTGAATCAGTGAATCTCTGTCAATATCTGCTAAAATTAAAAAGATGAAGTACCTTAAATTGAACAAACTACTTATAGTGTATTTGCTCAAGTGCATGAATTATGTTATATAGCCAAACACCATCTCCTGGTGGAGCCATTCTTTCCGGGCTGGTGCTAAATATACAACCAACGTCTAATTAGAACAATCTGTGTCCGGTCTAGGACAGACATAAAACATGTACCAGGACTGGAACAAATATCATCTCTTCACGCAATAAACTGGACAAATATTGAAATGGGATAAGTTGTAAAATAATATTGTCATATAAAAAAGCGAGGATTGTTCAGTTGTGGTTATCATCGGTTTACAACTAGCCTAATGACTAGGTGTAACGTCAATCATATCGACTACGAACTCTACAACGCTTATTAAGGGTTAATATTACTTTAAACACCAAGCAAATCCTTGGCAAGCTAATCCATTTCAATAAACCATTTTAAATGAGGAATCTGTCTTCAAACATAAGGCACACTATTATGCTGAGGAGAGTTAAATCTGAATTTATAACCACAGAGCATGTTGTTAAAATGAAAGTTAAAGTGTCCTACAAGAAACGCCTAGACTTTACATTAAACATTTCCGCCGTAAAGTAGTTTACTTGCGGTTACATCGTTAGTATATGACATCTGACGATCCTTTGAAAAGATAATAATATGTTGTTTTCAGAAATATAAAATTTTAACTGAATCTTATCCCGAACATAATCTCTTGCCGTCTTCAGTACATCCTTTAATCGTAGAAGGGGAAATCACTTTATGAAGAATCGTTCCCAAATGTATAAATTGCCATTCGAATGGTGTAATAACTTTCCAGAATGCGAAAAGGTTCGTTTACATATTCATATAATGTCCTTTATCAAAGGTTCAGCCAAACTAAACGATAGATCCTTTGCTTGTAGCATAATAGTAGTATTAGTGTATTAGTAGTAGTAGTGGTACTAGTACTAGTAGTAGTAGTTGTAGAGACAGAAAGACAGAATAAGAATAATAAACAATCCTTACCCTGACTCTAGCCTCTGTAAGATTTGTCCAGGCGGCAATTTCCTCTCTTGTCGCCATGTCTGGGTATCTGTTTCTGGCAAATGTCGCCTCTAACTCTTGCAACTGTTGGCTGGTAAAATGCGTTCGCTGGCGTCGTTGGCGCTTTTTCTTTTTGTCGTCATCTGACGCACTGTCATCTGCTTTTGATTTTATGTCTGGTGACTCTGAAAAGGAAAATAAGAAATTGTTTAAAATCGGACAGAAAAATACATGGACGATGATACGATACATGAGATATGTTGCATCTAAAAATAAAGTAAATGACGCTAGAAACAAAAAGGAAGTCCAACAAAACTAAATAAGCGAAAATGTGTGCAAATGGAAACTTGAAAACCATCAACTAATTAATAAAACAAATCACGGTGAAACATACAATTAAATAAATGAGTACTCAGTGCGTACACTGATCGAGATAAATTACTTCACAATAAAAGTAATACAACAGATGAACAAGAAAAATGAATGCTTTCAATAATTGAATTATAATAAAACATGCAGTAGAGGAATGACAAATTAAACAAACATCATCTCAGATTTAATAAAGGTTTTCTATGGATTTATGTGCAATGTCCAAATATTATATGTTCGCTTAATTTGATAGTTATTTATTTTATACTTTTCTGTTAAGTTTTGAAGTGCTGAACGTATTTAATATCACATTTCAGTAAAAGCGTAGAAATCATTTTCGTCTGAACGATATAACATAGATGAAAACTTATTTCGAATGCACTTCGAAGTTCAACATTTAACAGGTTTATTGTCTATGCTACTTAAACACCGCGCAAGAACTATCACAGTTGTAAGACTCAACCCGTTAACCAATACTATTGTCATTTCTGTATGGATGTTTCAAATACGTGAAGCTGGTTTCAGGTTGAATTTTGCCTTCCAAATAATGTTTCACGCTGAATTTTCTCTCCGAATAAAGCTTCAGGCTTAATTTTGCTCTTCCAATAAAGCTTCGGGTTAAATTTTGCTCTCCAAATAATGTGTCAGGTTGAATTTGCCCTCTAAATAATGTTTCTGGTTGAATTTTGCCCTCCAAAAGATGCAGCAATGTAGTATACGGTCACGGTTTAAAATCATTCCTTACTTTATTGATGTGGTTGTATGTGGGCTTTTTCATCTATCAAATTCAGGGGTGAGCTTATATATTTTGCTTCAAGATTTCAAAACAACTACACTATAAAGTAAAAAGCAGACAAAAATGTACAGATCGATTAATGGATAGATGGATAGGTAGATAGTTATTTTGACTCAAAAATCATATACATTTGAAATTCTGATAATAAGTTTTCGGGGGAGTTGTTTGCTTTTATGTGAAGTGGGAGGTGGGGTTGGGTTGATATCATGGCTTAAATTTTCTTGTAGCTTCCAAATTTCTGCTTATTGCTAATTCTATTCCATAGAGAAATTCATTGTTACTTAGAAACTCGAACAGCCTCTAGAAATTATGTTCGATCATTATTCGCTACTATTGCTGAGGAAACAAATGCATAAACAACATAACTCTCAAACAATATAGAATTCATGAATGAACATTTTGAATGCATGTACTGTATCCTATTTTACGGCACTCTCCGCCATTTAACTTCTTACGCAACAACGACGATGCCACCTATACATTTGCTGCTGCAAAACACCTATATATTTATTGCTGAGAACCCAGCCTTTGCTAAGTGCTTTGGCATAGTTTATTGCTTCAACTTCGAGCGGCAAGTTCACAGATAAAGATAACCCCGTTGACCCATAACAATTCGTAACCTAACAATAATGGCGGACGAACGTGGTTGGAAGAGCTAACAAAAGAAATTTTTAAAGGCATGTAACATCTATCGCATTTTTTGACATGTTCGAACAAAGTACTTGTATATTTATTGGTATCTAGGGAGTACAAATGTACATGCAGACAAACAATCATGATGACACTTAAGTAATTCAAGTCTCTTCTGGAGGAGATAATGTTGTGCGTGCAACATTTGTGTGTGTGTGTGTGTCTGTGTGGGGGGGTGCGTGCGTGCGTGCGTGCGTGTGCGTGTGTGTGTGTGCGTGTGTGAAAGAAAGAAAGAAAGAAAGAAAGAAAGAAAGAAAGAAAGAAAGAAAGAAAAAGAAAAGACGGGTGGTTAATGGTTGATGAAACAAGTCTAATATCAGATGTCGAAAATGGATGTTCATTATTGAAAACAAGTATGAGTATTTATTTCATACATTTCGTTTTCCTAATTGTATGGAAATGTGACGTCATAAATCTATTCATCAGTCAATGTAGAATTTTAAAAAAAAAACACAGCAGAGCATTGCGTCATTAAACTATAATGTTTCGAATGCAAAATCACATATTGTTTGTGGGTTTTAATGATGTATTTTAGTCATTACTCGTGAATTATCCCAAATGTTGGTTCATACTATTTATTATCATGATGTAATGCATTTACTTCGATGTGTAAACTTTGTGTAAACACATTTACAATAAATTATGAACTTCGTGTACACGCATTTACTTTGAAGTGTAAACTTTGTATACACACATTTACAATGAATTATGAACTTATTGTACATGCATTTACTTTGACGCGTAAGCTTTGTGCACACACATTTACAATGAATTATGAACTTCGTGTACATGCATTACTTTGAAGTGTAAACGTTTCGTACACACACTTAAAATGATTTATGAAATTCGTGTACACGCATTTACTTTTAAGTGTAAACTTTGTGCACACACATTTGCAATGAGTTATGAACATGCATTACTTTGAAGTGTAAACTTTTTGTACACACGCTTAAAATGAATTATGAAATTCGTGTACACGCATTTACTTTTAAGCGTAAACTTTGTGTACACACATTTACAATGAATTACGAATTCGTGTACATGCATCTACGATACAATATAACTTCTTGTACATACATTTACAATGATGCGTGAAGCATGATGTCTGTTTCATCAACGTAACTTTCTGTCGGGTTTTCTTTCCATGCATACTAATTACGAGTACAATGGATGATTTTTTTGAATATACTTATCATTAATGCATAAGAGAAATAAAAATATATGTCTTCGTAAATTTTTCGTTTCTCGATTCAAGATTGTGCGATCAAATCAAACTTGACAGTCATGCAAGAGAAAAGATTACAAGCGTGATAAAATTGTTACAGTTGTAAGTGATCAAGATCGTAAATATATGGGACTGTAGCGTTATACCTCTGAAAAATTATGGAAGAAGAAAATGTTGATATTTTCAATCACTCTTCAAACGTAAAATTTTAAATAGTGCTGTGATATATAATGCCAATCCTAATATGTAAATTTTAAAGTGAAGAGTCAAGCTTGAATGGATGTATTTGTCTTTTATAAGATATACCTAACTCGGGTGAATTTAAAGGATAATACTAAAGCAATGACGCTGCTTATGCTATGTTCATTATAATATAATCTTTTCGATTTTATATTAACTCTTGAAATTAGCTTATCCCCTTTATTTTAGTGTCATTTACATTTATTAGTATTTTATTTTATTTCATTTCAACACCTTAACTCATGCGGTTTAATTTGTTTGATTCACCGTATTGTACTATTTATTTCATACCAATATAAATTCAAAATATGTTATTCTGTTCCATTCAGTTCAATTTAATTTCACAACTATCTTACTTTTCTTTCTTTTCAAGTTTTTATGACCATGATTTCCTGCGCTCGTTGTCCAAGTTTGTTTTCAATTATATTTGTTTTAATGTTCTAGTTATACACGAAGTTTTGGCGTCATAATTAATTCACAATAAACAAATCTCAACGGAAAAGTATACCCATTAATTATACACAGTAATTTCATTACAGATCTTCACATTTGCCTAACTTTTTTTTCTTCACTTTTCGGCCCACTAATTGCAAATCAAAACTAAAACGGAAATATACGACGCTCAAATATTTTGTTATCTTACTATTATTATGTTGTCTTACTATTTCTTCATCAGTGATATGCATTAAAACCTTATAGACTTAAACGTTATCTCATATCATTAAAAAAATTTTAATTCCTATTTAAATACAAGTTGGTGAATGTATTTACTAATGACCATTTTCTTTATATAAAAATATTTTCTTTTGCCTTACATTAGCCATGGTTTATTCTTTCTCATTATAAAAATATCCAACGTATAAAA
Source organism: Sinohyriopsis cumingii (assembly GCA_028554795.2). Classification (NCBI taxonomy): domain Eukaryota; kingdom Metazoa; phylum Mollusca; class Bivalvia; order Unionida; family Unionidae; genus Sinohyriopsis; species Sinohyriopsis cumingii. Next base: position 98,639,408 of record CM068826.1, read on the forward strand.
GATTCAAATAAATCTCGATAGGCTAATATTGCACAATTTTGCGAAAAATTACTTTGTCTCTCCTTTGAATAAATAAAATCCTACAAAATTGCTATTGAAACAAAAATTAACAGACCATTCTTCAAACAAAATCGTACTCACTATGCTATACATATAGATAGATATTTGATGAAACTGTATGCACATAATTTTTAATTAAAATAAAAGTATAAAGAAATATTTCGGTTTTGTTTGGTAACGCTATTCTCTGGAATTTAACAACATATTTTTCATTTGTGTATTTATGTAATATTAGCTAGATACTGGTATAGAAAATTCGATCGTTTAATTTTGCTATATTTAAGGTAATAAAGTGTATGTGATGAAACTTTATGCACATAAACTTTAATTCAAAATAAAGAATAAAGAATTATTTTCTTTTTGGTATCGCTATTCTCTATAATTTAAAAACATATTTTTCATGTATGTACATATGTAATATTAGCTATATACTGGTATAGAAATTTAGATCGTTTAATTTTGCTATATTTAAAGTAATAAAGTATATGAGAATTTTACTCTGTGAATTATTTTAATGCACAGAGATCGTGCTATTGATAAATTCATTACGTACAAGTAAACGATGAAAAAGGGACGCATTTGACTGAAATTGTTTTGTATAATTCAATGACTCAAGTATGTGCCTTTTTAATTCTACTGATTTGTCAAAAGATACTGAATGCCAATACATTTCATGAAGCTTTGAGACAAAAACAGTCGGCCACGAGGGAAACGGTAATTCCCAGACCACGTATGTTCCATTTTCTTTTAAAGTTTCCAAATAACACGAAATTCAAAAATGACCTGCAGAGAATTATAAATATAAAATTAATTAGAAACTCTTAAATTAATTGTTGGCTTGTTTATTATGGAGACAAACTATTACGTTTTCTTGGTGCCCAGAAAACTCTTGAAACGAAGTCGTGAAGTAAAGAACGGCGCCAAGATGGAGTTCCAACTAAGAAATTCTCAAGAGCATGCTGTGAGTTACGTACGACACCCACTGAGTTTTTGATGGGATAATAATTCAAGAAGAGAGTGAGAACCTGCAAAATTTTCATATTTAATTCCCCACTTGATATATAATAATTTACAAAGTGTCCCATTATGCAAATCAAAAGAGACATATGAAAATCGAAAGAAGTGTAAGGCAACAACTTTAAATATGGTAAGAGGCACTGGCGTAAAAAAGATGCAAGGACTAAATAAATGGCAATAAATGACTACTTGCTGGAGGTATCTCTCATTCTTATTAGATTTGACAGTACTCGCTTACCTGAGATTAACAGGCAGAAGATTATAACAAAGGGATGGAATAGTCAAGCAATGTCTTCTTTCAATTAACATGTTTTTACAACAATACCTGTATCAAGATTGCTTATATATATATATATATATATATATATATATATATATATATATATATATATATATATATATATATATATATATATATATATATATATATATATATATATATATATATATATATATATATATATATATATATATATATATATATATATATATATATATATATATATATATATATATATATATATATATATATATATATATATATATATATATATATATATATATATATATATATATACTCTGTTATAAACGTGTGTAAAGGTATGCAGTTTATTAATATAAGTCATAAGAGTTTATTCTATGAAGATTAGTGTATGAAAATAACATAATATTGGCAAACTTATTAGTAGATTTTTTTCTCTTTTGCCTCAACATGCATATTAGCTGACATATATGTTGCAGTTGGCAATTGCAAATTTGTTTAAATGCATTACAAGTGCATGCATAATTGAGACTGACAAATACGTGTCATTACGAAATAACCGGAAATATAAGCCGGATAAACAGTACTGTCAACTATACATATCAGAAACAAAAATGAATCTCGAGTTGCGTTTCGCTCTATCGATAAGTGATAGCTTTTACTAACCTTTGTGTTTAATATTTTATCACCATCGACACTAAGTATCTCTTGATGCCAAAAAAATAGCTGTTTTGTCATGTAAAGAAGCTCTGACAAGATTGTTGTGTATGGATTGGACTCCATTACATTACTGACTAGAGGGAATTAAGTTCTATCAAGTGGTATAGTACCTATGTATGCATTTTTAGGTAAATTATTTGTACGAATATGACACGAATATCGTTTGCGACATGTTGAAAAAGTGCAGATATCTGTTTGTTTAAGAATAAAGTGCAGAAGGTACAGTTTGCATGAATGTTTAAAATGAAAGAATGAATTAAAATTAACGAATCAGTCAATCAATTAGTTACTCAATCACGGTTTAAATTAAATTAAATAAATAAATAAATAAATAAATAAATAAATAAATAAATAAATAAATAAATAAATAAATAAGAGCTAGAAGGAGTAGTTAAAGAGAAATCATCCATTTAATACTTCTACTCCATGTTTGACTTGTGCTACTGATTTTATGATTTATTATTATTATTATTATTATTATTATTGTTTATTATTATTATTACTACTGATGCTGCTGCTGCTGTTACTACTACTACTACAAAAGCCATTTAGGTTATTATCCACTTCAGTCAGTAAGCATGCATATTCAACAAGAAAAGGGATAATATGTGGGAACGTGGAGATCTTTACCTAGTATGAAAACATCGGTAAAAGAAATAAACTAATATTCACATTTAGGACATGCAAATATATCTTTGAAATAGTACGGTATTTTAAAAATATTGGCATACAAATTAATATTAGTTTAGATATTAAATTCATGATGAAACTATAAACATTTCTTTTTTAAGGTACAATTTTTAGATATATATATATATTCCACATATATGCTAATTCTTCCCCTTTTGCGAATACACAATTATTACTAAAAATACAACTGATTTTATCGTTTCCTAGTTTATCTCGTCTACAAATTGAAACATTATCTTAAGAGAGTAATTTACTTTGCTGAAAAGTTTACCGCATTTTCATGTATTACTTTCCTATAAGTCAAAATTATCCGTACATGAAATAGTATTAAAATGTTAGAACTGGCACATGGAATTGATTTGGTGGAATAAATTCATATTATGTTTGCTGACGAGACATTAGTTTCATTTTTTTATTTTTTTTAAATATCAGATAACTCTGACATGAATTTCGCCCCAAAAATTAAAATCACTACATTTGGCAAAATCTAACTTATTTGTTGCTTCTTATAAAAATCGATCGCTTTAATAGCGTTGTTTCACACTGATATCTGCAGTTCTTTTAGTACCATTATTGGTCAGTCCTGCGTTTAAATATAAACGTGGCGAGTAATTTAGGAGTTCAAGCGTATGGCTTTGTCCAATTTATATATAGTGCTGATCATTTAAAGAGCCAGGTTGAAAATAATTACACTGATGCCTTTGCCTTAACGTGAGTTACCATAAATACAATTAACGTGTCCTTTTACATCACACGAAAGTTTTCTCAAACCTCCAATCCATATGTAAGAGTGTATTGTGAAAAAAGTATTTTACTGAATAAAGAAACAACAAATGGATAATGACATTTTTGTGAATCTATCTGAAACGATAAATAGTCCAAACTCTAAATGTAAATGAAAGACCCAGTGTGAGTAATTTAATTTCCAGTGTATTCATATCTTGCAAATTGATGTGTGAAATAATAATCAGTTCCGTATATTGTTTGCAAATAATTGATGATTTACCTGTATACAATAATAAAAGAAGATACATTTTAGATGATATTTTCTCAATTCTTATCTGATCTCACCTGTTATTTTGTCAGATGGTGAGTCGCTGGAAGTTACAGCAATGCTGGAACTGATAGAGTTCGTTGGGAGGACTTGGTCCTGGGAACCAGAGGGGGTATTTTCCAGATGCATGGTACCGACAACGGAGGAGTGCGAAGTGTTACAAGTTCCGACAAATTCTTCTAGACACAGCGTATCATTTAACGTGTCCATCTATGTTCCGTTAGACCTCAGAATGAGATCCAGAATTAAGAACCATTAGCCAAGTCAATCGGAACATATGAGATAAATTTTCTTGAGAATCAAAGTTCAGCTAGCTGGCGATTAAATTGGATAAATAAGCAGGCAGGTAGGTTACATAAATCCAACGGAGCCCGATATACGTTCACTTGTTCCTAGCTGTCGAGTCACAGAAGCGAGTGGCACTTTGGTAAAATCTCCTTATGCTTGGAATACAATTATGAAAATGTACATTAACTGGATGAGAGTAGCCTTTTACTTCAAGCTCTGTTTGTATGAGGCTTAATGCATGAGCTCTTCAATACCAATCAACATTTTATGAAGACATTTTGCGACAACTTCGTATTTGAGCATGATCTTTGCGTGACGTCATACAAAAGGTGTTTATTTCTGCGATAGCTACTGGAGAGCTATTGGATCGACAGGGCTTCTGATTGGCTAATCGCTTTATCTCTTCACGAGTGACATGGCTATTTGCATAAACCAGACAAGCCGTGCAATTCCGGTCTAATTCGCCACAACTAGCACTTGATCCGTCTCTAATACTTCCACCTTACGTTTAATTGTGGTAAATCAAGTAGCCACGAGGCAAATCACTCCTCAAGTATTATTTTCAATAACGTGGAGCTTACAATTTGAGGGAAAACATAGTCCTATCGTATTAAAGCTGATTTAACTTGGATTTTACATAAACTTCGAAACATTAAACACTGAGTCAAAAGTTAAGGTATCTTTTGTAAATTTTTAGTATGTTCAGTCATAGGATTTAAAGAGATGCGATACAACTAATAGGGATTAAATAAAATCGATTAACAATAAGCTTTTGTATTATCCATATAAAATGAGTGGAAAACATTTTGAAGTAAACGAAATTTACTTTCAAAAGCAATTGTGGATAAATAACATATTTCAAATAAAAATGAATCGTTGAAAAATAAGTTAATTAACTTATGTTTTTGTCGAATTATTTAAAAGCAGTGCATGAAATGACTCTTTTAATTGAAACTGAAAAGTCGCAAGAATTATCCAGCATGCATACATGCGTACATACGCATGCACATGCATGTATGCATGAACGCACGTACTCACACACACACACACACACACATACATACATACATACATACATACATAATACATACATACATACGTTCATGCACGCATAAGTGCTGAGCATGGGTGATCGCGATCTTTCACGTCAAGTAATACGCATTATTTATTTTCTATTTTTATATAAATATAATGTTGAGAAACTGAGATCAAAATATAATTTTAAAATATCAATACATCGATTGAATACAATGTTGTTATTTGTGCTGCTTCACATGCAACGGTTAAAGAAAATTGTATATCTGTTTGGTCAAAGTGAAAATTTTGTCGCTGATTAAAATATTAATATTCTCTCTCTCTCTCTCTCTCTCTCTCTCTCTCTCTCTCTCTCTCTCTATATATATATATATATATATATATATATATATATATATATATATATATATATATATATATATATATATATATATATATATATATATATATATATATATATAATAGTTATTCCCCATATGATTTGCTATATATATCTACAGCTATTGTAACACATAGACATGGGAGCTACGTTTCAAAAGACGTCTTTTCTTTACTAGGACAATGGATCGTTGTGCAATTTCGATATTATTTATTGCTAACGAGAAGAAACAGATTACTGAGTTTATACCAAAGTTAAATGTTCAAATATATCGTTTAAAATCACTGTCAATTAAATATTTACTCAATAATTTTCCAAAATTATTTTTTATTGCAGTACACATTATATCATTGATCTGAAGTCAAATATTAAAGATATGATAATACAATATTTCTCACGCCAACATCACAGAACCGTCTTTCAGTCTGGACAAAAGAATTTCTTACAGAATTTCTCAAAGTTTTAGAATTGTAAAAATAAATGCACATGTAATTCACCTTGGGGAAAACTAATGAAGAAAAAAAGAACTTGATATAGTCGGTATACTTTGGATCAAATTCTTCATGTCTAAATCGTGTATGCTTTTTAAATTTCAGTACTCAATTTTCCAAAGAATAGTAAATTATTCTTATATAAAAAATATGTCACGAAAGCCAATCAGAAATTATACGGTTTCTTCAAATCAATTAAGACAACTATCTTCTGTTCTTTTAATTTTTCTTGAATTTCGTGATATAAACTGGATAACGTTTTGTAAATATTAGTATAAAAATACTTAAAGAATAATATTACTGGTGATATTTTTGCAGTGGAACACAGGTGAGATTTACACACAAAAAATCATTATGACATCTAAATATGATTAGTTCAGTTTTTGGGCTATTTCCTTTCCATGGATAATAAAGTGTCCATCAACAATTTGCGCTCAATTTTTATTTCATTAAAATCATCACTCAATCATTCTTTTTAATCTTTCTTAAGTGTATATCGCACCTGTAAACTGCTTTCCATTTAAAAAGAATTGATCCACCAGTCACCTACCCCTCATAAAAGTTAGAAAACTGTTTTGTCATTGCTTAATTCCGGTAAAGTACCAATGTGTCAAGGGCTACATATCAGATTTGAATCTAAAACTCTCAACACTGTAGACTTTGCTAGACTGTCTCTTTCTCGAGGGGCAGTAGGAAACAGTAACAGGCAGATATTGAAAAGGCGATAAACCTATTGTTTTTCTTTTCAAATGTTTAAAAATAATCTAGATCCACTTAGCTCTGAAACAAAACAAAAACCCAGTTCTCGTCTACCGATGAATTGGCCTATCACTATAAGCACTTGACCCGCGAGCGGTGCCTTTGAGGGTTTTCTATGGGATTTACAGACGTGCTAGGGGTAGGTTATTGACAACAGTCTTAATAGCTTGTGCCAGACGTCCTAATTGCAGTTAGAAATCCGGTAGCCTCGCAATGAAATTGTTCATGGCAGGGTAATGCTGTTAAGTCAGTAGGTTTCAGGGCAGTGCTCCGATCCCGGCACGCTCCGTCTCTTTGCGATCGAGGACAGGCATGATAGTGAGTGAGCTAACGGACTCGTAAACATACACATGTACACATAAGCAATACACATTGAGCCTTAAATCACCCCAGGTTTAATATGATTTTCATTCCAGCGCCAAGTCCTTTAGGTCTATCGTGGCTACCGAGAATAAATTGGGAAAAAATGCTTTCATATTAGTCAGTCTTGGAACATTATTGGACAAATTATCATTTGTATTTGCATACGGATTATGCTCGTATTTATATATTTTGACATGCTGTAATGTCAAATAATAGATTACCGCCAATCTTATTATCAGTCTATTAAATGGGAACACACGCCATAATCCTCATCAAAATTATTCATACTTCATGTGGACATTGCTATATTTTATAATGGACTCGAGACAGTGGTACTGACCACCTTAACTATGTTCTCCAAAAGAGACATAACTGGATATCTTCATAAACTCTAAGTTCGAGGACACACACACACGCGCGCGCGCGCGCACACCCACACTATCTCTCTCTCTCTCTCTCTCTCTCTCTCTCTCTCTATATATATATATATATATATAATAAATCATATGGGGAATAGCTATCTTTTCAAGTGCAGTGGATCCAGCAATGAGATCGCTTGTGTCAGGGAATGATTAAGATAGATGCAATAACCTGACCACGAACAGTGCAAAACTCATTTCCGACTTGTCTGAGTGCTTTCGACTCCGAGTCTTTTGAGAGGCAAACACAAACCAGAGACAAGACAAACAATAGACACGCAAAAAACCGTAGAAATTATGAAAGTTTACATAACTATTTCTACTGGAATCAAACCTTGAAATTTTTTAATTTTTTTATTGACTGGCATCTGTTTGACTCATAATGTTGTGTATTTATTTTACAGACCTTCAGCTATCTATATCACCACCTGTTTCTTATGTTTTTAATTGTTTCAACAGTAATTACAACAAAATGGAAAACTAGCTCCATCTAAGTGTGAGTGTGAGCGTGTGTGTGTGTGTGTGTGTGTGTGTGTGTGTGTGTGTGTGTGATTTTGATTTTTCACGTAGCTTTAACACAAATTCAGCCATATCACTATGTTATCTTCAGCGTGGCAGTTTATAGTGATGTCTAGCACTGGGGCACCATGCCGCAGACATGTAGCATTATGTCTCATCCAGTCACATTATCCTGGCACCAGGCCAACCTGTCCTAACAGTAACTTTTTAATGCTGGTCACCCAGCAAGTACCATTTGCATAAGTATATGGTATAACTCGGCCGGGGTTCAAACCCGCAACCTCCTGCATCCGAGGCGGACGTTCTAACAATTTAGGGTAAAGGTACGGTCTATGTAAATGTGCTGGCTGTTAAAAGATGATTTTGTTTTCCGAGTAGTTGTCCTTTTCTGGTCTTCTTTATTTTGGTCGAATGGTTTCACTGTTCTAAGACGGCGTATAGAGTAATATTCCTGTACATACATACATACATACATACATACATACATACATGGATGCATGCATACATACATACATACATACATACATACATACATACATACATACATATGCTGAGCATGTGTGATCGCGATCTTTCACGTCAAGTAATACTCATTACTTACTTTCTGTTTAAATATCATGTTGAGAAAATGAGATAAGAATATAATTGTCAAATATCAATGTAACGAGTCACCACAATGCTGTTATTTGTGATGTTTCAAGTTTTCATTTTCTCCGCAATATAAGTTTCAAATATACATGCAACGGTTAAAGAAAATTGTATATGTGTTTGGTCAAAGTGACAATTTTGTCGCTGATTAAAATTTTAATATTCTGTTTCTCTCTGTCGCTCTGTATCTATCTATCTATCTATCCATCCATCCATCCATCCACCCATCTATCTCTCTCACTCACTCTCTCTCTCTCTCTCTCTCTCTCTCTCTCTCTCTCTCTCTCTCTCTCTCTCTCTATATATATATATATATATATATATATATATATATATATATATATATATATATATATATATATATATATATATATATATATATATATATATGCATACATACAGACATACGTACGTTCACGCACGCATGCACGCACGTACGCACACACACATACATACATGCATGCATGCATACATACATACATACATACATACATACATACATACATACATCGTGAGAGAGAGCATGTACTGTAAAATTTAAAATTTCATTATTATTTAAGAAGCTAGGAAAATAAAAGTAAGCGTGCCGCAAACACCGATAGAATAAACAGTATAAGCAGCATGTTATAGTGCCACAGCTAAATGTACTATATATAATTACATACATACAAACGGACAATTATATATTGATACAAATGTAAATGTACAAATAATATGCATGCCGAAACAAGTAGAAATAAAAAAAAACTAAACTTAATGACAAACACACCGAAAGACATTGAGTTTGACAGATGCAAGTTCAACAAAACTGAAACAATAAAAAGCTGCAAATATAAAAAGATACAAACATACTGTTCTATGTCTCAAACCATCTTTTACTGAGATCTTTTAATTACGACAATTTCATGTACATGTATGAAAAATATGGCGAGTAAAACGCGATGTAGTTGATGCGCACATATACAGCTAAACAAACAAATATGGAACAGAACAGAAAAGACAGAGAGACTGGCATAATTTAGAGAAAACACATTTGAAGGCATTTTTGAGAATATTATATGATGCCGATTTATGTACAGTGTAAGGCCAACCCAAACAAGCGGTTCTGAGTCTTTGTAATCGAGGATACATTTTATAAACTATTTTTTTTTCTCATTATATTCATACTATAATAGGTAAATATGGAAACATCGAATTATGGATATTTGATGTTACGTTAAAAAAATTATGATTCCTGTTTCTGTTTTTAAGTTGTATGTTAGGTGTTACAGTCAAGAAATTTTATGATTGCTTTTTTTCTCTTTCCCTCTTTCTTTTTTCTTTTTGTAATAAAGCGACCGTACTTTATTTTGACTGAGATGGAATGAGGTAACCTGAAAGGACACATTTCTTTAGTAAGATACAGTGAAATCGGTACTAAAAATCTATATTGTTGCAGTATCCACTGAGAGTGGAACACATTCCGGTTGTGTGTGTCAAATTAAACCCTGAGTTGCAGAAATATTATTATGTGAACGTTATGATGATGTCAAGGATTTTGGGGGAGTGCGATATTTTGACAGATTGTGACCGTAATTTCTACATATTTTACATGTGTTACCTTTATGTTTAATTTTATATACATTTTACTAAATTTTAGCATTTTTGTACATTTTTATTAGTTATTTTCTTGTACTCGATGTTTTCGCTTACTTGGAATGATTTATCTTCCTAAATGTTTTGTGCAATTAATTTTTACATTGTTTTTAGGATTTGCCATTAGTTGGCACCATGTAGTCACTATTGAGCTGACGGACCATTAAGCTCTAATACATACATTCATATTGTGTTTTGCCCATCGATTGACCGCAAAAAAGCTGTGTCGTTAATATGTTAAAATTGAAAATTCGCTAAAAGTTTCTCACGCTAAAATATCGTGATTTACATTAACAAATCTCAAATGAAATGGTAATGTATATTTTCGGATTATATCTACCGATGGTAATGTATATTTTCGGATTCTCTCTTCTGATGGCAATGTATATTTTCGAATGATAGTTACATATAGTAAAATATATATACAGATTATATCTACCGATGGTAATGCATATCTTCAAGTTATATCTACCGATGGTACAATATATCGTCGGATTATATCAACCGATGGTAAAGTATATCTTCGGATTATATTTACCGATGGAAATGTATTTCTTCGGATTATATCTACCGATTTACAACAGTTGAAATCGTTTTATATGACTCTTCATTACAAGCAATAAAAATGAGAGAAGCTCCTGACATGCAAATAAATAAAATATAATGACGTTTGGGTTTCATATCAAACAACCTAATATACCTTATATTTTTCACAAACTAAACATTAAGAAAACGTTCTATTCTTATAACTTAATGAAACGCCATTATTTCCGTGATCCATTTATTTTCTGCAAAACACAATTGAGAAGGCGTAATGACCTATTGTCGGATTAAATGGGGTTGGCTGATTTGGTTAACGAGGCTCAGACTGATACAATGAAAGCAAGCTAATCAAATAAGACTACGCTCCATCAAAACCATGGCGAAAGCCATACTTAACAAACACACAAATCATCAATCCTTTAATAAATGAAGAAATCGTCCAAGATTGATGACTATAGAAAAGTTGTCTTCATATGTAAGAGGTGATTTATTGCCGAATTCTCGAAAAGCGGAAAATAATGGCTCCACAGGGGACTAGACGAAATTGTAGCACATTGTAAACGAGGTTCGAATGTGAGACATAGTGCATCTTCAAGTCAATTACTGCTCCCTTCTGAGAAAGCGCCTCCTGGTGAACGACAAAGAAATTATCGTGCACCTGTCACAAAAATTTCGACTGCTTTAATTTTTGTTATGACTAGAATAGAGAGATAGAGGGATTACAACAGACATTATTTCTAGCAATTTGCATTTCATCTTGCATCCTTCAATCAATATTAACAGACATACATCGCGAATCTTGCCTCTTCTGAAGTGTATCGGCATAGTTTAGCGGAGGTATGCAAATGGATTCTCAAGAAAAAATGGAACGGCCAAAAGAAAGTTTGTCTTGTTTTGTTTGGGGTTTTTTTACACTTGTCCCGGCAATGTTTTCTTGAGGATATTTGTGAGACAACTGCTGTCATAAGTTTTTATTTTGGGAAGATTCCAAACCAATTTCCTTGGCAGAGTGACGGACGATGCGGTAAAAACATATCCCAAGGGGAAAAAGAGTCGCGCGCCAGGCGCGCGCTCTTAATCCCCTCTCACAACTTATCAATCACAAAGCGCTAATTATGGCGGATTAAACCATAGCGAACTTTAAAACGCACAACTAGGTAGTCGACATCCCGAGGCAAGTAAACAAAACCTGGCAGTTATACTTAACTTTCTATTTCGTGTCTGAAAAATGGAGTTAAACAATGCAACAACAATTTGGTGTCTGATATAAGAGGAAGACGACTCGACGAAAATCGCTACGACAGAAAAACTATGAGCGATAAAAAAAGCAGACCCTAATGAAAGTAATACTAAAAGGAATAAATGAGCAAAAAAACTTGTTATATGGCTTGGCTCAATTTACAAGTAGTACACACTATGAAAATCACGTGCGTTGGGGCAATCTGTTGTATATAGTATGAATCACTTTAACCAAAACTCAACATTCAAATCCAAAGAGATAATTTCGACACCATTTTTACATGAGATTAGTTTCAGTATCTGTATAAATAAACAATTGCTCTCCACCATGCATGATAAATGAATTTTTTTTTTAATAAATAAAATAGTTCTTATTGTGAAGAGTCCATATTTTGCAAAAAGATATAGATATTGCAGATATTGACTAATATCAGGCTGGGTTTGGTTTAGAAAAAAAAAAATATATATATATGTATGGACACACACACACACACACACACACATATATATATATATATATATATATATATATATATATATATATATATATATATATATATATATATATATATATATATATATATATATATATATATATATGAATGTCATCTATTACACCATTAAGTTACAAATGAACTATATTTATGGTAGGAAACTATGAAATAACAATGATATTTTCTTGCCTCAAAAGTTTTAGTTGGAGGGAAATTAATGCTGTCAGAGTTATTTAAATTTTATACCGTTACATATAAATACGCATAATGGGAGTTCATGATTTGGGAATGCACTTTCATTCTGCGACATTTAGTCAGTGGTCATGCAAATTATGACCGTCATATAATCACCAGTATGTCCGGATTTGCTTTAGTGGCATACGAGCCCATGGGAAAAGAAGCTGCGAACTGGGTTATGACAGAACCGTTATGTTTGACAATGAGACGGTTACTGCATGTAATTGCGATCTGTCATAAGTGATTCCTCACACTTTGGCCGTCTGGCTATAGAGGGTGTGTTAATAATGAAATACAACTAAATTTATATGGAACCGGTCATAGAGTTGTACAGTCAGATCGTCAAAGAAAACTACGGATGTAAGCAATATCTCTAAATATCTTCACGGTTCAGTTTTGTCTCCTGTCTTCAGCATTACTAAAGTTGCTTTAATTTATTTATGTATTTGTTTATTATTTATTTATTTATTTATTTATTTATTTATTTATTTATTTATTTAGTTAGTTAGTTTGTTGGTTAGTTAGTTATATCCACTTTTGGATACTTCTTTTGAATATTTGCTAAACGATTGTAGAAAAAATAATTAGTTGAATTTTATATATTTACTACTAAAAACGTAATGAGTTACACGAAAAGTAGATTTCACACTGCCAACAGTGTTCATTTCTCTCATGTCATTTTATCAGTACATACATTTTTACATGTTGTGATCCATACGACATAAAATTAATTATATTGATGTTTCCATGCAAGAAAAAGAGAAGATAAAATTGTGCACCTGAAAATTCGAATTGTATGATCGATTCGACAACATCAACAACAACTTCAACAACAAGGATTAAAATCTGCAACTGGGAATGAAAAATATCTTGTCAAAAACGTTTTTATCTTAAAAATATCTTATACCATGTACAAAATATACAGATTTTAATGTAAATACATGTACGTTTGTCACTTTATCTTTGTTATAGCATATGGAGAAATTAATTGCAATTAATGTATTCAGTGTCAATTCTAATCATTAATTGTCGCATTGCATCGTTCATGCTTGAAAATGTGATGATATGAAAATCTTTTAATCTTCCCTACTTTTTGCCACATATTACGGAGATGTCATGGACGTGTCATGTTATTGGCAATGCGATCTCAGAAGGTGAAGACTGATTGGATATATTGGATGTCACAGCCCATCAAACAACTTATAATGTCTGAAGCAGTGATTAGATGTTTGTTTGTCTAATACTAGCACCCAGAATTATCAGCTAGTCTGGTAAGCACAAACATCGGCTTTATTATCATAACCAGAACTAAGAACCAAAAAAAAAAGATATCACTGAGCCCAGCATGATACGGGAAGAAGTGAAAAGATGGAGTATGTGCTTACATGCATGAGTGTGTGTGTATGTATGTATGTATGGATGGATGGATGGATGAATGGACGGACGGACGTACGCACGCACGCACGTCCGTACGTACGTACGTATGTACGTATGTATGTGTGTGTACGTGCATGTGTTTGTATGTCTGTATTTATAATATATGTGTGAGACACAGACACATAGAGAGTTGGCGCATGACATCTAGGTGATAGTTGTCTTTCGATGTCTGCTTAGAACTAATTATACATCTGATGTTATTGTTTAATTACATTAGTGACATCATGTGCGTGTGCGTGTGTGTGTGTGTGGAATAAGATAACATGAAAACAATGGCACACAATAATTTCATATATAGACCTTATATTATGTAGAAATGTTTTGACTAATGTCACCTTTCTTATAGAGGACATTTGCTGCATGTGCTACAATACTGCATCCTTTGCCAGCATAACAAACTCATGAAAACAATAACAGCACAAGAAAATGGAATAAGGACTTGTATCATGAATAATTAAACACATACATGTTCGCGTTGTAGTTGTTTTCTTTTTTAAAATTTAAAACGAATTAAGTAGAAACTGCTTGAAGAGACACAAATAGGACAATAACATCGCAATCTCTTTCGAGTGATTTAAATATTACTTGCTTTGCCAGGTAAAGAATATTGAAAATTGAGTTATCCTGTCATACTTTAGTACCAACTGGAATGAAGAAAAGTAAATCATGAAACTCAGACTCTGTTATTATCGTAAATAAGATAGAGCCACAAAAATAATGTAATGAATTAAAATACATATATTACACGTTTACATAAACACAAATAAATTATTTAAGTAAAATAAATGTATTACACATTTACAGAAACACAAGAATAAACTGTCATGTATGTATGTATATATGTATGTATGTATGTATGTATGTATGTAGGTAGGTAGGTAGGTAGGTAGGTAGGAGGTAGGTAGGTAGGTATGCCTGTGCATCTGATACTGTTTGTGCATTTGAAGTAGGATACTCTTTAAACAAAAAATGGCTTTTCTGCCAAAATAAATGTTTTCAATATCATGTATGCTTTTTTGGACATGAAGCAGGAAGAGCTGATTTGTATTATTGTCTATCATCGACAAAAGTGATGATGAAAGATTCTGTATTGACTAATTCGCTACAGTCATTTTGTGCAATGACAATAAAATGAATAGGTTTTCTAAAAATCACATAATTTTACAGCTTCTGGTCTTTTAAGTGGAATTGCATGGCACTAACTTTTTTTTTTCTAGATCAATATAATTCTCCCTTTCGCAATGTTTAGGATCCATTTTGTGTTGAAAAAATCCTCATCTGTTTTAATTTGTTAAATCTGGGTAGTAAGCCAATATTTAAGATGTAATCGGGTTTTTATGGTTTGTTATAAGAACCAAGAATTTATATCAGTAGTTTAAGATTAAAAGATTTTTTAAGCTTCAAAGAATGGGGGGAAAAGTTCAAGTACACTGCATGCGAAACAAACACCTTTTAGATAGTTGAAAGTCTTTCGCAATAAAAACAAACTCACCCGACAGTAATGCGTTCCCATTTTTGAAGATAATGATGGTGGTGGTGGTGGCTTGGTTTTGCTGCTGCTAATACTTTTGTTGATAATGATGCTGAGAGAACCAATTTTAAAGGAACCTTAAATAGTGCTTATGTACTCATCGATGCTTATCAAATGGCACTGTACCGACACGCTACATGAATTTGCTGGAAGGTCGAACCAAGGGGATACATATTACTAAGGCTCGATATATATTTTTCTACTATGAAGGAAGCTGTTCATCTATGAATCTAATTGACTGGTTGAATGTATGATGTTGGTGAAGTTTGACTTCTGAATGCTTGTAGTGGCTATTACCTATATGATGTGATGCCCTGTTGCGTTTGTCTTCCATGACTGGCTTTAAATAAACTGGCGTTATTTTCTTAATTCTGGGTACATGCTTTGGTAAATACCTGAGACGAGTATGTTCATGTAAGATCACCGTGTAAGTAAAACCTCCCATTCGTTAGCTAATAAAAACCCAGCAAAAAAAAAAACTGTAGATGCGATACCTGCCTTGATATGTATTCTTTGTTTCCATTGCATAAGAGTTAACAAATAACTTCATTTGTTGAGGATAATTACCCATCGAACTAAAATTACTTCTTAATGATACAAATGCTGGAATTCAAAATCGCTGCTACATATGATTTGGTACTATTTCCGAACCGGAACGGCAAGCCCCATCTGAAATCCAATAAAGTTACACACCCACCGTCTCTTGATATTCATCATCTTTCAATGTCTCTGGACTTTAGAGCTTTCTTAAATAGCTGTTGAAACTCCGCGCAACTTGAAAACAAACAAATGAACGGTTGATCATGCATCGTTTGAAACGAATATAAAACTGCCAGTATGTTTCTCCTCAACCAGCAGTTGGGCACATGCTCTCTACTTTTATTAGCCGAATAGGTTTGTCAACAAACTCAGAAATCAGGTATCTAAGATATGCCAAATACATGTTTCAAAGAAAAATGATTGTTTTAGGATACTCCATATGCAATTCAGAGATGAGGAACTTTGTTATCTTGAATGAAGACTGATCTTAATTGCTTTTCTTAATCAAGCGATACAATTTGTAGCTGTTGGACTCCATGGAGTATGGTTTAATAATCTTAACGTTTAATGTTAACGTTTCCGGAACTAAAAATTACACGGTGGAGACTGTGTCTCGAGTATCTACAAAAGTTTAAAGTTTAGATTATGGAGATACTACGGCAAAATCAAACATCAAACGATCTTCATTAACAAAATATAATTTACGATCTAAATGCTCTCTATCAATGCATCGTATCGGCGGACCGTGCAATTGCGCATATGTAGATAACGGAATAGGGCGCCCGGTCCAGCGTTGATCTGTATCAATCAAGGGAGCCCACTCCAACTGACGTGAGTTATCTACACACTCTTGAAAAATAGCAAAATATACGTCAATCTGGCTGTCTAACAACTTGCAGCCTCTTTATTTTTAGGTTTATTTCCTCAAGTACAAAGGAACAGTATTTATTTGGTTAAATTTAGCCAGACAAAAAGATGAAACTTATTCCCATGATAAGTCGAATGAATCTTTATCAACACCAATTTAAAGAAAGCAAACGTTTCCTAGTAATGCACTTAAATTTTGTATCGTCGTTTGAAGCGAGTAAGGCGCCTATTTCTATTTAATCAAGCCGTATAATTAGCGCACATATTATATACACGTGACGTTGAATCTGCAAGCATATGAATTTGATTTAAAAGGTATACAACCAAAGAGAAATAGGGTTGTCTCTTTAAATAAATCAAAAGAAAAG
The DNA here is from genome assembly GCA_028554795.2 of Sinohyriopsis cumingii. Taxonomy (NCBI): domain Eukaryota; kingdom Metazoa; phylum Mollusca; class Bivalvia; order Unionida; family Unionidae; genus Sinohyriopsis; species Sinohyriopsis cumingii. The sequence goes on from CM068826.1 coordinate 98,657,003, forward strand.
GTCAAGGAAAGATACAATAGGTTGATTAATTGACAACAAAACCTTGATAGAACAAGAACTAATTTGGAGTCTAGACGGAGCGAAATGGGCAACTTTGTAAGAAAGGAAATGTTCGTGAAGATATGCGCGTGCATGCATGCGTGCGTGCACGAGCGTATGTGTACCTATATAGAGACATGATGCATCAACTGTGGTTACAATATGATTAGCTAACATGTGTACTTGTAGTTGGTGTGGTATGTATTTAGTGGATGCGAAAGGCAACCCAATCACCCCTTACATATATACAACAACTATACTACCTCACGTATGTTGTATCTAGATTTTATCAGATCTATTTTTATCATGATCGTCAGATACATGAAACAAATCATTTATATATGGTTTCATATGTATGTATGTATGTATGTATGTATGTATGTATGTATGAATGAATGCATGCATGCATGCATGCATGCATGTAATGTAATGTATGTATGTATGTATGTATGTATGTATGTATGTATGTATGTATGTATGTATGTATGTATGAATGAATGGATGGATGGATGGATGTATGAATGGATGGATGGATGGACGGTGGATGGATGCAGGTAGGTAAGTAGGTAGTTTTTCTGCTATATATATAAAGATTGTATCTCCCGCAGAAAATAAATTCTCCCAACCTTAAATATAGGTATATCCTATATCAGTCACTAACATCTCCACGAAGGTAAATCTGGTCAAATCTAAGAGTTCATACACAAGTACTCAGATCAACTATATTTCATTAGCTGGGTTCGTTGCTCATGTTGCATATCTTCCAACTGCTTAGTTAAGCATTCGAGAACGAAGGTGCAATCAAAATCAATTGGTTTTGGTCTACTTTAGAAACGTTTATCAAGACTGTGATCCAAGCGTTTATGTGATACTGCTAATGTATGCTAATAAGTATGTCCGTACTGTTGCCACTACCGGAAACAGACAGCACCTTAAAAGGGATTTTCTTCTGCGACTTTAAAAAAAAGTAATCTTTATAGCTTTATTTTAAATTAAGGACTACTTAAAAGATAATTCAATCAGTGGACTCTTGAAAAAATAATACATATTTCCTTATATCGGCTCAGAAAAATGACGGTTTTCTTTCTTATATATTTTAAGGTGAAACTCGTCGACTTGCACCGGTTATTCTCCCTTATGTGTCAGTTCTAATAACGAATGTATACATCGATAAAAGGAGGTTTTGAAATTTACGAACCTTTTAGCATAACGAACCTTTGTGTATTTTATCTTATATTGCTTTTAAATTTAGTATATTGTCAAAGTAATAACTGTTTTCACACAAAAATGAAAAGATTATTTATCGTCATTAGCACATTCTCTGCGCGGATTAATACATTACACATTTTTTTACGCGGGTGACCCTATTGAAGAAATATCACAGTGGTCACATGTGACAGGTCAGAGCGTATCATCTTTAAACAGAAGATTTTAATGCTTATGGTCCTCCTTTAATGGTTTTCGGTTCTGAACTTTTTCATTTCTGGAAAAGAATTAAAAAAATTAAAAAGTTGTTCACTTCAACTTTTACTGATTCTGAACCAAGGTCAGGAACTAGGTCAGCACTCGATACAAAATTTATATTATTAGTTGTTTATGAAAAACATTCAGGTCAAATAGAACTGAACTAATTTTTTGGAAAATGTAAAATCCAGTAAAAAAGTAACATCACAATAGCATGCAATGGAATAAAAAAAATTAAAACTAACAAACAAATAATTAAATTAAATCAACTACAAATTAAATCAGATATACATAACTGTTGTCTTTTAATTTCGGTTTGCAATCAACGCTCATCAATGAACGATACCGTCATTCTTTTCAGACATGATCATGATTGTGTTTACAGTTAGAATACTATATTTTACCAGAGCTTTTGCTAAAAATGCGTCCGTTTGTCGTAGAAAGTAAAAGGCATACCGCGTGGGTAACAGAATGCCTATTAGCAACATTTCGTGACGTTTCAGTCAATACAAATTTGCTGGATTTATGTGGGAACCTAATTAATAAATGCACAAAACGGGATGCGTGTTTCGTTCTGAGTCGTGGGAAACAACGAGTTTGATATGGCATATGCATAAGCAATATCAAGCGAGTTCTTTCCTCCAACACAATACAAGGATGGTGTTTTGTATTTACGACATACCCCCTTTCTAAATATTTGTAACTCGCAAAATGAACGAGCATTGAAAAAGTTATGCTCAGTGCGTTTTTAAAAAAATCTTCGCAAATACATCAAATATTTTTCAGAATTTCTAACATTGTCCAAGTCTTGACCAGCTATTGTTTTATACTTATATTTTCTGCTCAGAATATAGAGTATACAAATTTGGTTTGCTAAAGTTAGGAAATACCACACTTCTTGGCGAATACGTTTTTCAGGACAATTTTGTAAGCCTTGATTTTGTCCCCCAAAATTAAAATTCCATATATAATGAAGTGCGAACAAAAGATATTTTTAAGCATGGTTTTGATACAAACCGCTTTAATGTCGCTTGAAAAGCAGTTTAAACTTGACACTTGGTGTAACGCAACTCTGCGCATGTCTTTGTGAATCACCTTACTTCAGCTGTTTTAGTATGGATGAAATGTGACTTTCTTGTACGTACCTATGTGCGTTTAAATGAGAGTTTGTGTACGTATTTATGTGCGTGCGTGAGAGAGAGAGAGAGAGAGAGAGAGGTGGACAGACCCACTGTTAATTTTAATTCCAACAATCCCAAATGAAGAGCACCTCTCAAGTCCTCCTTTTGTTATGCAAATTACCTGGCAGTCAATGACAGACAAACAATAACACTGTTCCTGGTAATCGCCGTAAAATAAGAGAACAAGAGAGCAATCCCATCATCTATTCACCGACTTAATCCAAGTTTTATGTTCTCCGAGGTTCGCTTATCCGTGTCCATATGTAGCCAAAATCTGTCGTCTGCAGCCAAACCAATTTTCAAGCAAAAGAGTATTCTTGCTTCTTCTTGATTTTAAATCGATTAGCTTTTGGAAGAAGTTTTCTGATACTGTAACGCTTGTCGAGTTTCTTGAGTGACATTCTCATATGACCTTATAAAACCTGCCACGAGTAAAAAAAAAACTAAAATTGAGACTGTCTTAAGAGATCACGAAGCAGATTTTATATTCTTTTGAAGGAAAAGAAGAATTCGTGTACGTAATATGATAACTACAAGCAAAAGGTTACTGTACTTCAGGTAACATTTTCTTCGCAAAGAATCTTTGCTCAATGTTTTTCAAGGCAAACAAAAGAAAAATTCCCGAATATTAAGCGGCACAAAACGGGACTAAATATTTTCAATAACAAGCGGTAAAACGGCGAACTTGAGGTCCTCGCGACACAATAGTTGTAATAATATGTACTTCAAATAAATTTATTTCTAAATTGGAAGAGTTCTGCAGTTTACCCTTTTCATCTTTGAAAATCTGTCATTAAAATAATAAAATGTAGGAGAGTTCACTCGATTGATTTTTTTTTTTGCGTTGAGTGATCGTCACTGATTGAATGTTTTCTCGAATTAACAAGAGGACAATTTATTAAATATGCAAATGAGATATGAGACACAGGAGCAATCTAAGGTTTTAAGTCTTTCTTCTGTTTGAAAATAGTGTTTTGTTAGTCCTAGATTCGATTCTGGATGATGGCGCCATTGACTTAGAAATAGTGCAAGCAATTCAGTTAGGACCAGTACGTTAACGTGGAAGAAGCATTATATATATATATATATATATATATATATATATATATATATATATATATATATATATATATATATATATATATATATATATATATATATATATATATATATATATATATATATATATATATATATATATATATATATATATATATATATGGGGGTATATGTACGTGTGTGTGTGTGTATGCGTGTCTGTGTGAATTTTTACTATATTCAGGTGCCTTATATCAAATGTTCACAAAAATAAATCTTCTGAAAACAACTTATATTATTCACCTTTGAAATAGAACGATTTGGACGGTAGTGATAGACACTTCTTTAGTTATTCGCATATCTTTAGAGTATTAAAAATTAAAAGTAAACTGATTTAAATAAAGCTTGAATTTCTTCAAACCACAGCATCATATCTGAAAGACAATATTCATATGTCACTGGGCATTTGCGAAATGTAGAACCTGTAAAAAATATATTAAAAGGAGCATCTTTGTTCTAATCTTGTTTTGTAAAAGAAACTAAACGAAAAACTTCCATTTTATCAGTAATTGTCATTCTTTCTACTTTGGACTGGAGTTCATCACAAGATGGGCGTTACTTCAAGTGTATTTCATATGAAGATTGGTGCTACTTTAAGTGTATTTCGTCTGAAGACGGGTACTACTTAAGGACGGTGCTATTTAAGGTGTATTTAATCTGAAGACAGGTACTACTTTAGGTGTATTGTATTTGAGGACGGTGCTGTTTTAAGTGTGTAATCTGAAGACCGGTGCTACTTATTAGGTGCATTTCATATGAGGACGGGTGCTACTTTAGGTGTATTGTAAATGAGGACGGTACTATTTTAAGTGTATAATCTAAAGACCGGTGCTACTTTAGGTGTATTTCATCTGAGGACGGTGCTATTTTAAGTGTGTAATCTGAAGACCGGTGCTACTTTTTAGGTGCATTTCATATGAGAACGGGTGCTACTTTAGGTGTATTTCGTCTGAGGACGGTGCTACTACTGTATGTGTATTTCATCTGAAGACGGCGAGACTTTAGATGCATTTCATCTGAAGACGGGTTCTAAATTAGGCGTTTTAATTAACCTAAAATATATGGAAAGTGCCTAAAATATTGTTAAAGAATATTTATATTTGTTTTAATTTCTTTTAACTAGCTTTCCTCATATGTGATGCTCAAGAATCAGGATAACATTACATATGAGGAACACTAATTAAAGTAAATGTAAATATTCTTTAACAATATTTAAGACACCTTCGATATCTTTAGAAATAGGACATGACTCATTAAGGAAACTTCAAGACTGTGTTTTAATCTCTGCAACCTGCTAAATGTTCCATGCAGCAAAAAGTCATATATATATATATATATATATATATATATATATATATATATATATATATATATATATATATATATATAGATATAGATAGATAGATAGATAGATAGATAGATAGATATAAACTTTAGCAATGAGGAAGATATTTTTAAAAAATCATATATTGTGGAAGGCATTGTGAGATGTTTAGTCGTCGTTCGCTTGAAGAAACGTTTGCTATTCAAAATACATTGCCTTAGCTGTTCGAAAGTATCAACCAAGTGGCTATTATTTTTGATAGACGAATTAAACTGTGTACTCGCAACAGAATACTAGTAGAGTTAGCTGTTCTCTAAAACTATAAAGCAGCCATCTGCAAAGAGGCGTTTTCGGAGTATTCTGAGACGAAATAAGAACAGGTAGTATGTAAGGGAAATTGATTTCTGATGGGGTTCACCATTTTAGCACAATTTACTATTAATGCAACAATTGCTCTCCATCCGTTTGAAGTTGAAAACAATAATTCTTTGCAAAGCTAAATACATCATGACAACAAAGCTAAATATCATGATAAATAAAAACCACTTACAGCATTAACTGGCAAGCATTATGATTTTTTTAATAGCATTACTGTTTTTATTTAGTTCGCATGTGGAACCATGAATGTCGTGATAAAGGGGTAGCGTTGTGATATATCGTATTACACTAAAAATATCGATATTCATGGAATGTATTGATGTATCGTTAAAGTTTTAATTGCTATATGGTGGAGCTTACAAAGTATACTAGATTGAACGTGGTCAAATTAAACAGCAATAATTAAAATAGCAGTATTTTACACAATTATTTTGTTCATACACTAAGAAATAAGTAATGGAAGTTGAAGAAGGTTTTGAACATTCAAGAACTTCATATATTCGAATTAAAGAGTAATCTAAATTATTCCCATTTTCTCATCCATAGACAAAAATGTAACTTTCATCTAAAAACAAATTAGGTACACGTGCTTATGGGTATCAGATAAATACTTTAAAGGTTAATTGTAGTCAGAATCTTCAAATTATAAATTTGTAATGCTTTCTATAGACCTTTATATATAAATTAAACATCCGTTTCTCCTGCCAAATATACACAAACACAGTTTCTGAAATTTACCGTTAAAATGAACGAAGAGACTTAGGTTAAGCAAAACCAGCAATTATATTACGTCCATCGATAAAGACCCAGCTTTATCTGTATCGCGTGGCTAACATCGTTCTGGAAGAAGCTGAAAATAAAAGCATTAGAGAGAAGAAAAAGACAAACATTGAAAAATAATTTGTTCCCTTTTACAGTGTACAGACATTTTAATTTCAAACACATATCTTCATTTAATGTTTTGCTTTACACATTTATGACAGAAAAATAAATGCAACAAATATCGCGTAGAGCTTTACGAACTGTTATATTAGGAGGTAAAGATTACACTTAATGGGAGGGACGTAATCCCCCGTGTGCAATTTCAATCGAGTACAGTTTATTTTGGAAGAATTATTGTCAATAATTTTGACAACAATTGTGAATCTAATACATTAATTTTCACAAGATGGCTTAAATCATATTAACGTTAGGAAATACGTGGCAAATCGCGATTTTGCATTGGATCACATGGTATTTTCATAGTTGTCAATATTTGTTTTCATTTTTAATCTCAGTGTATTAGCGGTCATACACTGACCAAATGTGTATCATTAGTCGTTTCAGTTTTTAAATTTTCAACAGAATTGCTGTTCGGTTCATAACCTATTGCAATTTCAACAGCATCTCTGTTCTTTTCATAGCCTATCGCAATTTCAACAAACTCAGTCCTTTTCATAGTCTATCGCAGTTTCAACAAACTCGCTGTCCTTTTCATAGTCTATCGCAGTTTCAACAGACTCGCTGTCCTTTTCATAGTCTATCACATTTTCAACAGACTCGCTGTCCTTTTCATAGTCTATCGCAGTTTCCTTTTCATAACCTATCGCAATTATAATCACCACCACCCCATATTCGACCCTTACGAAAATCTACAATAGAATTGAAACAAATCGTATAATCGATATTTTATTTTTGTACAATTTACTCACTCTGTACACAGATAATCGCAATTTCTGAGAAGACAGGGGCAGCACAATTATTAACTTGCTAGACTCATATTCGGTGGGTTGCGGGTTCAGATCCTGAGAATGCCAGACTAAGTCAGTTACCATGGTATATTTTTGGACAAGACCAAGCCCATTGCCCCGTCCCTAAGCAGAGTTTCATGTGCCGATAAATCAATTATTAAACAGAAATCTAAATAAGGCATTCATCTTTGATTTTAGAAACTCAATACGTTGGGTATTAGTATATTTTCCTAGCTCCCTGTGGCTCTGTCTACTAGACGGATACCTTAACGTGAAGTGATAACTGCGGGTGGGGCGTGCAATAAAACTTTCCCCACAAGTTAGCGCCTATTTTCTTCACAGGCTCTCAGCTTCTATAGCTCCTATTCCATAATTATAGGTTTTATTTTCAGCATGGCCGACTCTCGCCCAAAATCCCCTAACACTTGAGACGACCTACTACACACCATGAGTGTCTACATTTCGTTGTATCCCACACTCAACCGAAAAATGAAATTGAACAAATTGCATTGCTCGTGGGGTGCCATAATTAACTGCTTGAAAACCTTCTTACTGCAAAATTTTCAGTCAAAATAAAATAAAAAACACCCATCATTTTCAAGTCATTCCAAGAAAGTGATTTATTTCCATGCAAACAAATTATTAGGATATTTTACTAAGTCCTTTAATCTCCTCTACTTCTCGTTGCACGAGACGATCGTTACGAGGGATGTTGCTAATTTATCAGACCAGAACACTCAAAAAGCCATGAAGACCGAATTATATCGCGACGTAAACTGCGTACGTAGACCCAGAAAATAGAGTAGGGAATTAATCTCAAGAGGCGATTAACAAATCCGTATTGATGGAATAACTCGCTACTTCCTCTTCGTCTTGAAACAGTGAGGAAGATTGTGTTTTTGGCGTCTAAGTTACTAACTAAGAGACGGAATATTATTCGAAAGGTTATGTCTAGGTCAAGACATGAAAACTGAAGTCGTTGTATAAATAAATAAATGAATAAATAAATAAACGCATAATTCTTTACATGGAAGGAGTTGATATCTAGCTGTTCTATGGATGGAAAAATTTTGTGTGAGAAAAATGTTACACTGATGCTGTGTACAAGGTCTTTAAGTTGAATTACCACAATCACCACATCACCCCGCTACTGTCTTGATATCTGCTTTAGGTTTCCTAAGCCATGACGACATACAGCACCAATATCAAGGCGACGGTTAATATAATATAACATAATATAATATCATATAATATCATATCATATCATATCATATCATATCATATAACATAACATAATATAACATAATATAATATAATATAATATAAATATAATATAATATAATATAATATAATATAATATAATATAATATAAAATAATGTAATATAATAAAATATAATATAAATGTCGTGTCGTGTCGTATCACGTAACGTCACGTCATGTCGTGTCATGCCACGTAACGTTAGGTCACGTCACGTCATATCATGTCATGTCATGTCATGTCATATTATGTCATGTCATGTCACGGCACGGCACGGCAAGTCACGTCACGTCTTGTCAGGTTAGGTCAGGTCACGTTACGTCATGCCATGTCGCATGGTATCGTATGGTATCGTATCATATCGTATCGTATCGTGTCGTGTCGTGTCGCGTCGCATCGCATCGCACAGCATCGCAGTGCATCACATGTCATATCATATCATATCTCATCATATCGTATCGTATCATATTATATCATATCATATCATATATCATATATCATATAATTTCATATCATATATCATATCATATCATATGGCATGGGTCGGTATAGAATAGCATAGCATAGCGTAGAGTGGCACGGCATAGCATAGCATAGCATAATATAGTATAGTATAGTATAGTATAGTATAGTATAGTATAGTATAGTATAGTATAGTATAGTATAGTATAGTATAGTATAGTATAGTATAGTTTTACATTTAAAATGGGTCAATAAAAAATAACGTCATGCATACGTTGATCGTAAACGCTTTTTCAATTACTAATTGAAAATACATGTTTGAAGTATATAAAAAAAGGCTTACTAAAAATTAATCCAATACAAATGAATAAATCGAAACAAATAAAATTATATTCTAAGAAGGAACTCATTAAAGAATATAAAATTGTGAACGTTATAAATATCTTAGTGTAATTCGCCTATTAATCAAATTCGAAAAGCAGTGTCCTGAAAAATAATATCCTGTACAATAGAACAACGACGGGAATAGTAACGATGTGGACTGTTACACTAAATACTTGAGCCACGATTTTTAAAATTACGTCATCTCTCCACTGACGCATCTCTTGTATTTCAAGAGAGCTGTTTTCTCCCTCGATGCATTGCCGTATAGTAAGAGAGGTGTTCTTTCCCTCGATGCATTCCCGCATAGTAAGAGAGCCGTTCTCTCCTTCGATGCATTCCCGCATAGTGAGAAATGTGTTCTCTCCAATTACGCAAGCATTCCCCCTTAACCAAAGATTCTGTTTTTCTTTCTTCTTTTCCTTCCATGATGAAGATTTTAAAACATATTGACCCCACCCCCAAACAAATATCCAAGTTGACTTAAATTATCTTAAGAAATGGAAACCGTGGACTTTCTGCGATTTCTTAGATCAGCCTGTTTTAAAACATCGACAATCTTTTAATTTTAAAAAGTCCCTAATGCCTCCAACAAACAAATGGCATTGTATTGAAATGACTACTGCCTTTATATGCAAACCCTCTTTCACACTATAATAAAAAGTTAATGTCGTAGACCCAAGTTGTATTCTCAAATGTACAAATAGATATATGGAAGGGACTGTATCCGCCATTGCCGACCTAACGAGAAGAAAACTTTCATTTGCATTACTTGTTCTTTCTTTCTAACATCTGCAAACTTTGGTCTATTTATAATAAATTTATAGTGTACTGTTAAGATTTTAATTTTAAACAATAATTTTAAGCAATAATTTTGGGAGACTCGGGAAAACAACCCACTAATTTCAGTCAGTAACCTCTGGACTTGAGACTTAAATATTTTGAGAGGAACGGGACAAGCATTTAGAAGTGTCAGAAACATACCTTTATAGCAGTTACGTAACAATGGGGGGGGGGGGGCTCGTAAGGCAGGCCAAGTGGGGTGCACAATTACCATATTAAAACACTTCTTACAGAGAGAGGATACCAGAATTAAGTTTTGAAGGGTGTTGTGCAGAATGTGTTGCTACAACATTTCATTGGAGACGGTTTTTCCGAATGGGATGAACAATGTCAAAAGTTGGCTTGAATTTCCATGCGACAGTGCTACTGAATGTATATATGTTGTGCAAGAACACGTGCATATGTTTGTAGATTCCTTAAAACAGCTTGAATTCAATGCATATCGCTACGGTGCAATATGACTTGATACACAGGCGAACAATTGTGTGTGTGTATGTGTGTGTGTGTGATTTGGCTTTTTAACGTAGTTTTAACAATTTTTCAGTCATATCGCTACGATGTCTGCAGTGTGGCAGTTTATAGAGATGTCTAGCACATGCATATGTTTGTACATTCTTTGAATAGTTTGAATTCAATGCATATCGCTACGGTGCAATATGACTTGATACACAGACACACCAGTGTGTGTGTGTGTGTGTGTGTGTGTGTGTGTGTGTGTGTGTGTGTGTGTGTGTGAGAGAGAGAGAGAGAGAGAGAGAGAGAGAGATAGAGAGAGTGTTTGATTTGAATTTTAAACTTAGTTTTAACACTTTTTCAGTCATATCGCTACGATGTATGCAGTGTGGCAGTTTATATTGATGTCTAGCACTGGGGCATCATGCCGCAGACATGTAGCATCGTGTACCACCCAGTCACATTTTCCTGACACGAGGCATACTATTCCTTACATTAACATATTACTGCTTAGCGCCTAGCGAGGCAGCTGTTAGTACCATTTTTATAAGACTTTGGTATAAGCTTTTCGAACTTGCGACCTACCGCATCCGAGGCGGACGCTCTAACAACTAGGCCACCGGAGCGGTACGTACCATTGTATTAACCATCGTTAGTGATTTATATGGCCATTATATCTTCGCACTAAGTAACAAATGGATAAGTCTATCTTAGGACTGCAATATGAAATAGATAATGCAAGTATAGTTTTAAAAACGATTACCTAAAGTCCATGCAGAAGTAAGTGCATGAATTATATTATTTAAATTTTGCATTAACATCATCGTTGTCATCATCATTATCATCATTTTGTAACACACACACACACACACACACACACACACACACACACACACACATATATATATATATATATATATATATATATATATATATATATATATATATATATATATATATATATATATATATATATATATATATATATATATATATATATATATATATATAATTGTAATTTTTGCTTTTTGCTCTGTACTTGCAATAAAAATTGGTTGATGCATTCTCTTCCACTAACCGTCTACGTCATTTTTAATATTACTATCATTATTATTGTTGTTCTTGTTTTTTTGTAAAGTCTCAGTTATTTAGTATTACATATAGATGTCGTACATTTCGCAAATACAACACTTTGCTTAACATTTTCAGTTATTGCTAAATTCTGAACAATTGCATTTGATGCCGGTATACTCCAACCTTGTATATCGCCGTGCCAGTGTTTCACCTTGAAAAGTTTATTGCATTGGATGCCGGTATGCTCCAACCTTGTATATCGCCGTGCCAGTGTTTCACCTTGAAAAGTTTATTTCAGGTTAGATTAGTTTTAGTGGGAGTGAGGGTGGACTTTTTTTTGTTGTCCATAGCTGACGGAATTAAATTTTACTAGACTTTTAAAGTTACAGTCGCTTTGAGACATTATTTTTCAGCGATCTCCCCCCAAAAAAGGAACGTAATGAACTATTTATTTCATAATTTATCCCCACTGACTCGTACTAAGCCAATGTTCCTTTCTATATTGTATTTTATCGACATTTGTCTTCAATTTCACACATCAGACATTTCCGTCACGTCAAGAAATAGCGATGAAACTTCGGAAAGAGTTGTGGGAATACATAATGATTTGATGGGTTTTGGTCTGTGCCATGCGCATGTGTTAAAAGAGCTTGTGGGAATACGCAATGATTTGGTGGATTTTGGTCTGTGTCATGCGCATGTGTTAAAAGAGTTGTGGGAATACACAATGATTTGATGGGTTTTGATCTGTGCCATGCACACATGTGTTGAATGAGTTGTGGGAATACACAATGATTTGATGGGTTTTGGTCTATGTCATGCGCATGTGTTAAGAGATTTTGTGGGAATAAACAATGATTTGATGGGTCTTGGTCTGTGCCATGCGCATGTGTTAAAAGACATTGTGGAGTACATAATGATTTGATGGGTTTTGGTTTTTGCCATGGGCATGTGTTAAAAGAGTTGTAGGAATACACAATGATTTGATGGGTTTTGGTCCATGCCATGCGCATGTGTTGAAAGAGCTATGTAGACCATTTGACTTTTTCGTCGGTTGTTTTCCGCCTTTCTTAATAATCGTAAAGGTGCATTATTATTTTTGCCTAAAATTAAAGTCACGATTATCAACCTTTTATTTTTGACAAAGTCTTTATTTAAATAGTCGAACCATCGGATATTAGTTTTTTTTTGTTTTGTTATATAAAATTTTTTAACAAACCAATACCAGAAATATAGTGTAGCTAAATATTATTGAAATAATACAATGTACATGAAGATTTTTCGAACTAGTACACAGCTCGATGACCGCTCCGGTGGCCTAGTGGTTCGAGCGTCTGTCTCGGATGCGGGAGGTCGTGGGTTTGATCCCCGGCCGAGTCATACCAAAGACTTACAAAAATGGTACTAACAGCTGCCTCGCTTGGCGCTCAGCATTAAGAGGTTAGTGTTAGGACTGGTTGGCCTGGTGTCAGGATAATGTGACTGGGTGGGACACCGTGCGACATGTCTGAGGCATGATGCCCCAGTGCTAGATATCACTGTAAACTGTCACACTGCAGACATCGTAGCGATATGACTGGAAAATGTTAGAGCTACGTTAAAAATCAAAATCACACACACACACACACACACACACACACACACACACACACCTCGATGTTGAGTCAAATCCCTTTTCTTCAATGACGTTCTGGCACGAAAGAGTCATTATACTTCGTGTACCAGTTTAAATTAGTGTATTGTACATTGCACGGGATTTCTTGAATGCTGCTACTACGTCAGCAAGTTTATGTGACGATTTGGAAAAAGTTTTTTGTGTGTTCTGTTTTATCTAAATCCATGCTTCTGCTGATTCACAGTTCTCTCTTTTAATGAAATGGTTTTATCTTGAGACATAATTTGTGCAGTTTCGTGTCATTTAAAATTTATTTTCTCATATCAGTGTAACCGTGAAATTAAACGATAGTTTTCAATACAAACAGAAAATTAAAAAAATAGTAGCTTAGTAAAATAATCAAATTAATTTTTCCATTTGTACATATTCACCAGCAAAATGAGCACCTTCAGCAATATCTTACATGTTTTTAATACAATTTTCAATAATGAAAAGGATGGACTGAAACAAAACATAAATACAACACAAAATCGACGCTATTAATTGCATTTTATATTATCCTTTATAAGCATTCATGTCTCCTATTAGGCAACACCCTTAAAGCAAATATTCTTAGAAACATCACTGCCCGTAGCTTTCTTAATCAGCTACAAATGTTTGCATACTTTAAGAGACTGAATGATTACAAGGAGGAGAAGGAAAAAAAACAAGATATGTGATGTATTTCGTTATATAAAGGAATCTAAACTAGGCACGAGATGTTTCCTTCATACAAGTGAATGTCGCTTGGCGTAATAAATACGTATCCACGCGCCTATGACTAAATTGATATTAAAAATCATAATTTAATATACGGTGTAATTTCCTCCTTCCTTTGTACCAATAATCCCCCTGGCTGTGAAAAGTTTATATGGGATGTATTTCATTTTTCCTCAGACAAGTTGGCTTCTTCGCCAATCCTCTTAATACCGCGCATAGTTATCTAACTAGTGGGTGTTCTCCTTCATTGCAGCTCTTTAAGGGGGACGTTTTAATTGATGAGAGGGCCGAAAAATGTAATACTCACCTAGATTAATTCAAAACATCGTAATGCCGTCTCTTCTCATGATAGTTTTAATATGAATTTGAACCTCTAGTCACTCAATTTCAGAATATCTTATTGTTTGAATCGTTAGTTCTTACCGGCAAGGTTTGCTTTTGATAGCTGATTATATAATTCCACACAATGAATATATAAAGTATTTTTTCTTCTGTTAGCACTATTTCCTTGTTAAAAGAAAATGATTTCTTACCACAATGCGTAGTGAAAATCCAGGATTTTTAACGACAAGACAACTATGAAAATAAAAGCAATACAATAAAAAAGCAATTGATTGTATACATACATACATACATACATACATACATACATACATACATACATACACACATGCGTACACACATAAACACATCCACTTAATGCATATATGCATACATACATACATACATACATACATACATACATACTTAAACACACACATACATACATACGCACGGACGCACGCACACAAACACACACACACATACATACATACATACATACATACATACATACATACATACATACATACATATATACATACATACATACATGCATACATACATACATACATACATACACACGCACGGACGCAAGTACACAAACAAACACACACACATACATACATACATACATACATACATACATACAGACATACAGACATATATCCATGCACACACACACACACATGCATGTATGCATGCATGCATCCATACATACATACACACACACACATACATACATACATACATACATACATACATACATACATACATACATACATACATACATACATACATACATACATACATACATGCATGCATGCATGCACATACATACATTCATTCATACATACATACATACAAACGTACGTACGTACATACATACATACACACATGCATACACACATAAACACATCCACTTACATGCATATATGCATACATACATACATATATACACATACATACATACATACATACAAACATACATACACACGCACGGACACACGCACACAAACAAACACACACATACATACATACATACATACAGACATACATCGATATATCCATGCACACACACACCCATGCATGCATGCATGCATCCATACATCCATACATACATACACACATACATACATACATACATACATACATACATACATACATACATACACACATACATACATACATACATACATACATGCATGCATGCTTGCATGCATGCATGCATGCATGCATGCATGCATACATCCATTCATCCATCCATCCATCTATTCATATACACACACACACATACATGCATACATACATACATACATACGTACATACATGCGTACATGCATACATACGTACGTACATACATACATACATACATACATACATACATACATACATACACACACACAAACATATACATACATACATACATACATACATACATACATACATACATACATATATACATACATACACATACATGCATGCATACATACATACATACATACATACATACATACATACATACATGTATTATCATGAATTTGTTTATTCTGATGTAATCTCTTTTTAAAGAGGAAATAAAGTCAGTCAGTCAGTCAGTCAGTCAGTCAGTCAGTCATACATACATACATACATACACACACACATACACACATACATACATACATATATACAAACATACACACACACAAACATATACATACATACATACATACATACATACATACATACATACATACATATATACATACATACACATACATGCATGCATACATACATACATACATACATACATACATACATACATACATACATACATACATACATACATACATTAAACAGTTTTAAACACTTAGGAATATTCTGTAGCGATGCTATATTATTTTAGAATACACCGAGTACAGTACTGTGCCAATACTATATTATTTTAGAACACACCGAGGAAAGAACTGTACCAATACTATATTAATTTAGAATACACTGAGTAAAGTACTGTACCTATACTATATTATTTTAGAATACATCGAGTATAATACTGTACCAATACTATATTATTTTAGAATACACTGAGTAGAGTACTGTAGTATACTATAATTTTAGAATACATTGGGGAAAGTACTGTACCGATACTATTACTTTAGAACACACCGAGTAAAGTTCCGTGCCAATACTATATTATTTTAGAACACACGGAGTAAAGTACTGTATCCATACAATATTATTTTAGAATACACTGAGTAAAGTACTGCACCGATACTATATTATTTTAGAATACACTGAGGAAAGTACTGTATCCATACTATATTATTTTAGAATACACCAGGGAAAGTACTGTACCAATACTATATTATTTTAGAATACACTGAGGAAAGTACTGTACTTATACTATATTATTTTATAATACACCAAGGAAAGTACTGTACCGATACTATATTGTTTTAGAATACACTGAGAAAAGTACTGTACCAATGCTATATTATTTTAGAATACACTGAGTAAAATACTTTACAAATACTATATTATTTTAGAATACACCGAGGTAAGTACTGTATCGATACTATATTATTTTAGAATACACTGAGGAAAGTACTGTACTTATACTAAATTATTTTAAAATACACCTAGGAAAGTACTCTACTAGTTCTATTATTTCAGAATGTATCAATACTATATTGTTTTAGAATACATTGGGTAAAGTACTTTACCAATACTATACTATTTTAGAGTACACTGAGGAAACTACTGTAGCTATACTATAATATTTTAGAATGTACCAATACTATATTATTTTAAAATGCACCGAGGAAAGTACTGTGCCAATAATATTAGTTTAGAATACACTTAGTAAAGTACTCTTTCAATACTATATTATTTTAGAATACACTGAGGAAAGTACTGTATCAATGCAATATTATTTTAGAATATTCTGAGGAAAGTACTGTACTTATACTATATTATTTTAGAATACAGTACTGGTACTATTATTTTAGAATGTACCAATACTATATTATTTTAGAGTACACCGAGGAAAGTACTGTACCAGTACTCTTATTTTATAATACAAAGAGTAAAGGACTGTATTTATACTATATTATTTTAGATTAGACTGAGGAAAGTACTGTACGGATAATATATTATTTAGAATGTACCAATAATATATTATTTTAGAATGTACCAAGACTATATTATTTTAGAATACACTGAGGAAAGTACTGTATCAATGCAATATTATTTTAGAATATTCTGAGGAAAGTACTGTACTTATACTATATTATTTTAGAATACAGTACTGGTACTATTATTTTAGAATGTACCAATACTATATTATTTTAGAGTACACCGAGGAAAGTACTGTACCAGTACTCTTATTTTATAATACAAAGAGTAAAGGACTGTATTTATACTATATTATTTTAGATTAGACTGATTTGTTGTTGTTGTTGTTGTGGGGTTTAACGCCATTTTTCAGCACGCGATAGGCTATACATGGCGGCCAGTATTAATGGTGGAGGAAGAACCCGGGAAAACCCGGGAAAGAACCACCGACCCTCGAGAAGCTACTGGCAAGCTTTCTCACATACCCACATTGGCTGAATCTGAGACTCGAACCGGCGCAGACAGAGGTGAGATGGCAGTGATCCGTAACGGAGAGCGCTTTAAACCACTCGGCCACTCGGGGCCCCAGATTAGACTGAGGAAAGTATTGTATCAATACCATATTATTTTGTAATACACTGGGGAATGTACTGTACCAATGCTCTTTTTTTAGAATACACTAAGTAAAATACTGTATCCATACTATATTATTTTAGCATACACTGAGGAAAGAACTGTATCAATACAATATTGTTTTAGAATACACTGGAAAAAGTACTGTACCGATGTTATATTATTTTTTTAATACACTGATGAAAGTACTCTACGGATAATATTTTTTTAGAATGTACCAATGCTAAATTATTTTAGAAAACACTGAGGAAAGTACTGTATCGATGCTATATTATTTTAGACATCACTGAGGAAAGTACTGTATCATTACCATGTTATTTTATTGAGAATACACTGGGGAAAGTATTGCATCGATACTATTATTGTAGAATACACTGGGGCATATTACTGTACCTATACTAATATTTTAGAATACAACGAGTAAAGTACTATACCAATACTATATTATTTTAGAATACGTGAGTAAAGTGCTGTAACAATGATACATTTTACAATACACTGAGTAAAGTTCTGTACCAATACCATATTATTTTAGAATACAGTGGGGAAAGTTCTGTATCAATACTACAATATTTTAGAATACACTGAATAAAGTACTGTACCAAATCTATATTATTTTAGAATACACTGAGGAAAATACTGTACCAATACTATATTGTTTAGAATACACAGAGTAAAGTATTGTACCGATACTATTATTTTAGAATACATTAGGGATATTACTATACCGATACTAATATTTTAGAATACACCAAGTAAAGTACTGTACCAATGCTATATTATTTTAGAATATACTGAATAAAGTATTGTACCATTGCTATATTTTAGAATGCACCAATACGACATTATTTTACAATACACTGAGTGAAGTTATGTACCAATACTCTTTTATTTTCGAATACACCGAGGAAAGTACTGTATCAATACTATATTGTTTTACAATACACTGAGGAAAGTACTGTATCAATACTATATTGTTTTACAATACACTGAGTAAAGTACTGTACCAATATTATACTTGTACTATATTATTTTAAAATACACAGAGGAAAGTACTGTACCGATGCTATTATTTTAGAATGTACCAATACTATATTAGTTTAGAATACACTAAGTAAAGTGCTGTACCAATACTATATTATATTAGAATGCACTGAGTAAATACTGTACCGATACTATGTTATTTTAGAATGCACTGAGGAAAGAACTGTACCAATACTATATTATTTTAGAATACACCGAGGAAACTACTGTACCAATACTATTAGTTTAGAATACACCGAGGAAACTACTGTACCAATACTATTAGTTTAGAATACACCGAGGAAACTACTGTACCAATACTATTAGTTTAGAATACACTGAGTAAAGTACTGTATCGATACTATTGTTTTAGAATACATTGGGGAAATTACTGTACCGATACTAATATTTTAGAATATACTGAGTAAAGTACTGTACCATTGCTATATTTTAGAATGTACCAATACTGCCTTATTTTACAATACACTGAGTAAAGTTCTGTACCAATACTATATTATTTTAGAATACACCGAGTAAAGTACTGTACCAATACTATATTATTTTAGAATACACTGAGTAAAGTACTGTACCGATACTATGTTATTTTAGAATACACTGAGTAAAGTACTGTACCGATACTATGCTATTTTAGAATACACTGAGGAACATACTGTATAAATACTATAATATTTTAGAATACCATGAGATAAGTACTGTACTAATACTATATTATTTTAGAATGCACTGAGAAAAGTACTGTACGGATTCTATATTATTTTTTAACACACAGAGGAAGGTACTGTACCGATACTATTATTTTAGAATACACTGTTCACAGACGTTCAGTTTTGCAAGTCATGTGAAATATATACATCAGTTAGATCTCGATCTACTTGTTGGTCTTCTCGATTTCATTCGTTTTATGTTTCATTAAAAATGTTTGAACTCTAAACTATTTGAAATACATAACACTGATGCGAGATTAACTCTGATTCATCAATATATAGTTAATCTGCTGTGTTTTGTAAATATTCGCACAGAAAATATGAACAGTAACCTAATTTTCTTTCCCAAGTCAACTTAAAATAGCACATTAAGAAATGAAAAGAATTTGCGCCCTGTTGGGTTTGAAATTCGGTTCGTCTTCTACGGGAAGTAGCCATACTTACCGCTTGATAGATAGAACTTTACATTTGTTGGTCATAATAGTATCCGTGTCTAATGACAAGCAGAGGGAAAATATGACTTCTTTTTTACCTCCAATTATCAAGTTTATTTGCCTAAGAAAATCCAGTAATTCGCAGACTAACATAAGAATAACCAAATCATATACATACAATAATCAGTATTTCCACTATGGGTGCAAAGCCTCGCCCACCCTTGTTTTGAATGGGATAATCACACAAAAATGTTCAAACTTTTACCAACATATTGCAAGAAATAAAAATAAGATCTTAATCCGATAAGATATGTTTTTAAAGATATTAATGTATTTCCATTAGATGGGACGATGGACAACAACACCATGATGTCACTGAAAGAGAGCGTGCTGAGCAAAATGGTAGGAAACAATCTGATTCTCTTAAAAAAGCATGTTTATGATCGAGTTCTACGTTTCAGTCAATTTCACCATGTGTTCGCATCTGCTGTATCGAATATTTTTGTTTATGGTGGTCATATGTCGGTCGTTGTTAAGTCCAGCTGTTATTTGACTTAATGGGTAGTATTTAAAGAGACTGGACTTAAATGTCCGATTGAGTTAAAATGGCTAGCGAGTTTTGTGTTGGTATTGCTTATACTTTGGCTTTTGTGATTCTTCATTCTTTCACTAAGGTCAACTTTATTGCCATTATATTGGATGGCACAGGTCTTGCACACACACACACACACATGCGCGCGCGCACACACGCATACATAAGCACATACATACGTACTTACGTGCGTGCGTACGTACGTGCATACATACATACATGCATGCATGCATGCATACATACATACATACATACATAAATACATACATACATACATACATTACCAGCAGTCTTGATGTTTCACATTGATATAATCCGGAATATCTTCTAAATGAATTTACAATCATCCCAAAGTAGTGTTTTGTCCAAATTGGGAATGAGCACTATGCAATTCAAATGAATAGATTTTAACTAAATTATTTCTCTCAAGTTATATCTAAACACACTTACAAATTACCCCACAGACGGCTATTAAGTTAGGAGTGAATTTTGTCTATCTCAGCTCTGTATAAAAACCTAAGACATAAGTAAATTCCCTGCTAAATTGCTTACAAAATATCCTAGTTTGTAAACATGGTTAGACCTTGAATTTAAATATCAGTACGATTTTTATAAAAATATTGAGTCAGATAAATGGTAACTATTATACAATTATTCACGGACAAAGGTCAATCACATTCATTGTGTGTGTGTGTGTGTGTGTGTGTGAGAGAGAGTGAGTGTGCGTGCCTCTGTGTGTGTATGTGTGTGTGTGTGTGAGTTGTATTTTTAATAAAATTATGTCATATCGCTACGATGTCTGCATTGTGGCAGATTATAGTGATGTCTAACACTGGGGTATCAGACATGTAGTGTTATGTCACACATCGGCACATTATCCTGACACCAGGCCGACCAGTCCTAACACTTACCTCTTAATGCTGAGCGCCAAGCGAGGCAGCGATTAGTGCCATTTTTATAAGTCTTTGACATGACTCAACCGGGGATTGAACCCGCTACCTCCCGCATCTGAGGCGGACTCGCTGACCAATAGGCCACTGGAATGGTCTCAAGCACATACAGTTGTATGTATGTATGTATGTATGCATGTATGTATGTATGTACAAGAGTGAGTCTAACTTGTTGGGGAGCCGCGGTTGTTGAGCTGATGGAGTTTCAGACTTGTAATCCAAGTGTGGTGGGTTGAATACCCGCCCAGGCAAGCCCGTGTCATCTGTCGCAGTCTAGTCTTCTGAACGGCACTTAGCTCCCATTTTCTCGGCATGATATAGCCAATAACGTGTTAAAATTGCCGTTAACAACACCAACAAACCATGTTCTGAATTCTTCAACATGTCTTATAATAATATGCAATAACTCATGTCAGAGAACACCTGGCGGCCCTATTGTTTGTTATATGTAAGTGTTTAAGGTGGTTATATAGAAGCCTGATTGACCAGATGGAAGCATTTCCTTCCCCATAAATTTAAACATAAGTCAAATATTAATATTTTTTATGTGAGAAAATGTAGCCGGAAAAACGAGCTGTTTTGCGTATGAATGACATCAGGTCTACAACACAGGACGAAAACAAAGATAAACTCGTTAAATTTCTACTTTTTGTTCCAAATTAGTGTGTTTTACTTCCAGTTTCAATCTATTGTCAACAAAACGACTTATTTTATTAACGGGTTTGTCACAGTGGGCCGTATTATTGTCTGGGTGTCATGAATTGCAAGCAAATGTACAAATAATGCAAATGAAGTGATCTAAAAGTTATTCGTCAAGAAGGTATTAGGTATTTGACTGGGGACAAAGCCAATTTTCTAGTGTAATAACATCACATTGAAATGGTTCCGTCAACCGTATAACTTCATTATCCCGGGATTATGTTGTATCTCCCGCAACATCCATAATGGCCGCGGAATGAAAGCCGGAGATTTAGTTCGCCAATATATGCCAACGTCGTGGTGGGATTCAACGTGGATAGAATTCCGATCTCATTTGAGCGCTGCGGAGTTTTCGGGATCAAACGATATAGAGGGGTTCCTTAGCAAAGTATACCTATAATTGATATAAATGTAATGAAACTATATTCTTTGGAAGGAAGCGTCTCGTGAGATGATTTATCCCTTTAATCATATTTAGCTCTAACTTATTACTACTGTCTTAGTTTACTAATCCTAACTGTTTCATTGCGCTAATACCAGTTCAGTTCATTATTTTGGGCAAAATGCAACACTCTTCTGCAAGTGAAAATGTGTGTGTGTGTGTGTGTGTGTGTGTGTGTTGTATATATAATGCCTACCTATGTGAGTTTGTAGGGAAGCTTCTACGCTGAATCAGCAGCTGTACTTTATATGTAACCTATATGCACGACTTGAGAAATTCAAAACAAATATATAATTAAATGCAACGGTCATATAATTATTAATTAATTAGTTTGAAATGATTTAAATGATTATTTAATTAAACAAAATATCATAGTTATGAAAAAATATGCAAAATGGCGTTTAAATAATCGAAATCTAAACGCACCCCTTCCCGAAAGGATTCATTATAGACGAAAGATTCAGTTGCAAATTAGAAGGTCAAGGTCATGCTATGCGGTCACCTCAAAAGCTTCAGCCCCTGCTAGTTTTGCTATATTAATATGGTAGGTGTAGGATTACTCGATTTGAGTTCAACATTTCCGATTACATTTACAGTAACGTCGGTATAATTTATAATCTGAAATCATCACCATTTCATTCGGTTTAAATTAATATATGAAATAGGCATACAGCCCCCTTTTCGTTTTAGGAAAAGCACGTTCATTTAATGACAATATACAAAACTGTGGGGGAAGGAATCCTGATGCGTAATCCACACGCGGTAGATGTGAATTTGATATAAACAGATACTTTTCAAAATTAAATGATCGTTGAAGGAAACAAATATGTTATGAAAATGAAAATTTAAAGTACATATGAACTAAATTTCCTCTAGTGTATTTACGCAGGTCATCCATCTTGAGTTCACATAATTTTCACAGATGGGAGAGAAAGAGCGACACGCTTAGCTAAGGTCACACTTAAAGCAGAAACGCACATTTTTGTAACAAAGGATTTTCTGGAAATAAAAGCGATTTGATACCAACAATGAAATTTACAATATAATCTTTATGGGATTAGAAACAGACAGAAACACACTCATAAATTGATCCTACACTGAATAAACATAAAAATTTGAATAAATGGTAAACATTATAGATTTAAGAAGATAATTTTAGTGCTCTGGATAGAGGCGGAGTGGATGGCTCTTACAAGGGGGGGGGGGAGACTCTGGTCCAATATAGTTTGATCACTTTGCTTATCTTGTAATATGCATAAAATAAGTGACTACCGTCACGTTTCTCATTATAATGTTAAATGATAACACTCATAGAAAGTAAAACAGCGTATTCTTTTTTAAAAGAAAACAATATATCTACAATAGTTCGGATCTGCTCTTACACCAACAAAATATTCCTTTGGAAGAAGCAAAGCATTGGTAAAACAAGATTTGTTTTCATTGTCGTAGAATTCGATTTCTTTGGCATCTTGATCGATTTCACGTTTCTCATTTACAGTCATGAAACTTCATGGAAATATTACTCTATAGAAGTACTTCTCACAAGTTATAAAGCATGTCACACTGACATACATTCACGTTCACAAGATAGCTTAAAAGTATTTTCATTTAACCCTATACTTTTATAGCGAATAACTATTCGTAGATATGAAACCTGTAAGATGCGTTCTTTTCTAGGACTTCTATACAAAACCTTTAAAATAGGTCACATGAACTTATTTTTCTCTTTCTCCAGTAACCATATGCAACTTATGGATGAAGCAGACGAAAATAAGATTCTACTAATTCTTGTTAAAACTAGTGCTTCTTGTTAATTCTTAAATTTCAAATTATAATCTTCCGATTTTGCATTTTCTTTTCATCCTTCATGATTGTTACATACCTAAAGGGATTGATATTTGTTTAGTTCAATGCGTTTTGCCTTCATCTGATTCTGGATTTTCTTATAATATTTACTAATCCTATCATTCGGAACCGAATCGAAAAACTCCAGAACAATGTTGGTTTGTCCACTATAGCCTCAGAAGCATTGTGAATAGTATCCCTAATGTTACTTTCCAAGTATCATTGCGAGACAAATCCAATGTTAGTTACCAAGTAAGGCACACCGACTTGTCATAAAATTAATACTATGACCAAGGTATAAAAGATAACAAATTTGAAATATATTTGCATTCCATACTGTCAATCAATAATTTTCAACTAGTTGCATCCTGTCTTTGCAAACAAAATGTTTATAAAAGAGTTAAGGTACCTGTAAAACCCGCTCTCTCAAGAGAGGGGCATTTTGTTGAAAAATCAAGTCCAAACAGGTCCATTCCAAAAAATAATGGAATGAATAAATATATTGGCAATCAATTGAACAAAAGCAAATCAGACAGATTGTGTCAGCACCTAGATCTTAGAATTGAAGAATAGCGCCAGCGGTAAGGCCAGTCATTGGTCCTGGCTTGGGAATTTCCGTATGTTTACTTGTTGCTTATGGACTTCTGGAATATAATCACTAGGAATCAAATACAATACTTCTGATGCATGTTTGTAATTAATGTGGAAATATAAACGTATATGCCAGAACAGAATTCGCAGTATAGTTTTTCGCAAGCTAGTTTAACACGTCTGAGATCGACAGTGAATTTGTTTTGCTAAAATGTATGGCGATCTACGTGAGTTCGGGTATGGCAGTATCGATAGCGGTGCGTGCTTCACTTGTTTTAGAAGAAACAGCTGACATAAGCGCATTCTCGTATCTTCAAATAATTTGCTGCACTATATATAACAAACCAATTTTGAGTCACTAGTTGGCAAGAAGTTTCTCTTGGCAGAGTCCTTCATGCTCAACAGATCAAAGGTGGTGAGAAATAATTGGTTTATACACAAATGCGCCATTTTCGTTTATTGCAAAGGACCATAGCCACGAAAAAGACTGATCGGGACTGTAATATGTGATATGGTAAGTATGTCTGCAATAGAATGTATAGCATGACAAAAGCGGCATATCCTGAGCGTATTCCCATTAAAGCAGCTCTGAACCAGTCTTAGGTTAGCGGTCAGCTTGAATACAAATGTATTAATGAATGAATATACTAATTCTCTCTCTCTCTCTCTCTCTCTCTCTCTCTCTCTCTCTCTCTCTCTTAGTTATAAGTCCGTATGATATCTTTATTGAAAGTTGTTGAGCATACGTGTATTAAAGCTCACCCCACCCCCAAAGGAAAACTGTATAATGCACTTTTTTCTCGTAAATTTAAACCAGATACCTTTGCTAGTACATAAAGCAGAAACAATTCCTTCAAATTCCAAGAAATCCGCAGATTTACACATAGAGATAAATTGTTAGTGATTAGTCTCAACGCGTCGATGTATAAGTAAATTATACATAAATAATGTCCTTACATTGTAAGTAGAACATATATCTCCAACCCCTTCTATCCCCGGAGGAGATAATCGAACCAACGTCTGTGAATATGCAACAAAACACATGCCATCAACATCGCATGTTTGTCAAGTTATATCTTTGATGTTGAAATCGACGAGCATGATTAGAACTAAGCACGTGCTTAGGGTGTGTTTTATGTCTATATCTGTTAGAACAGGGTTCAAATGGATACGTTACTGTATGAGCCATTAATGCTGTACATCTTGACGTGATTGTAATTTTATGGCGATATCGACTGTTAAACGCAAGCGGTTGTGACATAATCAAGCACCTCTTTTTAATGTTTTCCCAAACTACGTGCCATCCAACTAACGTCAATCAACGTTACCTTTAGGTTACCATTTGGGTTTTTCCGGGCCCTGTTTACAGTATTATATCTATGATATATTTTGATCAAAGGAAAAACGTCAGGCTGTAAAATTATCGTGATTTTGGTTGTAAAACTTGTGTAATTTATTGGAAAACCTCGGGTTTCGTTGGCATTATATTTTCACGGATTTTTACACGCTGTCATTGGCAAAATATTTTTCAGTATGTCTCTAAGTAGTTATAATAGAATCTAATTAGCATTATATACTAACGTCGTGGTGGGTTTCAATGTGGTTACGATATAATTGTTATGAGATACAGCGACTAGTGATGAAATGTTACCTCTCTTAGCCAACCGCCATGTGTCTCGCGTGCATGGTAGAATAACGCCATTATTGTTCACGTGCATAGTTGCACACTTGCAGATTTACACACATTTTCGTATTAATTTTGGAAGAAATATGAGTGGTCTTATTTCGGTAAAACAAAATACATAATAGAAACAAACTGTGATGGAAGACACTGCCTACAACATCAACGATGAAGTCATCATGACCGGCACCACAGTCATTATCGTCATCATCATCATCAAAATCATTATCGGAAGTATCTTTCTCTTTGTGTATAAATACTTTCTATAAATTTAAAGGACCACATTGTTCGTGGTGTGAATTTGCAAAAGAGCGCCATATGCGAACCCCCACCGTAACTCAGTTGACAGAGTCGTACATGTAATCCAGGAGTCGTAGATTCGATACCCGCTCAGGCAAGCCATGGTCCCATTTCCTGGGCGTGATATATCCAATAATGTGCTAAAATAGTGCCACTAAAATCCATACAACAAACAGAAAAGGAAACTTAATAATAGCTTAAAATCTTTTTGTATCTACTACCTTTTATTCATTTAAGAACCGAATTGGGTTGACCATGATACGTCATACTGACATCGAGAAATTATTAAATATCTTGTCATGTGATTGGACGCACCCAGTACTAAACGATAAAACAACTTCAGACCTATATAATAACTGACTGACTTTCAGGTAAGATTATAATGAAATTCATTTACGATTGGAGTTCAGATAGATATACACCTATGATTGATTCTTCTTTACCATCAGCAATAGTTTGAATATAGTGAGGAGCCAATATTAGTTCGATTCCTAAATCTAGATATTGCCGCGAATACACGCAAAGCTTTGAATATTGGCGACGTCTCTTTCGATCTCTAGGTCCGACACTGCAAGAGTATGTTGTTGCCATGCTAAGATCGGTGGTTCCATCCGGGTACTAGCGTTTCCTCTGCCATAAAGACCACCTTTTGACAGCAGCTAAGCCATCAACCGACTATCACAAACTACGAGAATTTGCAATAAAATAAAGTTTGATCAAGATTGTTATTTACTAGGAGCGGGGCAAATGCAGTTAGAAAAATTATAGATAATATAGTTATTCACACCAACACACCACATAAAACAAACTGTTTAACATATTCCTAGAACATACATTTACATTGTACACCAAACAATGCACTACGTAGCTTTGAGTGCACAAAAGAAAATAGACACTACCTTAAAAGCACCCATCTACCTCGTAAATATGGATCAACCCATAATCTCAGAAAGGAGTGTCAATGGGACAGAAAATTAGATGGACAGATGAAACAAAAAAATAATGGAATACAGTCATGGAATTCTTTTTAAAACTTCGACCTTTGCGGTGCAGGTCTAAGTAATGTTCGTTGCTTGAGTGACGAACTTGCCATCAAATGAGTTTATGTATAGCACTACAGAATTACAGACGGGTAAAATAATCGACAGTCTGTGTGTCCGACATTGATTTTTGGAACATGAAGAACTGGCTATTGGCATTATACAACATATTATTTCATTTTTTTTTCTTTTTCAGGTAGGTGCTATCTTATCGCACTGAGGTGGTTTAGTAAAGCATGGTACCAAGGAAAATTTTGCACCGCAGAAATATTTTGGGACCAAAAATGTAATGCTCTGGACAGGGGCATGAGAAGAGTATTTTACAATATTTACTCTGACAAATGCTGGAAAAAATATCTTGCCCTGATTTATAGCAACATAACACGCGCTTTTATCCACTGTAATTTTTAAAAATAATTATCTTGAGATAAAAGAAATTTGAAATATAATATCTCAGCTCAAAAGAAAAATGCAACCCCTCGCTCTTAATTGAACTAGTACCTTACAGTAGATGCGCTTTCTATGTTAATGTTAATTGTTGTATAAATTATAATCATACTCAGTAATTGAAGTTGAATGATTAAACTATCAATATATTTGACACTTGTGATAGACATTATGCTGATATTAGAGAGCTTGTTGACAGAAACAGGAATTGTTGATTCTGTACACAATTCGCTAGCTACGCCATGACATAATAAGAAGATAAACTTTCAATGGAATGCGAACACCGGGACCAGATATGTATCGGAGAAGGCCAGTAAACATAAAACATGTTCAACAAACGAGTAAATGTTTAGTTAACTTGAATGAATTTTAAAATTCAAACAGAAAACCACGGCTCTCCTAAAATTCTTTGCAGTATTCTCAATCTTACAAAGGAAAACGTGTACGTAACACACTAACATACACTATTGTTAACTAACAAAATGGTATTTGTTTTATAGAATCTATGAAAACATACCATTTGACATCCACGCTTGCATACGTGACATGTGGCAAGCATGTTGTTAAAGAATCATCAAAAAAATTATATTTGTAATATTCAAAATTAATTTGTGACAAATGCAACTTTTAAAAAAATATTTTTTTATAATTTTTATTTTGTCATGGAAAATAATATGCTGTTAATATAATTAAATTTGTAGCACGATTACGCAGGACTTTCCGTACATTCCATATGAAGTACCGGTACAGTGAAGACGTACTGTGGCATGTACCATCGGTGATACCGCGCACCTCTATGATTCAGCATGCGGAATACACCAATATATTAAGCAATATGTTGTCATCCTTTAATAAATAGAAGGTGTTAAAACTTGAAGTAAGTTAACCCATGAGGTATAAGACCTTGAAGTAATTTGTTATTAGGTGTTCAAGCTTAAAGTAATTTAAGCCTAAACATATACAAATTTGAAAACAAAGAGAATTAATTATGAGATGAGCCAGTTCCCAGACGCTCATACAAACAGGTTTCTTACTTACAGCATTTGTAATATGATAAATAAATATAGGATAACGTATATTAAGAAAACTATAGCAAGCATGCTATCAAATATAAAATCACATTTTACTAATTATTCGTCATGCAAAAAATGATGATGAGAACTAGAAAGAAAACAGGAATGTGGATCAATAGATAAGGATCTGCATATATGTGGATACAACTGTACACAGAAAAGGATCTGGTTACATGTGGATACAACCACAAACAAATAAGAATCGGGTAACATGTGGATACAACTATACAAGGATAAGGTTCGGGTTACATATTTAAATAAAATATTTTTGACATATCGTCTATGTTTAGCATATAGAAGCAATGGTAAGATACACTTTCTATATAAAAAAACGATAATGTGGCTTAAATAAAAAACTCACAAGAAGGGAAAACATAATTTCAGTTTTGTGCAAGAGGAAGGAATGAAAGGGTGGAGTATTTGAAAACAAGTTTGTTGCCTCAAAAATTGGTCAAATTATATTGCGCCATTAAGCAGGAACTGTAAAACGTTTCTCTTGTTATTAACTGCATCCATATTTGAAGCATATCTGAACCACTTATAAAAGTTCAAAGCTCTTCATAACATAATGGCTTTGATCAAATTTCGTCAGATTCTGTTATGCGATATTTGAAGAAGTCAGCAAGACATTTTTTTCTCTTTTTATTAACATCAATCATATTTGATGACAGATTGGCTTCACTTGCATAAACTTTAAAGTCATTTATGTCAGGATGTTTATAAGCAGTTGTTTTATGTTTTTTTATATCTTTTTAGTCATGGCTTCAATGGCTACCATATTTGATGGTGCACCGACATATTTTTTAACTGGAGGAAACCTGTATTTATAGTTGCATTTCCATGTTGTTGTTGTTTTTTTTGAAAAGAAGTGAACATGTATATTATCTTAGCAAATTATTTAATTAAATGGGTTTTTGCTTGCATACTGCCGTTCTTATACAAGCAAGAAAATTATAACTGAAATAAAATACACAAATTGCGAACGAGAACACAAACATATATTAAGCAGAAAAGGTACAAATAAAAGGTTCTCGATAGACTGACGTAATTTGATAGTGTACTATCAGTGCATTATGTGCAATAGATAAATAAAATTGGTTCGTTGATAGAGTAATGTCTCGTATTTTTCCCCTATTATAAGTCTAGGAAAATCTATTACCACAGAAGTTGAAATTAACCCACTGCACCCTCTTCGCAACCACCTAAGGTACAACATTGACCTTTAATTCAATCCTGCCTCCTTCACCACAACCTCGATTTGTAGGTCTACCCTCACATCGACCCCACCCCACCCCGCTGAAGTGTTGCTCAATAAGTTGCCACAGAATACCGATCTTCAAATATATAAACTGTAACTGTATTACCTACCTCCACCCGAGTCTTCTCCGTCGACTTGAACGTCCATTTCGTTCATTCCCGTGTCACTGGACATATGAATGACTAAAATGGCCAAAATATTGCTCTTTTATTCTACTTCAACAATCTGTTATAAACACTTTCAGATCAACCGAGGTGTAAACAATAAGCCGCAAAACCAACAAAGTAATTTTCATATCACACAGTCGACTGCATGAGCTCTCAAAATCCAGAGCAATTTTTTCAATTACTTTCCCATGAAACTGCAAATAGTTCATCCACTACATAAGGCAAAATTAATACTCAGGGATCTCATATTTTGCTGATATTTGCGCATACAATTTTCGAATTATTTCTACCTCGTATAAGACGAAATGCACACCTCACAGACAACTAATGCAGTTAGAGAAATCGAACTCACCCATCCTCATGTTTTATAGCGGGACATAAGCGCAGAAAAGCTCGTGAAATCTTTTCCTAAACACCAAAAGTCCTAGTATTATAAGGAAATTTAATTTCGTAAAGAATACTTCATAATTGCATTAGCGTATAAGCGGGGAAGATTTGGTCTAAGCGCTGGACTTAGTTCTGAACTTGCTCACAAAGTACGTAAAATCCTAATTTCTCAAGGACTTTGGAACTCTTCCGGAAAATTGAAAGCTGTTTATTTTTTCTTAATGTGATGTAAGTTGGGATTTTAGATTGGTCAATAATATATCTAACTTTAAAGAACATGGTTTAAAGCTTCTTATGATCAATTATCTGATAGAAATTCATGGAATTTATACGCGAAGCCTCAGCGCGGCAAGCTCATTCCCGACAATCTTACGATTTCCGCTTGATCGCATCTGTCATTTCGAAGCCGGGATCATAAACGCATTCCCCTGGTATTTGTAGACGACGGCAATCAAAGATGCCCCAACAAGGAAATTATCATACAAATGGGTATTTAGAGGCGAAATAGTCGATATGTTTGCAAAACGATTTATTTTGAAACTTATAATGCTCTTGCGCTCTGTCTTTATTTGGCTAATTTGTTTCTCGTATATCGGGAAGAAATCTTGATGGAAATAAAATGTGTTTTGATATCTATGCGCGATAGCAATTAAAGGTCAATTGAGGTTGAGTTTCGCAAAGAGACAGGAATCGTACCGCCAGGAAAAATAAATTCTTATCTAACATGGACATGTTTTCTTTTCAGACGTTATTGTCTATTCTACTGAATCAAAAGTCAAGTCATCCAGATACGTGGATACATACGTTACTTCCATCAATTTAGGTTTTCCTGTGTATATCATTAAAGATGTCGATGACAGTTTGCACTTCTGAGATAAAACCATTTTTATGAAGATTTAGTGCATCTATCTATCTAGCTACCTACCCCCAATTTTAGTGTATATATATATATATATATATATATATATATATATATATATATATATATATATATATATATATATATATATATATATAGAGAGAGAGAGAGAGAGAGAGAGAGACAGAGAGACAGAGAGACAGAGAGATATGCACCAAACGTAAAATGCTATCCCTGGAGTCTAAAGGAGAATATTTCATAATACCAGGCGGAATTAATATTTAATGCAAATAATACTATCATACAAGTTAGAGAATTCTTAAGTCGTACTCTACGGAGATTCGAACCCAGGTCAGCGGGTAAACGACACCAATCGCCTTGCCTGCACGCATCAGTCCATATTCCAACACGACTAAGCAGACATCACCAAAAGTGATTCTACTGAGTTGGTGCCATATGCACTCGTGCATGACGACATAGTAATTACTTATATATATATATATATATATATATATATATATATATATATATATATATATATATATATATATATATATATATATATATATATATATATATATATATATATATGTATATGTATATATATATATATATATATATATATATATATATATATATATATATATATATATATATATATATATATATAGTCTTTCATTGTCTATTTGTCTAACTATCGTCATGTTACTGTCTGTCAAGTGCTAACGTATCATACACCAATACCATCACAAATGAGTTTGCTTCGGAGGCATTTGGGTGTAGATCTTTCATTAAGAAAGACACGGCAATATGTATTACGTTATCTATGAATATGACAAAATGAAAAGCAGTTGAATTATTAAATAAGTTAATATGTAATCGAGATACGGTTGTTATGTCTATGAATATTTAGATAAAGTCATATGAGTTCGCCGAATGATTATTATTCGATTGCCCTTTTAATTTCTGATATGTCCGAGCTTAATCCGAATATAACATTTTGAGTCATCTTGGTATGCATCGTGATTAGATGGTAAATTAAGACGACATATTGATTTATTGGTGGTCTGCGCTTGTATTGCCATTTTTTGCTGGTCAAAAATCACAACATGCTTCAAATGTTGCATCTTGTGTATTTCATATCCTGTCGTCAGATATATCCTTCAGTGAATTACTATGTTAAATTTAATAGTCTTAGGGTCACATACAAATATGACACAACTTTACCTAATATTTAGTAATCTGACACAGCACCGTCATTCAGAAATACAATGTGTATAACTAAACAGCTTATTATTTCCATGTTCGTATGTCTTTAGACTTTGAATCTCGCCAGGTAATAGCATATACCACTTCCTCCATGCATCTCGTTTTATACATTTTATGTGTAATGAAAACTCATGTGAATGTGAATTTCTATATTTATTACATTTTAGGGCTTATCTGTATTAGTGTCATAACTCGACGCCATAAAATTTGAATGTCACACTCTAGCATGAGTAAAGCAGTATTTTATGACATGACATAAAGTGAAAACAAAGTTATTAAAAGCTATGTGTTAAATAGGAACGTAACATTAATTAGACTGTATGAAAGTCGCCTAAACTCGTGGCATCTATACGAATTATTTACAGGTTTTTCCTTTTTATCTTGATATGACAGATACTTTTTCGAATTAATTTCATTCATGTATCTTAGTTACGATCGTTAATAAATAGAAGTGTAACCCATGTTGGTTGGGAGATTAGCCAGGAACGTTTTGTTTTCCGTAAATTGTTGTTGTTGTTGTTGTAGTGGGGTTTAACGCAATTTTTCAGCACACGATAGGCTATGCATGGCGGCCAGTATTAATGGTGGAGGAAGAACCCTAGAAAACCCCGGGAAGAACCACCGACCCACGAGAATGTTTTCCGTAAGTAAAAATCACTGTGACCTAATTGCGCTGAATGATATCAAAAGAGTCGTGACTACTTTCCATCACAATTATGGTCAGAATTTTCGTTAGCATAAGACATGACTTAAAAAGAAAAGCAAATCAACATTTATTACACCAAATTAGAGTTATAGCTCTCGAATACTTACGAAAAGCACAAATACAAAACACAACAATTAACACAGAAGAAAACAATTAAACATACGAAACCTTTCAGTTTCTTCTTGTGAATTTGTACTTTTGACATTTGTCTGTATTTATTGTTGTTTTTGTTAGTGGTTTTTTTTTGTGTGTGTTATTGAGAAAGGAACCTGCAGTTGTTTCTTATATGTACTGGAAAGACTGTTATTTGCTGTTATCTATCTATCTATCTATCTATCTATGTGTCTACACACACACACACACACACACACACACACACACATATATATATATATATATATATATATATATATATATATATATATATATATATATATATATATATATATATATATATATATATATATATATATATATATATATATATATATATATATATATATATATATGTCTATCCGTCCACCCACCCATCCATCCATCTATCTATCTATCTATCTTAAAATCTTGAACACAGGTAGAAATTTAAAATTAAACAACATCGTTCATGTGATGCACAAAATGGAACACAAGTGGCGTATTGTTTAAAGTGTACAAGCATAATGCAATGGAAACCGAACGAACTTTACATGTTAAGATAGAGGAGCATTTTCAGTAACACGAATGCAAAGATAAAATGAAACGTCTAAGTTCGGACATACGACTGCAAAGACAAATACAGCATGTATACGTTCAGACATTCGAAGACAAATAAAAATTCTGCATAAACATGTTAGTACAAAATGAAGTAAAAGATCATTTGAGAGCGATTGACACTGAGAACAAAATCTGCAGGTCAAAGGTGGATATAAGAAAAGAGAAGGAAAACATTTCTAAGTTAATCGTCTAGGAGCTGAAATTAAATTTGAAATTCCACCGACTGAGTACTGTAGTCTTGTGCATTCTTTTATTAAATTTTGGTTGTTTCCTATTTAAGCAATATTAAAAGCAAACGTTACTGAACATTGCGCGGGATCGTTAAGATGGACTCAGACGGATCTATTTATCTACTTTCGATGTATCAATTTATCTATCAACATTTCCTGTACAAAAGGGGAAATACGACTTTTTAGCAATATTATTAACATGACAGAAAACGGGAGCAGAGGAACAAGAAATTAATACTCGCTATACGTTTACTTAAAAATGTTTATTTCGGCAAATAGAACATAAAACAGTATCATATGTGTTTCAGTTTCTCTATCAAAATTCAAGCAAAGAATCTTTGTCAAAGTTTTGGTTTCTTTTGCCGCATCTCGTCCGCAATACCTCAGTTTTGCCATCACTATAAAAACAAAACAAAAAAATATCGATCACCGGGAAGCTGCGCTCCCGGTACTTCCCGCTAGTTATCGTTCACTGGGATTAAAGTTAATCCATATCGGGGTCTGGCGTGATTAGAGGAGTAATGAGGCTAGAACGAGCGTCAAATCGCTCGACTTCAATTTGATTAAAATTATGTGAATAGCGACTATGGGATCAAGAAAAGACGTGTATTGAAGGCAAATCGATGCAAAGTAACACATTATGGCGAGGCAAGGACGCTCATTATTTTACTTGTTGATCGACAATTTCGCCAGAATGAGAACTAATTCTGAATTACCTAACTGCAGGACATCAACTTTCACCGTAGCTCCCCAGACTAAATGGGCTTTTAATTGTCGCAGAAAGTTGATTTTGCTGGTATAAATTGCTCACGCCTATATGCTGGAATCAAATCAACTCGGCTAAAATAGGCAATTACATTGAGGCGTCTGGTTGTTAACACTGCTGCAGAAAATATTGTATCCAAACCTAATTTAAATGTTAATCGATATTTATGAAAACACATGATTGAACTATATAAGATTTTATATTTATTTATTTATTTATTTTTTATTTATTTATTTATTTATTTTTTATTTATTTATTTATCTATTTATTTGAGGTTATGGTTGTTCTTACATTTTTATTTAGTATTTCAGCATATCCTTTTACAAGAACTTTTCTATTTTTTTTTTCTTTGTGATTTATATATGTCTTACGTTACGCGTCCATCTTTATCTTCTAAGTTGCTTCTGGTCTGCCTATTTGACTACATTCATCCTTGCCCAGAATCAAACGCAGCCTGGTACAATGACCACTGTACGATCGTCATTGGGACTAATCTAAGTACAACTGAGTATAGTAGGAGGCCGCAGTCGAGCCAAGCTTCACCTTTATTCATAACTAATTGGAGAAAGGCCCTTAAAAGTTTCGATTAAGCGGCCACCCTACTTTATTTCAGACTATGTGCTATTCATTACTTATATCGACTTGAATTTAAGGTCATAAAGAGACGTGTGTTTTCGTTCAAGATATTCTTCAGATACACCCACATAACAAGTTTTATCAATACCTACCCATTCTTGTATGGGCGATAATTTTTACAAGCCCTTACAACTCACA
The DNA here is from genome assembly GCA_028554795.2 of Sinohyriopsis cumingii. Classification (NCBI taxonomy): domain Eukaryota; kingdom Metazoa; phylum Mollusca; class Bivalvia; order Unionida; family Unionidae; genus Sinohyriopsis; species Sinohyriopsis cumingii. The sequence goes on from CM068826.1 coordinate 98,694,121, forward strand.
AACATAATTCAAGACTTTTGAGCTTGACATCGAGTGCCAACTATCGAACCTGACTGATATCGCGTTGAAATGTGAATACAGATTTTAGTCCATTGGTATATATTTGTACAAGCATTTGAAGCTCATTGTAGAACAAACTTTAATAAACTTTTACATTGACTGTCAAGTCCATGCAGCACTGGTTCTCGATCTTGTCCAGTACACTGCTGAGTGTGTGATCAAATTACATTCATATTTTTTCACAACCAGTCTAGATTAAACATCTACGCCTCTTTCATTGACCTTGGACGAAGCTGATATTCGATCTGATCCAAGATGTAATAAAGATGCATACAAAGTTTGATGAAAATCCCACCTAATATTTGTATATTCTAAGGATTTTACTCTTGTTGTCGTCACCATTTATTTTATCAAATATTTAAAGCATGTTTACACCTCTACACTTAATATTTTATCGTGTAAGGAGACAACAACAACAACAACAACAACAATTCAATACTACTACTACTACTGCTAATAATAATAATAATAATAATTCATTATTATTATCATTATTATCAATATTATTATTATCACTATCAATATTATTATTATTATTATTATCATCATCATCATCATCATCATCATCATCATCATCATTATTATTATTATTATTATTATTATTATTATTATTATTATTTAGGTCAAAAATCAAACTTGCTAAAGCTTCTAAGCTTTCTCACACAAGATCTGAGAGACAGACGCCACTTTGTTGTCAGACAAGCATACTCATTATTGTAACTTGCTTAACTTGAAATTTGACTCCTAGAACCAAAAGTAATTTATGAATAATTCAAATATGAAATATATTTGAATTATTCGCTTGTTTTAGTTTTATTAGTTGTGTTGTTTTTTCATTCAATCTGGATTGGCAGATGTAGTTATGTATGTATTTTAGAGATAACATTTTTAAGAGACATTATATGAAATTAAATGTTTGTAGTCATAGAACAGGGGCGGTAGCAACAAACAATCAGTAGTGGCAAACACTTTAACATTAAATCTAATGTACAGGAAACATTTAAATAATTTATGATATTATGTTTTAAAAGATGAACTATACACATATATGAAAATCAAGCCAGATTTGAGATTGTAGCTTGTTTGTTCTGTTTGGGTATTTTTTGTGGGGTTGGGGGTGTTTTGTTTTGTGTTTATTTGCTTCTTTTTTTTCTCAGGTCTTCATCCATTATTTTCATGTTATGCAAAACATGCACCATGTGTTCCTTCTTTGTATGTGTTGAATTTTTGGTAAGAGTCACGGTGACATGAACATTTGGCCTCCATTTGCAAATACTAATGTGCGCTATCCAAAGCGTATCTTAGATCTCCTTGTTTCACAAAGTTTGTTTTGATCTCTAGATAGAAATAAATGGTCATTTCAAGATGATTGAAGGTGGCCACTTTAGCGATTGAATTCAAAGTCTTCCACATTAGAGTTCTCCACATTATTTATTGATAGCGGTCTCTTTGAATCAAGGCTATTTACAATATCCCGCATTTGTAATATTGAAATATGTGCTTCTTATTATACTCAATAGACCAATTAAACACAAATAATGAATAAAAGATGAAGCTTTAACCAAACAGCACCACGTGCCAGCAGCCATCAATAAATGGTGGAAATTTTGGAAATTTGGACAAGACAATCTTGCTATAATCTGATCCTCTCTTCTAAAGTTTATTTCTTTGTTTAGCGCAGAACATCTCTTATCTCAAAAATTTCCTGCTCGATATATTTCATTTTTTTTCAAGGAGTCCCGCCGTCAGCCGGCTCAAGATGTAATCCCGCGAAAGAGTAATATCAGAGGAATAGTTTGACCTTCCAACTTTTCCCTTTGGGTCCGTTACCTGCGGGTCAGCGGTCAACTAGAGGGCCAGAACTCAAGAGGAACCTTGAGGGTCCATCTGCCATTTCGCCACAAGCCCTCGACGACCGAGTGCCCTATGGTCACCACCTATTTTATGGCATTAGAAACAGAAAAATTTGACCGGGCACAAATGAATAATAATAATAATAATAATAATAATAATAATAATAATACTGTGTTTATCGTCACCCGATTCACCGAAATTTTATTATTATTATTATCATTATGATTATTATTATTATTATTATTATTATTATTATTATTATTATTATTATTATTATTATTATTATTATAAGGAGATATATGTTGTTGTTTTTAAAGGAAAATATTTCCATTGGATCCTGCGAATCCATTTTTAATTATTATATACCTGTCGCAAATATGATACCTTTATTTGTAAAGACTTGATCAGAATCAACATAGAACTGCACAATCGTTAAGATGAAATTTGGTCCATGCAGCGGAAGCGTGTTATTGGTACGGATAAATATACCAATTCTTTTCTATTGGGCAATTGTTGTACAAAAAACACCAAACTGATCTGTTACTTTTAGGTTTCTTCATACAAATATTGGCAGACATCAGCTTTTGAGATAAAAAATAATAATTTAAGTGATGATTATAAATGTACCATTTATAAAGACGGAACAGAAAATAATGATATTTTTGTGTGACTATCCAGGTACAGAAAACATTTGGAAATTATTTTGAGCAAGGAATTAGAACTTATGAACTTTACAACTACTCGAAAGGATGTATATTTTGTATGATCGGAAGTACGGATTTTGATGACTTCCTAGATTTGCTTGCGTGTGGAACACGCTCTCTTACGCGTTACCTACAACTTTAGCATATGTATCAGATTTCTGTTTCAGATAAATGAAAACATTCGGTGCACATAAACCTTATCACTAGCCCATTCCAGAACTAATAACCCTTGCACAAATAAAACTGTTTTATGTAAAGTAATTTGAGAAATTGGTTTTGTTTGCTGCGAAGAAATACAGATTTCTCTGTAATACGCATATTAAATGTTGTATATACTATCAAAGTTAAAGGGTCTTTAGGGGCAGCTACCGAGTCGGTAGCCAGTTCGAAATGAAATATCGACTTCTGATTAGTTAATACGTATAATAACAATATGGTTTCATTTATATTCAAATTAGCGGATTTTATCAGCTGTCTGTCTGCCTGTCTGCCTGCCTGCCTGTCTGTCTGTCTGTGTGTATGTATGTATGTATGTACGTGTGTGTGTATTTGTGTGTATGTATGTATGTATGAATGTATGTATGTATGCATGCATGTATGTATGTATGTATGTATGTATGTATGTATGTATGTATGTATGTATGTGTGTGTATATAATAAAATAGACATAACAAAAAATGTTGTTAAACTTTTTATTTATATTTCTTCATAAAGTATATATATATATATATATATATATATATATACATACATACATGCATACATACATATTAATTTTTACCGAGCTTGAAAACTTTTTAACTGTAAACTGCCCCATCCCATGAAGGTAATTTAAACAAATTCTGAAAATCGAAAACCTAAAGTCATCCCACCCCACCCCACCCCGTCGGTTATTACAAGTCAAACTACGCAAATTTAACTCTACGGGAGATCGTTTTGTGAATCCATAAATCAATATTGGGAAAGGTTGTGAATGTCTGCACTATGCTCAATCTAGATATGTAAATGTCGTATATCTTTTTTATATAAAATGTCAAAGATGAAAAATGTCAAAAGCAGATTTGATTTCGAAAACTTATTCTTGAAATTAGCACCAGACTTTTTGGTGCGGATTTGAAAACAAAGACGTGTAGATCTGGAAAATGCCACGGTTCATATGATTGTCTCTACACAGAACTTGCTTCATGGATATATCTACACTGATAAATGCAAGTTTGATCATGAGCATTCAGAAATGTAAAATTATGACCTTTTTAATATCATGATGTTTCCATAGGTTTACAACTGGAGCTGAATTAATACCGGAGTGCTACATTTAGAGGAACATGCGCTGCATTACGTAGACTACACTAAGGTCGATGACTGTTATCGATACAAAACATAAGGTCATTTGAGTTACCTCCCTTACACGGACATTGGTCTAAATAGACAGGGATGGAGGGGAAGAAATCATAATAAAAATGTAAAATAAGAAAAATAAATTAAGAGAAATGCGAATGATTGAAGTGCTGTAATAATGTAGAGTAAGGTACAAAGGAAAGTGCAATCCCTTGAAGTAAGGTTCCTTCGGCGTGCTATTGGTGTGTGCACATACGACCCCACCCCACCCACTTCAAGCAGTGCGGAATATCTCTTGAATTTTGTTATTAATGCAATTGGCTTCCACTTCGATAATAGTAGTTATTCGTTTCTTCCTATTTCTTTAACTAATTTAATACATGTATACAGTACTATTTTCCAGATATTGAGATCAGTGTCGTTTTCAGTGCACATCTGCTGATTATCGTTCCGACAATGTCCGTCAATGTTCCGTCAATGTCCTTCTGATATAGTCAATATCGAATACGTCTTTTGAAATCACGGAGAACACAAGTGATATGTATTTTGTACATTTACTTTCTAAAACAAAACACACTATGCTTGCAAGGGTTTTAGCCAAACAGCACCACATATCATATTTTTTTCTTCTTCTGTTTCATAGGTTTTAAGTCAAACATCAGTATGAGCAATTAGCGAGAATTTAATACAAACACGTGTTTCAGATCTGGTTGCACCGAACATTTTCATTTTCTTTTGCATGTTTTTTTTCTTCTTCTGCAACATACGCACTTATCCGTATAAGCTTATTCGTCAATACCTGAAAATGATAATATGCCACGGGCAATCAACGACTCTCTCTCCTTCCCTCCATCCATCTCTCTCTCTCTCTCTCTCTCTCTCTCTCTCTCTCTCTCTCTCTCTCTCGTTTGTTCCGGCGATAAGATTTATTCATCTTCATATCTCCTCATATAGGCACAATTTTAATTTAGGATCAGCTAGATAAAATAAGAAGTCTTTTGGTAAAATTCCATGTTTGTATGATCATCCATTTAGGAGTATTAGCGATAACATTATTTTAAGGTAAGCTGGTGTAACATACATTTTGGGTATTAAAATCGGCGCCATTTTCATTTACACCCAAATATAAATCATAAGAAGTCTTTCATTCAAAACCACGTGTCAGTATGACTTTCCATTCATGAGGTTGCCAAAGCGGCCATAGTTGATGCCCGATGGTAACAATTTTGATGTAGAACTAACCAGACCTTAACACGTCCGCAAAGTTGTATAAAAATGCTCATAATAATTTTAGGTGGAATAGTTCCAATAAAACAGACAAACTAGTGCTATGTGACCAGTAGAGCTAAATACTAGAGGACAGCCCACAACCAACCCCATCATTCCATGATGGAGATGAGTTTATAAATCAGAAAAAGGACATTCCTTATGTGAAAATAGGGCGATTACAATGATTGGTTAAACTGAATATATGATGAAGGTTAGTATAATATATACGAATTTTCACAGGAATCCACTATTGCATCCAACTGTACGTTGATAAGGGCGATAACTCGTATTTGCTGTGTGCCATTTATTACTTTCGAGATCTCAATTTTACTTTCCAAAAGCTCAACTTTGTTCCTATTTTACGACAAATTGCCAGGTGAGTGAACAAATGTGTATGCAGATACTGTGGTAAACCTGCATATTGATACGCATTGTCAGAAGAACTCATGATTTATTCTATATTAAATGACACTGAATTGTGACAAAGATCATCCTCATTATTTTTCAGAATATGGTTTTAATGAAACTGTAGCAGAAAAGAAATTCATTCATTCGAACATTTACTAAGTGACGTCGATATGATGTGTTTCTGGTAACTAAACTTTGAAGATTTGGAGGCGTTAATAGGAACTACACCGCAATGCGTCTTAATGAAGAGCAGTAATAGATACTACACCACACTGCATCAGACGAGAAGACAGTAATAGGTACTACACCACACTGCATCAGACGAGAAGACAGTAATAGGTACTACACCACACTGCATCAGACGAGAAGACAGTAATAGATACTACACCACGCTGCATCAGACGAGAAGACAGTAATAGATACTACACCACACTGCATCAGACGAGAAGACAGTAATATATACTACACCACAGTGCATCAGACGAGAAGACAGTAATAGATACTACACCACGCTGCATCAGACGAGAAGACAGTAATAGATACTACACCACACTGCATCAGACGAGAAGACAGTAATATATACTACACCACAGTGCATCAGACGAGAAGACAGTAATAGATACTACACCACACTGCATCAGACGAGAAGACAGTAATAGATACTACACCACACTGCATCAGACGAGAAGACAGTAAAAGGTACTACACCACACTGCATCAGACGAGAAGACAGTAATAGGTACTACACTGCATCAGACGAGAAGACAGTAATATATACTACACCACGCTGCATCAGACGAGAAGACAGTAATATATACTACACCACACTGCATCAGACGAGAAGACAGTAATAGATACTACACCACAGTGCATCAGACGAGAAGACAGTAATATATACTACACCACACTGCATCAGACGAGAAGACAGTAATAGATACTACACCACAGTGCATCAGACGAGAAGACAGTAATAGGTACTACACCACGCTGCATCAGACGAGAAGACAGTAATAGGTACTACACCACGCTGCATCAGACGAGAAGACAGTAATAGGTACTACACCACGCTGCATCAGACGAGAAGACAGTAATAGGTACTACACCACGCTGCATCAGACGAGAAGACAGTAATAGGTATTACACCACACTGCATCAGACGAGAAGACAGTAATAGGTACTACACCACGCTGCATCAGACGAGAAGACAGTAATAGGTACTACACCACGCTGCATCAGACGAGAAGACAGTAATAGGTACTACACCACGCTGCATCAGACGAGAAGACAGTAATAGGTACTACACCACACTGCATCAGACGAGAAGACAGTAATAGATACTACACCACAGTGCATCAGACGAGAAGACAGTAATAGGTACTACACCAAACTGCGTCAAAATAAGGAGCTGGTAATAGGTATTACACTGCACTGAGTAAGACAAGGAACTGCTAAAACGTACTACAGCATACTGCGTCAGATGAAGAGCTTGTAATAGGTAAAACACTATACTATACTGCGTTAAATAAACACGAACTCAGATAAATATTCTCTTATATTGTGATACTAAACGGTAAAGTTTCCATAATTAAATTAAAAAAACAAAACATGTACCTTGAAATATAAAAAGATTTTAACCAATTGATCAGAAAATGACACTTGTTTATTATGTCATATTTTATGCCATTTCTGAAAGAAAAAAAACGATTAATATTTGAAAAAATTAATATTAAGTACATTTATATGGGCTGACGTATTACAAATGCAACATATTTACACATAACATGAAAAGAAGAAAAATATTCAAATAAAAACCAAGCATATGTTGTGGATATATGGTATTTATTTTCATCTGTTAAAATAAACAGTTTATAGCATAAAGCGCAATATTCGAAATTTAAGCAAAATAATAAATATAGACAAACAGTCATGCATACAATTATAGTTTTTAAGGATATTCAACATATCAATTCTTTTAATAGTTTACTGATTTGGTTTTCATTATAGACTGATGTATGTTTTCGATCCTGTCCAAAGGCCTCTAGCAGCAGAAATGGCGAACAGACTCTGATTGACTCACCCTCGAAGTGCAAAAAAAACCTTCCTGAAAATCGCCAAAAAAATCATGGGGCGGGGGGTTTGCGGTGACTGGGTGCCGAGTATGAGACTTCGCCCTCTCTGCTGCTATTAATTTTTCTTTTTATCTAGACGATAGCGCGATCATGGGTCAATGTAAGTTTATTGTTATAAATCCACGCGGGGTTGACTGGGCCTGAGGGTGAACAGCCTCTAATTGACTCACACTCGAATTGCAAAAATAAGCCTTTCTGAAAATCGCAAAAAAATAGCCAAAAAATAGATCTCAGCGGTGACTCGGGGTGCCGAGACAACACCCTCGCTGCTGCTATCAATTAAAATAAAATTATAACAAATAATGCCCCCAGCGCAGGAATCTTACACAGCCAGATTAGCTCGAGAGCGACTAGAAGCAATTAAGAAATATATTCCGTTGAGAGATGATGTTAATGCTGTTAAACAAAAACCACAAGCGCGTCAAGAAGCACAAGTTGAATTCGCTACGGGTACAGGACAATTAATTAAGCCTATCACAGCAGTTACTGAAAAAGTCGCAGCGGCTACTGAAACAAAACAGCAGAAAGAACTAAACAAAAAACCAAGATTTTACGAGATCTTCCAGTTGATATTGCTGCAGCTCAACTTCCACCTCAGTATTCACCCCAACCTCCACCTCAACCACCTCCTCAACTTGAAGGCGCGGACGAACCAAAAAAAAGGGGAAAGGGGAATTAGTTTTACGGAGAAATGTACCGAAAATGTATAAAAGTAATAAAACAATTTTAACTAATAAAACCTGATGATATAATCAAGTTTAGTGTGTTTGCTGCCGCAAGTTATCCTTCGAGAGATACAATTTTAAAATCTGAACATATCAAAGGCGTAAGTCATGCCACATGGATTGATTGGGTGTATAAAATAAACCAGAACATTAATCAGATAGACAAGCAAAATGTTATTTATACAGAATTTTCAAAAGGAGTAAAATTTCATGATGAGCGTCAAAAACAACAACAAGAACAACAACAAAAAGAAAAAGAACAAAAACAAGAGGAACGAAAACAAAAACAAGAACAACGACGAGTAGAAAAAGAACAAAAACAACAACGATTAGCAGAGATGGGACCCCCTTCCCCGCAAAGTTTTAAGTCTTCTCCGAGAACGATACTAGAATCTACAATGAGAGCACAACAACGACGAATAGACAAGCTAGGACTAAAAACTCTAACAGCAACAGCCTTATCAACTTCTTCCACCTCTGCAACAAGAGAAAACGGATGAAGAATTTTATAGACTATATGCAAAACCAGAAGAAGAATTTCACGATGTCGGTACAGCTGGAAGGGGTATTGGAAGTGGTCTTGTTACTTGTCCTAACATCGATGACGTGCAACGACTAGAAGTTCTCATAGGAGGAAAACGACCGGTAATAATTCTCCGGAAATAAAAAATGAAGCAGCTAATATTTGTCAAAGATTATTTCGCGGCGGCATCATGGATATCAATGTTTATCGTGAAGTTATTGATGAAATTGCGGACGGCTTCTACAGCGATTAAACGAATAACTAACAAATAAGATTATCATACATGATTCTCACCGCAAACCCCAAACGGTCAGGGTAGTAAACTCGCATATTACGGGGATGGACTCGATGATGTTGTTCAGGGATTATTTACAAGGATAGCTCCCAAAGCATGGCCAATCGCAAAACAATTATCAATGAAAGCCATTGATGTTATTCGTGAAAAAGCTCCTGGTGCTTTCAGCGACGTTGCTGGTAAAGCGTTCACGGCAATCAAAGACAGAATAGCACGATTAATACGCAGACGAAAGGTGGTTCAGCAACAACCAGCAAAATTACCAAGCACCGAAGTTATGCTCGCGGATATCAGTAAAATAATAAATCAGCCGCAAATTAAAAACTAGCAGAGTTGGCTGGTGTACTAAAGAAATAGAAAAAAATATGACTGCAAGTCTGATAGCAGGAAGTGGTCTTCGTGTTAGACGATAACAACTATAATAAAAATGTTCAAGCGTATATCCGATACAGCATTTGACATGGACGCACCAGTTCCCAAAGATGAGTTTGTGCGTGATTATCAGTATTATTTTTATGATACGCGCACACCAGACGCACGTGGAAGAATTGAGTTACAAGTTCAGGATACAAGCAGATATTTCCTACCCTCTGAGGGGTTTATCGAGTTGAAGGTAGACTCACAAAAGCAAATAATGATGCATATGAAATTGGTGATCGAGTTGGTTTTGTTAATAATGGCATTATCGCTTTATTTAACAGAGCTACATACTCTATTGATGGAAAAGATATTGAATCGTGTCTTGTAAATGTCGGTGTTGCCACGACGATACTTGGTCTTGCAAGATACTCCGATGATTACACAAGATCGGCTGGTCCAACAATGATGTTTGCAAAAGACACATCTGATCACTCAGAAACAGAAACGTAAGAACGAATGCAGCTGGAACCGAAGTTGCATCAATGAATGAAGATTACAACATGGGGTTTGCTGCACGCCGAGGAATGTTAAACGACAATGAAGAGTTTTCATGCGCGATTCCACTGACTCATATTTTTGGATTTTGCAGAGATGTTAGATAGGTTATATTTGGAGCCAAGCACACAGTAGTACTTGTTAGAAAACCCACCGACAGCGATGTAATATGGCATTCTGCTGAGGTTGATGATGGTAAAATAACACTAACAAAACTGTCACTGTGGATGCCAGTAATGACTCCATCGCTTGCTGCAGAACAGCGATTACTTTCTTTTATGAACACAGATGGTAAATCGATAATATCATGTCTTACAATGTCCACAGATATTTCTATCGTTAACGCCGCTGGTTTGTTCACGTGGAAAATAGCATCACAACAGGAAGTGTCAGCACCACGACATATATTTGTTGCGCTTCAGGCAAACCACAGAGTAAACAGACATGAAGGAAATCCAATGGTATTTGACCCGTTTGGAGTTCCTGAAGATGCTTTGAGGATAAACGGACATCAATAACCATCTGAAGAAATACTGCTGGATTTTGAGCATAATCATGTTGCACGTGCATATCATCGATTAGCATCATACATGGGACGCATACAAGACAGCGATACTGGTTTACAGTTATCTCAGCGCGATTTTACAACACTGTATCCAATCTATTATTTCTCGTTGCAACACTTGGATTTATTCAGGCAATCTGTCGTTGATATACACATTCGAGCTAGCTCGCATAGCTCGAGTACCATTAGGAGCAGAAGGTCCACCGGTTATTCCAGTTGGTGCTAGAGCAATCGCGGTTATACTGAGCGACAAGGCAATGTTGCTTGAAGGCGCTGGTGGCAGAATGAAAATCGTTGACGCACCAGTAAAAACATGTAATGTTTTCCAAATATGTAACGATTTAAAAACACGAGTATTTTATAAATGTCATCATACCATCATGTTAGTGTCAGTCTGACTCCTGGTCAGATTAAAAAAACTACAATCCGCGTCAATGAAATAAACGGAAGTCACAATAACGTTAAAACACAATGAAATCACAGGCGGTGAAAATAAACTGTCGTTGACAGCGCGAAGTTTAAACATCTTAATAAAGCCACACAATCCAAAACCGGCAGAGCCCATTTCATGCAGACTTCGGTGAACTTCGTAATTTGCTCGGTATTTTTATCACGTGGCGGGTGGTCAGCTGACCGTAATAGACATTCGATAGGTTGTGGGCAAAATATGGCGGACGCTACAGCATTAGCATCAACTTCTGTAACTACTTCAACATCGTTTATCGAGTTGAAAAATGCATGTTCAACAGCGATGCTGCGCATATATTGACGAAATTTAATATTGGAACCATCCTGTCTTATTTTCTGGAAAACAGGGCGGATTTCAAACCCATACGAGAGAGTAGCTTTGAGCTGTTTACATTTGGACATGTACATGTAAGTAAGGAAACGGTGTCGAAGTAAACAAATTTAATCCTAACAATCAAAGAGCAAGTTGTTCAAACTATTTCTGTGCATCCGAAACGTCACTATAATAAAATGCGTTTCATATCAGTTTATCAGATTTGTTTTTGAAAGTCTGTGGATAATTTATATATAAATTTCAGTCATTTAATTAATTTTATTTCTGAAATATTTCTAAAGAACAATGGACGCCATTTTGTTATGTACATGTACCCACCAGCGCTTGATTGGCTGGAGCATACAGTAACTCGGGAGGTTATTCGGATAATTACGGAGCAACTCGGTTAAATTCGGTATGAAATGGGCTATACGACTTAAACTTTCCACAAGTACCAGGGATATTTCCACTTCTTCCGGCAATACCAGCGCTGATAGCCGCTGCAGCCCCAGCCGTTGCAAAAGTGGCCGCGTTAGGTGCTATTGGAACCGATGCTGGAACGGCATTAAAGGGAAAGGGCTTAAGGCTTCCAGGAACTCAGAATCGAGGAAAGGGTCTGAGACTTCCAGGAACAATGTGTTAATTTCGCCGATGTCAAATTTTGACTTACTTGATGCTGCAAAGCAACTAAAAATAATTTTTTAGAGGTGTTTTTATATGCGATCAGTTACCGCAACGACCAAACCACACCGAGAAGGGTATTATTCATCTCGATAATAGTACAGGCGCAGTAACTCATTGGGTAGCATACGTGATTGATCCCCCTGGAATTGTTTATTTTGACTCGTACGGGTTAGCTCCACCGCAGGAATTAATGCACTATGTCTCTGAGTACAAAGTCGGACACAGAGTGCCAACCTGGTACTCAACGCTACCAACACAAATATTAACCGATCGACCAATATGCGGCAGTGAAGCAACTGATGTACTTGACGCTGTATCAGCGACGCCACCGTTGCCACCTCACAAAGTCGCATCTAATTATACAAGTCAACAGTTTGAGAAATCATTGATTTAGACTAAAAAGAAAAGAATAATGGTAGATATTTACGGAAGATCCCACGGTGATACTACTAAGAGTAAAAAAAAATTGTTCGTCGAAATAGATTTGTCAAATCACGCAACTAAAGACGAATTCACTGATACCATGAACCTCTCTGGGGTTGACCGAGATGAGGTTGTTGTTTTTCAGGATAAATACGACGTTTTGAAAACAAGTAATATCAAATGGAATGATATAGATCGTAGAGTTCTGGGTGCTACCACGGATAACATCCATGTGTTTACTGACGGCGGTAGAATCAGAAACTCAAATATATCGTTTATAACCATCAGAGATGAAATTTAAAGAAGCGTTGCTAATCGTTTGAAGAATACCGGCGACACAATGACAGGTGAACTCAGCATGAATGGAAATAAAATAGTCGCGTTAAGAGATCCAACATCCGACGAAGATGCCGCAAGAAAAAAAATATGTAGACGTTAACTACAGCACCGTTGATGGCAAATTATCCACGTTGCGGGCCGAGTATGATGTTCACGTAAGTGCGTTTACAAATCTCCGTAGAAACTTTAGAAAATGTAATAAATCGCAGATTATTTCTTTGGCACACCGTTGACCGCTGACGTGAAACTCTCTGATGTCAAGGTGAATATTGAAATGATTAAAAAAAAAAAACACTAGAAGATGTCATAAGTGGAATTCCTGATATCGTTACCAAAATTAATCTGATTAAAATTCCCCACAAACAGATCATCAATGTGGTATAATCAGTGTCATCAGGATTCTCAACATGGTCACAGCAGAATAATACTATCAAACATATTGCGGAAGTCACTGGTGTGTACAGGTTGTCTGTGATCAGCGCTGCAAAATTTAGTATATACACTACATATCTCTGACGGCAATCAACCGATAAGTTTTTCGGGGTTGTGTCTGTTGTGTTAAATAGCAACGACGAAGAAACGTTTATACTGGAAGCAGCTGATAAGAAATTAACCGCAACATCTTACTGGTGGTGTCTGGAATTTGTTGATGAAACGCCCCAATTGGTTACTGTATAATGGACGTTCAAAATTTAGATATGATCAAGTACGTGAATGGCAAACAGCGCTAAAAACCATCGTGGACAAGTATACAACGAAATAAAAACATATCGAAGACGTGTAGTTGCCATCGATGTTGTTGTATACTCGGTATCTACACTCGTTGCGTCCATCGGCGTAGTGTTATAAGTGCTAATACCATTAACGGTAGCAGTAGCAACGATATGTGTTTCATCATCAGCAACAATTGATGGGTTTTTTAATATTATCGCGAAAAAGATATCCACGTGCACGAGTACAAAATTGCATGATTATACTGTAAAATTACACACGGCAACAACAGCATATTCTAAATTGACGTCGCTGATATCGTCAAGCCTTGACGATACGACAATATTAAATTCTGAATTTGATATAATGGTTAAGACATATAATGAAGTAATTGATTTAGATTACCATGATTTGAAAAATAGGAGTTTAAATAACGACAGAATTACTTCAACAGATAGCCGCAAATACAAGTCGGTCGAGAACCACGACGATATCAGTAAGCTCAACCAACCCTGAATTTGGTATTACTTTTCCAACCGCGATTCCAGTAAAAGAAATCGCTCTTTCGCAGTTGCAAGTATACTACAGTTGGCCCAATATCCGGTCAAGATCATTCGGCGGAATGCAGTCACATAATTCGTTGGTATTTACAAATAAAAATAAACCAGATGGAACACCTGACTGGCAGGTCATCGGAACACCCACGGGGAGTTATCAGATCGAACAGATCAGTGATGAATTTCAACGTTTAATAAAGAATTTCACAGAGAAAGAATCCAAGATAGCCGTAACAGTCCATGAACCAACACTGTCCGCTGCGATAGAGATACATTTTCCGGATTACGGATATCAGTCATCGATCACATCAGTGTTAAGATGGCTTGAAGTTTCCCCAGAGGCACCACCTCCAATACCTGAACCAACCGAAGCTGATTTTACTTCGGACAAACGCTCGTACTGGAGAACTGTTCCAGAATATTACATAAAAACTTATTATAAAGCAATAATTAATGATTCTGGTGGTAACAGTAAATTATTGTTCATGGGGAAGGATTTATATTGGGAGTACAGTTATTTTACCACTGATGATAGCACCAATAGAGCGGTAAGTGTTATACCATGTTTAAACACTTTACTCGGTGAAATTATAGAAAACCAAAAACAATATCAAGAACAAATACGACAGAGTTTTACAGAATATCTTCTTGATTTGTCATCGCCAAGGAAAGAAATCATAAAACAGATAGAATTATCTAATCAACTTTTATCTCATTTTAAATTTGTTCACGAAAGTCTTGTGAAAACTGTAGTTAAGTCAGAAGAAAAACCCAAGCTAGAATTTCACAAATATTATTCAGTAAATGAATCAGATCTACCTACATTTAAATTTTCGGGTATAACCCAGACGAACTAAAAAAATCAGTCAATAATATCATTGATGAGTTTTTCCTAAAATACTTGAACAATGGAGAAAAACATTGCCGCCGGCAAGTATTCTCAGATACAACAATGGACAACACGGACAATGCTGTCATATTTCGCCGGGAATTGTAAATATAACCTCAATGATCGCGGTCAATTTTGTATATGACGTAATTTATGGCAGCTATCAGACAAACACAGAAATATTAAATCAAGCACAGCACGGATATATCTTGTATACTTTTACACCGCAATTCCCACCTGATATCTGATTCTGCAAGAACCAGTTAACCCGGTCTATCTACGATGTCATCATCCGCTATTATCAAGAATAAATTTCAGACTAACTGACCAGTCCGGCAACTTGCTTGACCTTCGTGGAGAGGTTTTAAGTCTTAATTTATATGTGAATTCTTAATGACTTTTAATCTTAAAAATCAACGATTTTCGAGGTCGTTTAATCGTAGAGTGTTGTCTCCCCTTATCAAAGACAGGGTCAAGGGAACAAGTACTTACCTGAAAAATGCCACTGACTTGTGATACACATTAAAAACAGTAAAAAATAATAATCCCCGTCCTTGATTTTTATCTCCCTGATTTTATTCTTGCTAAAATCAAAAGGGTGGATATTTTTTAACTGACAAATCGACAAAATCAGTGAGAGAAAGACTAAAATCTGACATACTTTCACTTTCATTTTCACGAATGAGTTTAACTTTCATTTTCATTACCACCGACAGTTTCTGACATAATTTTTCTTAATTGTCTTATGCGAGTATTGATTGTCTTTTTTTGCCTCATATTCACGAGACAGTTCTGATCTAATCTTTTCTATTGCGAGAGAAAGAGGGACGAATT
This sequence comes from Sinohyriopsis cumingii, assembly GCA_028554795.2. Classification (NCBI taxonomy): domain Eukaryota; kingdom Metazoa; phylum Mollusca; class Bivalvia; order Unionida; family Unionidae; genus Sinohyriopsis; species Sinohyriopsis cumingii. The sequence continues at coordinate 98,710,124 of CM068826.1, forward strand.
CCCTCACTTAACTTTCATTTACTGTGGCCAGCGACTGAAACCGCCACGTTTGAATTTGCTTTACGAGCCTGTATTCTGATGGCAATGTGTATCCCCCTTCCCACTTACGTTCTTGTAATGTTTCAAAATCATAAATAATTTTTTCAGGATTTAGTTCATCAGATATAGTTATGCCGTCTTTTTCTAATTTTTTAATAGCTGAAATAATATCGTTGATATTTTTGTAGTTCATTATACAGTATATAATTTATCTTTACATTATATTTCTCAACTATGTGATATAATAAAATTGTGTAAAAGATTACTGAAGAAAACATTTTACTTTCCCTGTAAACTTCAGTCCGACTGACTAGAAAGTCGCCGATTCTCCGTCTTTATTCTACATCGAAAACAAATATACAGAACTACTGACTCAATATACTGCTCATGATGCATCGTGGGGTAAATGGATAATAAAACAAAAAAATGTTATATAATTATTCTGAATCCGCAGATGTTGAAATCAAAGATATTTATTACAAAAATAATCAGGTATCAGAATTATCGTCCGCGGCATCTGTGTATGATCCAGTATCCGGACACAAGACGGTCTATCAAAACGGACCGGAGTTTTCTGGTAAAACAACATGAGGTATTGAATTATTTCGGCAGAGTTCGGATGATATGGTTGTTTTAACACCTACTCACAGACTCGCAAGAGAAATGAAACAATGAGGAGTACGATCATGTTCTTATCTTAGCTTTTTCCGATACAAGGATGACATATGGACTCCTGATCGGATGGGCGAGAAATATTTTCCAAAGATCGTCATTTGGGATGAAGTATGCACAGTATCTAAAGATACATTAAAAATGTTCCTCGATTGGCTTTTATTGAAAAATACAGCTGTGGTCATGTGCGGAGATCATAGTCAACCGCCTCCGTTTGTTGGGCCATTTCCACACGGGTGCCTAAAACATTTTGTGGCTTATTACGAGGAGATAACTGATGATCATAGATCTCTTGATGTAGAATTAAGGGAGTTTAAGAAATTAATCAGACTACAACCGAATAAGATTCAATGTGAAATAATGCGTAAAATAATTTCAGAAACTTCTGTCAACGATGTTCTGCAAAGGTGGAGACCAAATGATTTAATAGTGGCAAGTAGAACGATAGTTCGTGATACACTTCAGCAGCGATTTTTTCAGTTACATAAAGATATATTTTCAGACCTACGTATACCATTGTGTTATAGACCAGCTGATACACGACGACATAATATCGACATTGATATACCAGGACAGACTGAGAAACAGAATCTGACATTAAATGATGTTGTTTTGGTTGATATCAGTGTTGTTGAGGATACACTGAGCGCGGATAAGACTCCATGGACATTGGGATACGCGATGACAATTCACTCATCTCAGGGGTTAACCATCTCTAATACTCGAGTTTCGATTGTAGATAATCGTGTCGAGTGGTCAAAATTTAGTTTATCTTGAAGTGTCTAGAGTCAGAAGAATATCTCAGCTGAGGAGAATTGTCATAGACGCTACAGAAACCATTGATGATGTCCTCGATGACAGTGATAAAGTAAGTTAAAAAATAGCTGGTTATAAACATAGTGACAAAAAAAACGAGACTTTGACCTCGATGTTGAATTTATCATAGCGCTAAAACAGCAGCAGAATAATAATTGTGCAAGCAAGTTGTAATCGTATAATGTTGTGGCGATATTCAAATAATGATCCAAGACAATTTACCGTTTATAGAAAAGATAGTAGTAATGATCATACACGCGAAAATGTGATGCTAACCTGTCTTGAATGTAATCAGCGCAGAGGTGCTAGTTAAGTGATCGCTGTGGTAATTGTGTGTCTTCAGGAATTACTTGTAATTGTTCACGTGTAAATCCACGCTGAGGAGCAGCTGAATCTAGTCTGTATATTGCAGGTCTACCCGCGGATCTTACCACGCTGAAAATTTTATGTGTCGTAATACTCCAGATAGGATCAGTCGCTCTTTTTTTACCACCTTTTAGTTCACCGGGTTCATATAAATATCTTACAGTCACGTTACTTAATACTGGATTTTTTGAAAAATCACGTCGTTGTACGGGTATATGTTTTTTGTGATTGCATTAATTGGTTTCATAGAAGTTGCACGAGTAATTTCAGGTTTAATGCAGTTATCACATTTGGTAATCTTGCAACCCATTCGCTTGATATTTTGTCCTGAATTATTTCCTTCGCATACTTAAACCCAAATAACCGCTCAGAAAGCGTTCGATTAAATCGTTCCACATTTGCCTGATCACGATGGATTGCAGTATGTCCTCTTCGTATTTTGAAGTTATGTTGCTTCATCAGCGATGATACTGCGTCTTGAAATTATTTGCCAGGATCAACCTGTAGTAGCCGTGGCCATCGTAGACCACCACGTCGATATATTCGTTCAAACACAGAAGCTACTTAAGCTGCTGTCTTTGTTGATAACGGCTCTACTTCCATGTATCTACTTGCAACATCAACGACAGTTAGCGCCTATTTCTATGTTAATTGACGTCTACGTATTTTGATAGTATCGTGTGGTAAAAACAAAATATCCGCCTGATGAACTTCATTTGGAACGCTGACTTCAAAATGTGCGTACTGTATTGTTTTAGGCGGTGGTAGGTAAATTTGCCATATTGCCTGTCGTGCTAACCATTTTCAGCAGCAACACGTTTGACACCTGCTGCTTCGGCGAGTTTACTAATCGCTGCTCTACCCCTCCAGTATCCTCTTGGGCTATAATAAATCGACTCTGTTGTGAAAATAGTCGGTTGATTAATTACCAGCTCGGGCAATTTTCAATTTCCTAATGCTGGTTTACCTTTCATTGCAGATCTTACTAACCAATTAACTAATGATTCTTTGAAAGATTTATTTGTTATGGAAGTTAGCGCGTGAATTAATTTTACATCTGCAATATATCTATCTTGTAGGTTTTTACTTTTATAAGCGACATCATGAGCGTGACACGCTTTATCAATAGCATTTACTGGATATTCACCTGGTTTTGGCTGATCTTGGTTATCAAGCCTGATATCAAGTCGAGTCCCAGGACCACAATAATTATATCCTTGAAGATGTTTTTCTCCTGGATATTTCGCCCATGGAGTTCCTGGTAACGTTGTTAACTGCGCGGCAATATCACCTTTTTTTAAAATTAAAAAAAAAACTCCGCTTGTTGAAATAAACTTAAATGTTTTTGTACCACATCGTTCACACTTACATGTAACTTCTTATCTATTATCTTTTGTTGTGATGGTTCGTAGTCCACTTGTGGGTGTACGCGTCCTGCATTTTACATTTATTATATTTCTACAACATGGATGTAATTGATTTCTCAGCGACACGAAAGCAAGAGCCGCTCAAGCATCATGCTGCGCTACCAAATTCTGTCCGAATGATTGTAATAGGTCCATCTGGGTCTGTTAAACACAACTGCTGCTTAATTTGATAATGAGATGGCTCAGATGGGACAAGTTGTATTTAGTAGCTCCGTCTGTAGATAATCAGCGATGCTACGATATACTCAAAGACTTTAATGAAAACGCAAAGTTGTTGGATGAAAACGACGATGATGTTATTGAATTTATTACTGATATTAATGAAGCGCCATCTGTAGATGATATTGATGGATTTATTAATAATTTAGTTGTATACAACGATGTAAAGCTGGATAAGCAATCAAATCCTGCTAGAATATTTTGAAGCGGTAGACATAAAAAGACAGATGTAATTTATGTAACCCAGCATTATACACAAATACTAAAAGTGATCAGAGATAACTGCAATATTTTAGCTGTATTTAACGGAGTTGATACACGTACTCTGCGAAATATTCATCAGACTTGGTGCAGCGGAGATATGGACATAATTAAATTTAGAAATTTATTTAGTCAGGCTCAGTTATCTCCGCATGGATTTATAACAATAAACTTACATGACCCAAGGTCGAGATATCGAGTCGGTCTTGATACAATTTTTGGATAGTAGCAGCAGAGAAGGCGAAGTCTCATACTCGGCACCTAGTCACCGCGATCCTTTCTTTTTTTTGTTGTTGCGATTTTTGTTGTTGTTGCGATTTTCAGGAAGGCTTGTTTTTGCTATTCGAGGGTGAGTCAATTAGAGTCTGTTCGCCCTCTTTTGCTGCTCCTCTCTCTCTCTCTCTCTCTCTGGACCTTCGTACCAAGATACGGGCTAAAATCTATGAAATGATGAGCGTTTGTTTCATCTCAGGATGTCTCTGGACTTATGATTAATGGTAAAAGTTGTCAAATCGACCAAAGATGTATGAGAGAGAGAGAGAGAGAGAGAGAAAGAAAGAGAGAGAGAGAGAGAGAGATTGATTAAGGTCGGCGGTGGTACTGTTATTATTTAAGCAGAATAATGACTTACATCAACTGTAAATATATTAAAATATTTTAGTTACCTCTTGCTGATTCGTCATTTCGCTTATTTTCTATTCCACATTAATTTTCATGCGCCGGTACGTGGATGACTAAGCTTTCATGTGAATGGCGTAGCTACCCATGTGTTTGTAGTGCTCTACTTATACCATTAAAACAATCTGTCATGTTTAAATCATAAGTGTGTATTATATTGATTTAATCAATGTGAAGAAAAATATAAACTAAAAAAAGAAAACAATCAACTTATGATTATTCAAAGGTGATTGTTAATAGCCACAAAAGGCATAGAACCACATTTTGTAGCGGTCACACTCGGTGATGTGTGGAGTTCATTCACTCGGTAATACACAGCTGCCTGTAGTAAATCATAACTCCGTTCAAAGAGCAAATATATGTATCTGTATGTGATATAAATAAAATATATGTGCAGTATGTACGCTGTATCAATGCTATACTACTCGTTGTATAAATTTTTCATTCAAAGGAAATTTGGCATGCCTCGTTTTCTTTTAATGAAAAATTTATACATCTCGTGGTATATCATTGACAGCGTACATGCTGTACATATACTATGAGGTAATTGCTATTTTAAATATAAAGAAGTCATTCGTTTCTTTCGAAACATTTTGTGCCTGAAGAGGCATACATTACATGCAAAACTAGTTGCACTGAGTTATCAGCGTTTGTGTTGTTTTGTTGTCTGGGTCTTTTTTGCTCGTTTATATATATATATATATATATATATATATATATATATATATATATATATATATATATATATATATATATATTTAAAATCCCAATACAAATGTAAGAAAACTACATCTTTTACCTTACATGCAAGGGACGTAACTCTGAGGTGGTTTATTGCCATGTGATTGCTGCAGTTTGTGTGGATCATTGCCATATCGCCTCTGTCTGCTTGGGTTCGAGCCTCGGATTCAGCCAACATGGGTATGTGAGAAAGCTGCCAGTAGCTTCTCGTGGGTCGGTAGTTCTTTCCGGGGTTTTCCCGGGTTCTTCCTCCACTATTTATACTGGCCGACATGTATAGCCTATCGTGTGCTGAAAAATGGCGTTAAACCCTACAACAACAACAACAACAACAGCAACCAAGACCGTACACGATTTTGAAAAACTTGTTCCATTCAGGTGATGAATACGAAAGGCCAATATGGGTTGGACAAAAGTGCTACAATGATTATTCAGGTACTCGGGTACGAGTCGGGAACATCGTAGACCTGAATTCTCGACAAAAAGAGGAGACAACTCCAACCAACAATTTGAAAGTCACGATGCTGTACTTATTTTCTTTAAACCAGAGTTATTTTTTTCCTTCTGCAGCCACTGGCGCTCTTATTCTTTGATTTCTATCTGGAGGACCATACAATTTGACAACGGTTTTGCTGAACATATTTTTCAATTATTCTTCGCGCAGAATAATGAAATCTTCACCGATGTTCAGCTTAAATATTTTTTTCATGCGAACAGCGCAGTATGTTAATTTGCAGACCAATAATTGCGTCATCCCGCTTCACGAAGTCTGATCTACATAAGACCCTGGTCGAGCTAGCAACCAATGGTGATACACTAATCCGAATGGGATCTGTATTCTGTGGTCAGCTGAAAATGACGCGCAATTGTAATATTCCAATATAGTTGCTGTTATTAAGGCTAATTTACTTCAAATATGACGAACGTGTGCATGTATTCCGAACTGAAAAATATTCTAAGAGTCTGCATTCAACTTTTTCCGTAAAGTCCGGGAAAGTGGGTTGAGTTGGATGTTTTCTAATTTGACTGGAGACAGACTATTGCAATTTCGAATACTCGAGTCCCAGTCGAGGTTGTCACTGCTAATAATCAAGTCCTAAATTGGTTACCCGTTGCAGCCCTGCACAGACAAGACATACTGAAGATACATAACCTCCCATGTGTAAGAAGTGATACTTTCAGGACTTGAGAAGATTTTGAAGAATGGATTATTTTACTTTCCGTTTGCGACCTATATACAGTTTCGTTTACGTACCTTTTCGCGACAATCGCAATCGGATTTCAAGAATTGGCCCACCGAAAGCAGTCGTTGCCATCACTAATATCAGCCCTCGAGTGATCAACATGCTTGAAAAAGCACCAGCTTTAACTTTAATGGGTTCAAGTGTTTGTTAAATATTGCCAAACCTTGTAAGTATTAATTAATTTGGTTATTATAATTGGATAGTGAGGCATATTGATGCAGTTAATGTCTGCAGAAGGGATTTAGATTATCTTGACCAAATAATGAACTAATTACAGCAAGAGTTGAAACAGTTAGATGGAAATATGTTGAATTTTGGCACAAGAGAAAAGGTAAAGGGGTTTTGAGAAAAGGTAAAGGGGTTTTAAGTTTGAGTGTTTTGCAGGAAAAGACACAAAACATGCTCAACACCTACGTGGAAAATTAAAGAAAGTTTTGGCAAATATGATTTGTATCTCCTTTTTTCTAGAGATATGAATGGCTCTGGAAATGGCCGTTAGGTTTTTTTATATGTTGGTGAAGACAAGTGGCATTGCATAACCGATCCTCTTCTTCTCAAACTTCTTCTCACACCCGGCCTATACTCAGATATCCTCTTCAGACATCCCGGCATCTCCACATACTCTCATCACTTGTTGATCGTCCACGATGTCTTCAAACAGATTAAGTAGTCTAGGTTGAACAGCATGGTAGAAATGATGATTGATAACTCTAGTGTTACCCATCTCTTGACTGATTTTTATTGTCTTCAAAACAGGGGTCAGCAAAGGAGATTACGCTTGAACATAAATTTCAATCAGAGCGTGGGGTCTCTCTTCAGAAGAGAATGGTTATTGTTGTTGTGGGGTTTAACGCCATTTTTCAGCACATGATAGGCTATACATGGCGGCCAGTATTAATGGTGGAGGAAGAAGAACCCGGGAAACCCCGGAAAGAACCACCGACCCACGAGAAGCTACTGGTAAGCTTTCTCACATACCCACATTGGCTGAATCCGAGACTCGAACCGGTGCAGACATAGGTGAGATCGCAGTGATCCGTAACGGAGAGCGCTTTAGACCACTCGGCCACTCGGGACCCCAAAAGATAAGGGACGTGTGGATCACTTTCAATGTAAATAGGCGCACCAGCGTACGGTTTATTTACCGTTGCGAAACAGTTTCAGAGTCATACGTATGACTGATAACATGAAGACAATGTATTGGGTTACACCTGCTGTGGATACATCGTAGGCTTGGAGTGACAGTACCATGACTACGATTACTAATGCAGCTCTACCCAGTATTATCATTAGAACAAAATATGACTTCAGTTTAGCGTTGGCTGGTTTCCTGTTTCTCCTCGAGAATATTTGTCTCCCACGGTAGTAGTCTCTTCACCTCATTCCCCATCATTACCATTAGTAGATGATTAGTGAAAGAGACCCAAGGAAAAATTGGATGAATTTTGCAACGATGCCATCCCCATGTTAATATAGTTATCTGCTCAGGAGAAGAAGTGATAACAAGATTTTCAAGCTAGCTGTTGTGGTGGCCACATTGGACGTCATTTCGGCACCATGTTAATTTCGGTTCAACTTGTCGTGAGAAACAAATAACAAATGTCTTCTGGTGAAAACCGCAAATAGGTGTTTAGGAGAAGTAGCGATAATAACAGCATTTGGCAGACATGTTGGAAGATCAATCGGTACCATTTCCATTTCCATTTAGGACCAACTAGGAGGAGAATCAATAAAAAAAGAGGATTCGTTTTCATTTAAGACCAACTAAATACGTTAAAAACATTCTAGTGAAATCCCCCTGCTAGTACGACCAGGAGTAGATTTTTGTAATGATACGATTTTCAAGATGAATGTCATCGTAGCTGTATTGGATGTCCGTGGGGCACAGTTTACAGTGAAACGAATGTGTAAGGTTTCATTCCATCCCTCACTGCTTATGGACGATTCACGATAGGCCATCAGATAAGTTATTCTGGTCTATGACTAGTATAGGTGTGTGTGTGTGTGTGTGTGTGTGTGTGTGTGTGTGTGTGCGTGCGTGCGTGCGTGTGTGTGTGTGTGTGTGATTTGGATTTGTAACCGAGCTTTAACAATGTTTCAGTCATATCGCTACGATGTCTGCAGTGTGGCATTTTATAGTGGTGTCTAGCAATGGAGTATATTGCCGCAGACATGTAACATGATGTCCCACCCTGTCACATTACCCTGATACCAGGCTGACCAGTCCTAACACTAACCTCTTAAAGTTGAGCGTCTAGCGAGGCAGCTGTTAGTACCATTTTTATCAGTGATATGATTCGGCCGGGGTTTCGAACCGAGACTGCCCGCGTCCTATGCGGACGCTTTAATCACTAGATCACTGAAGCGGTCCGACTAGTACAGGTAAACAAAAAATTATAGGCTTGCCAGCACCGTTGTTTCTCAATGGTTTATGTACATACAATTATACAAAGTATCATATAAAAAAATAACCAATGATTAGCCGAACTATTTTATTTCTAGTTAAAAATCAAATATTTCTGAATAGTGCTCGGATCTTTGTGCATCAAATAAAAACTAAAATCTGTGAAAGCTACACAATAACAGAAAGGTGAATAAACACAGAACAAATTATGTAACCTTTCAAGTATGAAACTTGATTTTCTTTAACAAATTATCGTAGCACATAACGTTCATACAGGAACTCTTTTATCATAACAAAATTAATATTGATGCAAGCAATAAAATTTCCTTACGTATTGCAGTAAAACCTGTCTTGAAAGCCACTGGTATGAGAGACAACCTGTCTCGAGAGACCGTATTCTCAGTATAGAGATTTATTCATTATACATTATATATTAAAACATTCCATGAAATAATACATGCCGAGAGACCATGGTTTTCAAGCAAATGAGGTAATATTTGAAGACATCTGTTATATTACTCTAATTTCTTATAATTATAAATTGAAACTCAGGAAAATACGAATCATTTCTCACAGTAAAACGACCCGCAGTACAAAGAGTTTATAATACCATATATTCAGAATAAAACCTGCACAAGTAAAACAACAGGAAATGATTTCTCTTAAAGTTAACAAGAGTCCCTCAAAGGGACTGACCCTCTTTTAGATGAAAACAACTTCCAGAAATCCAAGTTAAGACAGTTTCGTTCTTTTAGCAGCTTTGTATTGAAACTATCTCTGATATACTTGGGAAATTCTATCATGCAAAATCTGTGAACATAAATATTGACTTACGTTTGGGTTGCCTGTTCCCAAGATGCCCGTAAGTGCTGTGCTAATTTATTTCATGGCCTTTGGTCTTTAACCTGATGTCATGAATACAAGACAACTGAGCACGTCTCCAAAAAAGATAAGATATAACTACGCTAAGACTTTAGAGAACTCTGTAACATATAATTTTGGAGAAAAAAAGAAACAACACAGTTTTTGAAGTGGAATCATGAATGTATATTTAGATATATCCCCAAAACTAAGTTAAATGATAACAGTCAATTCTTCCTTGTGTGCATTATCATGCCTACAAGCCAGTACAGCCTAACACCTTAGTTAGAGCTTAGACTTTAAAATCAATATAAGAGTGGTAACAATCAACGTGCTCATTGGAATGCAACGAAATACAAAAACTGGCCAAAGTTCATTTGTATATTATGACTCGCTGTGTTCTTAGGTCAGCGAAATACAAAATACAAACTATGACCTCTGACGTGACCACAAAGTTAGGTACGGGATGATTTGTGGACATATCTGTACCATATTCATTAAAAACTATTTAAATATTTGAATAAGAAGTTTAATTGAAAATACGATGCCGATACAACTATCCGTGTAAGTGAAATTTTGACAAAAGATTTTCGAGATGGCTATTGTGCCATGCTGGAGGTTGAGTGAACACCTCTTTCATTCAAAACTGACTACATTTTGTATTCTTATAGTGTTTCAGTTAAAACCTTTTTGTTCATCAGAAGTAGCCATGCAAACATTTTCAGAATGGACAAAAGTAGTCTACAAATGTGGATACGGTCATATATTCGCAAGAGGCAGCTGCTACAAGATTCATCAAATATTGGCAGATCACATGGGCATCATTTTCCTTTAGGACCATCTACATATAGAGAAAAGGGTTTAAGCGAAACCACGTCTAAATATGACAATCCCTGAAAGAGGGCTACTTTCAACTCGATTTTCAAGATGGACAGTGTGGCCATCAAATTGGTGATCTGATAAAGAGTGCCCTCATTTAGGACCAAACAAATATCGAACTGTTTCTTTAGGTAAACGTATATGTCACTGTAATCGTTTTTTATACGAATCACCTATTACAAGATTTTTAAGATGGCTCCCAATGTGTTCATATTGGAGGTCTGATAAGCACAATTTTCATTTACTTCCAAGTGTGTGTGTGTGTATATATATATATATATATATATATATATATATATATATATATATATATATATATATATATATATATACTTAGGGTAACAACAACACTAACTGTATGGAAAAAAATTGATGCGATTTCAATCGTAGAAGTGTTGTTGAATAAAATTAAATTGATTCAAAGAATGATGATATAAGTCTTGACATCTTTTTTAAATATTACTTCAAACTTTGAAGTTTCACATACCTATCAGTGCAGTATTTAACAAATAACGTAAAAGCCACCAATTCGTTTTGAGGATCCAGCTACTTGCAATGTTTACATCTTTCTTTATCTTAGTACCTAATGATTATTGAATCGCAGAAATGTCCTATTCGTAAGCATATAGGTATGATTTATATACATATGAACCAAGAAATGAGTATGACAAGTTAGCTAATATGTAAATGAGTAAGGAAATGAGTATGACAGGTTAATACATATGTAAATGAGTATGACAGGTTAATACATATGTAAATGAGTATGGAAATGAATATGACAGGTTAATAAATATGTAAATGAGTATGTCATACCATCTGAAAATGAGCACAATACACTTAAGAAGAAACAATTGTGACAGCAGACTTGTGACATGCAAATAGGAACGACATACGTAGGGGTATGGAGTTGAGTATAACATACTTATGAGCGTGCAAATTAGTGTCACCTACTTGTATGCATATACTGTGCTTGGCACACTCATAAATAATTAAGATTGAAAATAAATGACGAGGAATAATACCAGTGAAACACCATACAATCAATCATATAAATGGTCACACGAGAAAGCTTTGAAAGTCTTTTCCCTGCTGGGGACACTGTTTCAAGTGAACCATTTTCTAGACATTTCCCATTGCGCATGTGTTCCCAACCTTTAGCAGCCCAGCAGCCTCAGCATGTGTATATTTTTGTGTAATCAAGCGTGTGAGGGGCTAACAATTAGTTCATTTCGCAGTGTGGAAAAGGTCACATAATGCTTAAATCCCCATTGATATTACGACTCATTGTATTATGAAGTATTTCTTTTGCGAAAATCGACTTATAGTTTCAATTCGAGAAAGAATATAGTATTATTATTAATCTAAAACTAAAGTAGTTTCATTTAGAATCCAACAAACTAGTGTTGATCAGTCATGCCCAGTTAAGTTTATTAAACAGCCCGACTATGTATATTCTATTCTGTATCAATCTTTGATTTCAGTTTCAACTATGCATATTAAAACAAAAAGTTAATTAGAAATTTTGAATAATTTTCTCTGTGCCACTTTGTTCAAAGTTGTTCAAATTCATCTGTTTCAAACACACTCATGCTCAAGAAATAACATAGCTTTTTAGTTTGAAAATATCCGTCATTTCATAGTTTTTATTTTTAAAAAACCCAACCCATTTTGCCAGTCAGGGTGAGTGACTTAGAATTGTTACTTATCATATACAAAATTATACACATAATATCTCTAGGCGAATGCCAAGGAAAATCGCCCGTTTGCCACTGGTAACAATAAACAGTTCATATTGTCTGGTACCATAGCTGTATTTCTAACTAAACAGCAAAACATAAATGTTAAAAGTTAATGGTAACCAGTAACAACGTTTGAAACACTTCTCTTCTAAAGGTAGGAAATAGTTTATAGGATGCTGATATAACTCAAATTTATGTTAGAGTACATCAAATGATTAAGTTTAATATTAGATTAGTATTAATAATATTATTAATATTAGATTAGTATGTATCATTACAAATGATACGCTTGTATGTAAACAGCAACACAGTTGTATCCATCTATTACATGATGTCGGCGAAGAAAACTTCTAAGTAGGGAATCCTTGATTAGAAAAATACCCAAGCATCTTTTCTTTTTTGAAGTAATAAATTACTTATTTGTAAACGAAACGAATGGAATTTTCAAGCCCTGCGATTAAAATATAAATTTCAAGTGTGTCTTACAGAAGATTAAAAAGAGCCAGTCAGATCATGTAAGTAAAACTGCAGCAAATAAGGTTGAGAAAACTCGTTCGTTCTTGTCAAAACTTTCATCATATCCTTTATATATAGGGTAGTCTTCTTCATTTTTTTTTTGTATACTGATGAAATGACAAGACACTAATTTATAAGATTTATAAAAAAATTGGTGGTGAATTTTCGCCACGATTATTGATCCAACAATATTCTCTTTCAATTTCATCACACCTCCGCTACTCGTTATGTGATACTGACAGATGGTCTCTTTTACAGGCATTGTTCTGCAATAAATTTTGTGCTCGCTCGATTATACTCCATTGGTCTCGGCACTAAATAACTTTTTTGTGTTGCTGGGATAAAACCCCAAATCGTTAATTTGAACAGATCCTAAAATATATAAAAATTATGCATTTATGTAACAATTTGCAGGTGTGATAAAGAGGTCTGAAAATAAACTGAAAATAGTTATACACAAATCGTCAATGACAGAAGGCACGTGACCTATTTAAATATTGCATATTTAGTGACGTCATTACCAGCTACAAAATCGAGTACAAACGAAAAAGTATTTAGTTTTAAATTTCTAATTTTAACATATTGCTAAAACCGTTAACATATAATACTAAGAAAGTGTTTAATTAGTGATTCCATCTCTCTCCACACCCATACATTACAAACTAATTAGCGTTTGAATGCAGTCAGTCACCCACCCACCCTAACTCATACACCCGGGATTAAAATTCTAATAAATCAACTCACATTCATAACAATTTTAGTTTGAATTTGTTATGTTCTAATGGGTGTTGGATCCCTCTGCTCTGTGATGATGCTACCATCTAACAATGTTAACAATTTCCGTGCACATAAAACTTGTGCTAACGAAATCGTTTCAGTCGTCTTTGGAAAACAGTCAGTAATAAGGCAAAACAATTTCAATCGTAATATGTAGGAAATGAAAAAAAGTAACTATCATCAAATTATTGTAAACTACGGGAATTTCTTTTTATCAATGTAGAAATGCGGCTTATTCATTTAGGCTCAGTCTTGTCTCGTTCACTAGACTCTCGCGTGGCTCTATGGAATCTTCGCCTTACGCGTCTGGTTGAGTGAGACAATACGTGCAATATACATATAAACAATCGGAACACCTCATGACTTTTCTAACACTCCTCACAGCTCATATTTCTTCTAGAGGGAGCTAATCCATTGTGAGGAGTATGTTTTATCTCGGATTTACTTCGATGGGGTGACCCAGCATAAAAAGGGGGACATAGCCGGTGAACTCAGCCACGGGATAAAGTAGGCAGGACAAAATAGCCGTGTCAAAAGCATTATGAAACCCATATGGAATTATTAGCACAAATTCAGTAAAATAAAGTTATCTACAGCGTTCAAAAATAAACCTTACAATTTCTTTTTACAAGTCAATTTGCTTTTAGTATGAGATGTGCACATGAATTTACCAAGATATAATTATCAGTGAATTTCATTGCACGCACATCCTTCCTTTTATGTGCATGTATATGAATATCCTAGATGTTTTCTTCGATCATTGGTGAAAAGGTCAGACAATGTTACGATTAACTCACGACATTCAACGAGGCACGAAAGTACATCATTGGAGTATAGCCTTTAAAAGTATATAATAAAACGAAAATCGACGTTGATTAGTTGATATATAGAAATATTTCACTCGTAAAGCGGAGACATTTCGAATCGCGTAAGGCAATGTTACCATTTCACTCGCGAAATATTTCGTTACCTCTAGTACAAAGTGATGTATTTACAACCCCTTTTTATATATGATACATTATTGTAGTACTATAGCATCAACCGTGCTTATCCTTGAGCCCATACATGCTGACAGTGCTATCTTTAAAATGTGTCAGCAAAAACATTTCACCGTTCGAATCGAAACATATTCCTAACGAAGACTTATCCATTTCCTGCGCTATGATCTGAATTAGGGAACCTTCCGAAGAAAGCTGTAAAATATTCCTGGATCCAGATCCCACCAAATACACGTTATCATCCCTGTCCACAGCAACACCTTGAGGTTCTAATAATTTCCGATGTTTAAAAGTAAAATATCTTGTACCATTGAGACCAAAACAATGGAGAGAATCATCTTTCAATACGGATATAAACAGACGGGTTTTGAAGGCATTTAGAGTTATATAGGTTTGCTTGGAACCGTCGCCACGAAACTTACAGTAGTATTTCTCCTTCCCATCCAGGTTAACAACACTCCAATAGTACTTCTTATCATCGTCGCATGGTCCTGATACTATGATCTCGTTTTGACTCACAGCTGCAAGCCCATAACAACGACGCTTGGTTGCAATCGTTCTAGTTTCTGTTATTGTGCCGTCTCCCACCGACAAGAACTGTATCTTCTTTTGACAAGGTAACGATACAGCTATTTCACTGTCTCCAGCAACGCATACATTGAATGGAAAATCATTAAAATGGAAACTGTTCACATAATTCAGCGAGGAGTCCAGAAGACAACATCTATTGTTGTTGCAGTCTGCTAGCATCACGTGTTTGTTGGGCAAATAAGTCACACCTGAATACCATGGACACTTGGAGTCCAGGCCTTTGATCTCTTTGACATAAGCGACCTCTGTCTTGCACCCTTTCAGCGGCTTGAATCCGTCAGTTATATCTTTCTTACCATCTTTTCTTTTAATTTGAAGTTTTCCGATTTCACTCCTTGGAGTATTTGCAATGGACGTAAGATGTGGATTGATCTCTAACTCCAACTCCAAACTGTCACTCTTCTTATACGTTTCTTCCATTTGTTTCTTGAAAAGGTCAAGTTGACTTCTCACTTTTCTGGACATGAGGAGGATCTGAGATTGCGTCGCATTTTCTCTCACACACTCTAAAATAACATTTGAGTTCCTGATTGCAGTAATCCGAGCATTGCATTCTTTGCGTATTTCTTCAGATCTCTTCCTTTCTTTCTCACAAATTCTTTCTCCATCGATCTTTACTCTTTTCTCAAGGTCTTCAAGAGCATTATTAATTGCTACCTTTATTGTCCTTATTTCACTTGTCAAATCATTTACCCGGGATTCGATATTCCTCAGGTTTGTCTCGTTAATATCGGTCAGTTTCTTCAGCCGATCTGAAACATTTTTTACCTGCTTGGATGTTTCAGATAAGTCTGGTACCTCACTATTAAGCTGAACCACATCAGAACAGGTGCGATGATTATTACTAAAGCAAGTGCCACACAACGGGAGCTCATGACTTTTGCAGTAAAGTTCCAGATGATTCTGATGATGTTCTGCGCAATTGAACATTGAACTGTTATTAAGAATGATATCCTGCTTGCATGCCAGGTCTTTAAATTTGATAATAGGGTGAGTCCTCGATATTCTTTGGTTACTATGAGATTTAGAGCATTTCTTGCACAATCCCTCTTCACATACAACGCACAAATCTTCAAGAGGAGAAATGACATTATCAGCCCGACAAACATCACATGCAAAGTCTGCTTTCACCCTCGCTTTTAACAGCAAAGACAAAAGAAGTATGTTAAGGGGAAATAAATACACCCATTTATCCAAGGGACTATCTTCTGCAGAAATAACGGTTTTACATACCGAACAACTGAATTCCTTTTGCGAACCACTTTTGGATGCGGTGCTAATTATATGAGACTGTAAACAGTCTTGGCAGAACGAATGAGAGCATGGCAGTCGTCGTGGGGACCTAAATACTTTCAGACAAAGTGGACAGTTCAAATCCTCAGACACTCTAAATTCAACGAAATCTGATGAATTGTCAATCGAAGCTGAATTTGAAGCTATCAGATCTTCACTCGCAGTCTCCATTTTAGGTGCATGCCATTTAACAAGTCTTAAGTGTATAGAGTAGCCGGTAATAAAACTTCCGGGTATATATTGATTTTATATGTATATTGATTTGTACCCCGTCTAAATTCGGCTTGCATTTATCCATTCCGAAAAATAGTTGGGTATCTAGACGACGTTAATGGGTGTGAAGGAAGATAAATAGTACACTGATACTGTTATCAAAAAGGATTTATTTACATGTTATCTGATTGATTTTTCGTAGGTTAGTATCCGCGTAAGCCGGACCTTTTACTTCGTCCGCCGTGTCTTTAGTTTTGTTTTTTAGTTAGGTAACCTAAAATAATACATGCGGGTTCGTTAGCAAAGAGACAAAAAATAAAAATGTTTGCAAAATTAGTTGACACAATTAATATAGACGCATTTGAGATCAGTCCATGGTAAATCTACACTTATAATATTTAAGATGTGATGTAGATACGTAAGATTATGAGATTTGATATTTATTCTTATACTTTTTCATATACACAGCAGGTAAAATTTGAAGATATATCCTTAGATATTTTTCCGTTGGTGGACTGATTTAGAATGCTAATCAATACTGATGACATTCAAATCTCTCTCTCTCTCTTTCTCTCTCTCTCTCTCTCTCTCTCTCTCTCTCTCTCTCGCTCTGTTGCTATTATATATGTAGAGTCAAAACTATTTATATTTAAATAGAACGATTAAATAAAATTAAAAAAAATTAAACATGAAGCTGATTTAAATATACATCAGTGATAATTGCAGTGTATATGTATTTTTTATTTGAAATATATTGCCATTAATTTTGATACCATGTATACATAAGTGAATAATTGTAAGTGCAAAGACTACTCATATGATCGGACTGGTTAGGAAGTTATAATTCATCCCAAGCAGGAATCGAACCTGCGCTTCTAGTATCGTAACCTATTGGTTAGCTTCGATGAACAAGCGCCTTAACATGCACAGCCATGCAATTATCCTCTTTCTTCTTGTACAAGCCGACGACCGATGCATCATTATGCTTTTGAAGTATAGTTCTTAGTGACCGCTTTGACAGAAAGAGCTCAGTCGGCTTCTGGTCAATGTGCAACCCTCAGACTTTGCAGACGTTACACTGGTACAGCATCCGCTTCGCCAATTGAGAGCATTTCACTTGCATTCTAGGTGGATTGGCAAATTGTATCTTATTGTTCACTTGGGGCGGTCGATCAGTTGCCTCTTCAATGACTGATGAGTAAGGATGATGTTGAAATGTGGTGCCGTCTCTAATCAGTTTTGGAGATGGTTCTGATGACCAGCCGATAGAGTATCTTCTGAGCATCATAAAAGTTCTTTATGCCATTCATGTCTGCGTAGGACTCATCAATCTTGTTGCTCAGCTAAGAGTCTTGCAAAAGTCCTCTTGATGCTGTTGAAGGCTGCCTTCATAGATGATAAAATGCTGTCATCTAGAGATGCTTTTTTTTGCAGCCAAATATTTTTCGTTCGTTTGATTTGGGTGTCAGTACTGACGTGAAGTGGGACCGAAGATTTTCGATGGAGCCGAGTACACATAGCCTCTCAAAGATATCTCGTTTTCCTCGAAGTTCATGGAGTTCGTATGAATTGTTATTCGTGCTCTGTACAGTTCTTCAACAACAACAAATAAACTGTTTCTTGTGTGCCTCGTTACTCTGACATCATGATGATCTCTTCTCCTTAAGATGAGATAGTCACTGAGATACCAGTACTTAGAGTGCAAGAGCATCTACTAATCTTGTTGCGTTTTGGCAAGCAGATAACTGTGTTAGTGATTAGAAGGTGGTGTTCAGTGCATTTCCTCAGTATGAGGAGTCCGTTGTTGTTGCATTCACTAAAGCCAACTGAACAAACTCTAACAGTGAAGTCACCAATATTTCCGATCCGCATGAAATCTGTCCGAGCTGATTCCGTGTGGTTGTCTAGCCCGAATAATGCGGTCAATGAGAACGATACAGTTGAACTCAGTATAAAGGGTCAAAGGTTCTGGAACAACAGACTTGCGTGGTTGCTGCTGTTGTGGGATTTAACGCCATTTTTCAGCACACGATAGGCTATGCATGGCGGCCAGTATAAATGGTGGAGAAAACCGGGAAAACCCCGGGAAGAACCACCGACCCACGAGAAGCTACCGGCAGACTTGCGTGGTAGGAAGGTTCTTGAGGGACAATTCAAAAGGCTGGGAGGAGCAGATCTACTTGGCCATTCTTTAACCATTTGTTAGGAGTTGCTAATCGGAAAGGAAATAATCGTGCAGATCGCCTTGATGCCGCGAGATGACATCATTCATTCACACATACACACACACACACACACGTACGTATATATATATATATATATATATATATATATATATATATATATATATATATATATATATATATATATATGGATTTAAACAAAAAAGTTTATGTCATTATATGTGCCGCAATCTAATACAACATTATGCTTGTTGATCCATTAGTACATTAACCATACGTGTTAATTGATTACATCCACCATATTTATTGATAAATCCATACATCAATTTTATATTTTGTTTACATTTTTCATATTTGTTAACAAATCCCATGTTTTGATCAAATCCGTACACAGACGACATCAGTTGCGATTCCTTGTTTTCAAAACCTTGATCGTATCCATTAAGAAACGACACCATTTTGTTACATCTGTTATTGAACTTTGTGCTCATGAGTTGGGAAGGATTTTCAGTTGTTATAGTTCAGTTTATGAAACGTGAAAGTTAAGGTCGTCATTATCATCATTACTTTGTAATATAAATGAATATCTCATTCACACGATTGTGTTAAGTGGTTTTAATAGATCCAACCTCATCCGGTTTCATCCTGTTACAAGATAAAGGGATTTTTTTTCCTGGGAAAAGAGTGATAATGAAATATTGATGAAATAAAGAAGCTACATTTTCTTTTAGGTATTCATGGAAGTATATGCCGTTCAAGTAGAGAAATATTTTAAATCGTGCATAAATGAATCACTAAATAGTATATTTGTTTAATTTGTATTAAGGTCAGCAGTGTAGCTGGATAATGTTGCATCTCAAGAAATCATCCATTTAGTTAGAAACCATACTTAGAAATTTCCACATAGATAACAATAAAGATAAGAGAGCACGAGATACTTAAAATTAATTTCGTTTTGACTTTTTTCTCTAAGTGATACTGTACATAAGTACTGCTAAGTAACGCTTAAGTCTTTGTGCTGAAAAAAATGCATGTTTTAGAACTGTTCCAACTATGTATGTTAAAATCGTCAAATAGGAGATGGGAGGGAAAAAATGATGTTACAGAAATAATATTACGAACTACAAGTAGAAAGGACCAGGCATTACCATCCAGAAACTTAAAGGCTCTGTTATATTTCATTCATTGTTTTTTTAAGTAATGAAAAGAAAGCTTTTCTAACATTAAATGGCGTCCGGCAGAAAAAGTAGGTCGGGTATTTATTTAAGGCAGAAACAATATCGTAATTGTTGAATAGTTGAGGGATTGCGCTTTACTTAAGAACACTCTGATGCTGTTAAGAGGTGGAGAAAGTGAGTTATATTTTAGGATCTGGTAATTATTGGTGCTTTGTTTAGACTCAGTTGTATGCCCATGCTGTTAAAGGTTATGAAAATCTTAGGTTTCTTCCCTTACAGGATTTGTTCAACATAACATACCAATAAATGTTTTTTTTCTGATTGAAGTAAACAGCAAGTTTAAGATGTTTCGAAAACCAAATCGACGCACATCCTGTGATAGGAATCCCATTAAGAAATTATCCTGTAGCAGACTTTACGAAATTTGAGAAAGCAGCCGAGACATACATTCCATGGACTAGTAACTACGCATGACACAGCCGAGACATACGTTCGATGGACTACTAACTACGCATGACACAGCCGAGACATACATTCCATGGACTAGTAACTACGCATGTCAGCATGTCTTGTTTGTCTCTACTAAATAACATTAACAATTTAATTTTGCATAGTTTTGTGATTGGCACCTTTCTAGCCAACGGAAACGGCTGTGACGAAAAAGCCATCATGCTCCATGAACAGACATGAGACATTAATTTAGGTATAGCACCGGTGTCACATTATGCCTCTTTGGAAACGGAAACAGATAGCAGTAAATATGGCATGGAGTAACTTTCGTAGAATATCTAACTATGATATAGCAAGCCATATTTGGAAAGCGAATTACAGCGAGAATTTAGTGTTCTATGGCATGGTGGTTAGTGTAAATATACCAATATTTTACCTTATATAGGCTTAAAATTTTTATCATTACCCCAATTCAAAAAAGAAACATAACTCTAGTTAGGTAGTATATTTTTTACTCATGTCATCTTTTTGACGTTGACAGTAGTTTACATTGCTCCATTGCAACACATAGGATAACTCATCGACCATGTCGAGGCTGCTTCTTCGTGCTAAAATGTATGACATGAGCTAGATGAGACTTGTCAGGTCAAATGAATCACATTTGTAGGTTTTGATTTATTAGAGCTATATAAATGTGACTGTTTGACCATACTGAAGTACAGATTTATGAATTTGTTATTTTATGTTGATGGCGCTAAATTTGTTGCATAAAACCCGTCCCGTGCACCGTTAAATACTCCGTTTCTTGATGCTGAGCAAGGACGGCCTCAGGTGATATGAAAAGGGAGACAACTCTGACGGTTATGATATCCGCTCTGTCTTATCTGCAGTTATCTGGTCATTTTCAGACCACGCTTTATCAGCAACTTGTTAATACATATGCTAACACATATCCAACAAAAATGACAGCTTAAATACACTACAAAATTCAACATGAACTTGTCTCCAAAGTACACTAAATTTAGAGTGATTAAAAAAGGGAAGCGAATTTCGCCAGATTAGGCAACACCAGCTTCTGAAAGTGCAATGAATGAATTACAAAAATATATAAAAATTAAAAAGTATTGGCTTGTATGTTTCTAAGTTATCTTTAAAATTCAGGAAGTGAAAATGACCAACCGGAGCAAGCAGTTTTTTTTAAATAATTATTGCTGAAGAAAACCATAAAAATTCTTTTTCTCTAAAAAGTAAACCCTGAGCAATATAGAGTGCCACGTTATGGTTTCTTCTCTCTATAATGTCATGATTACGTCATTTCTTTTATTAGTCAATCAGAAGTCGTTATTCTTGTACCTCGGAAGAGGTCACTTACCCTGTAGTTATCCCTATACCTTCTTCAACTTTAATTATAAATAAAATCCTAAAATAGCGCTGATTGTGTGTCACGCAAAGTCTGTGTCATGAAAACGATTTTAACATTTTATTACCTACTCATAAAGTTTTATTTTATATAATTGGAATAAGTGGTATTGAGAAATTAACCCTAGGTAGCCTTAGACAATTTTTGGTTACGGCGGCAGACGACGATACAAAATCTCACCTCTGAATGCACTCCTGTCAAAATAAATTCATATCCACTAACATGTATACATTTTCAAACTCGTCAGAAAACGGAGAAACCCAATCACTAAACAGTGGACACGGTGAAGTTTGTACTTTGATGATTACTCACTTTATTGTCATTCCACTTCTCCCCCAGCCTCTCCAAGTTTGAAAATCCCAAAAATTTCAAATCACGGAGAGCCTACTAAACAATATCTGAGATAATCTGTCTACAAATGGCGCTGATAATTGTACCCAGGGTATTACTTTAATAAAGCGGAAAGTGGACCATGAACAGACCGATCTCCAACAAAATCGTTAACTGAAACTTTTGAGGTAAACTCATAAAAGCAGAACTAGGAAAAATGGGTAGCCTCTTATTTATTTTGTCTACCAAAATTTAATCTAGAACCCGGCTGGCACCAGCGTGTTTCAACACTAGAATCGTCCATGTTTGCATAAAATATAAAATCATGCATTCTTGACACTACTGCAAATAATGGAGGATAAACCCATATATAAATTGTTGTTGTCTCTTTAATAACAGAAAACGATCTCAGGGATGATCATATAAAAATATATAGCGTTATGTAGAAAAGGTCTGAACGAACCAAACTGCGAATTTTCAATTTCTTACATTTAGTTACAAAATATTAATTAAATATTTTAAATATTTACCTAATATGAGCACACTTTGAGTGCAGAGTATCAAAATAAGAAAAAAGGCAGTAAAAAGGAGATGGTCCCCACATTTTAGACAGGTGTGAATATTTCCGAAAAAATTGTTGTTTACATTGCATTATGAGACATAAATGCACTGATCACTCAGATTCCTAACGAGCCAATTAATTAGCAACATTATGCACATACGATTCTTACAGTCAAACATGCTCTTATAGCCACCTTTGTACGACATCCACCTCCGTCAACTATAAAAACAGCCACCTTTGTAAGACAAATACCTTTGTAAGACAATCACATTTGCAAAACTGCCACCTTTATCAAACAGTCGTATTCATTAAGCCTAAGCATAATGTCATAAATTTGGAGCATGCGCATTTGGTTATAGCGCCTTGTTTTAAGGAATTCTTAGATTTGTGTGATTATTTGTGTGATTATTGGAATTCGGCGCAACGGAAATATCCTTAGCCCGAAATAATTAACTATTTACTAGGAGCAAACATCACGGAGTGAAGTGTTAGTGAGTTTCCATGATACCATGGTTCACTAGTAGTGAATTGAGGACAAAACCGAATGAATGTCCCTGTCGTGAGATAGTCCATATTAAAATCTAGTGGTGTACATTGGTGGTGTGACTGCAGGGCAGTATTTACAGTAGGAAACCGGTAAATTACACAAAGGAATAAATAAGAAGGGACTCGACAGATACCGTTTATGTCGCCATAGGGGCAAATATGATGCAGTGATATTGGCGAAATGTGCCTGGAAAGCACACATTGACTGGCCTAAGGTGGCGGAGTTAAAATAGTTCCCAGTGTTAGGGGATACTCGCTTAGGTGTATACGTGGCTGCAACGAATACTTCTTGTACGATATGCAGATAAATCAGGTGATTATGCAGTCAGTAAGAAAACAGATTTTTAAAAATATAAAACACCTTTTTGAGCAAATAATGTTACAGCCAGTTTTCTGATGAATAATCTTCAGAAGTTTGAAATTTAAACTTAAAGAATTGAGAGACGTATTTATATAGAGTAACCATAAATAGTCTGAAACATACAGTATAAAGTAAACTTTTTGTAACGATTTATAGTAGTGTAAGCGTACCGTTAGTCCTTGTCTCGAGCCCGTCTTGACCTATATTTGTCCGCTATTCGTATGACACGGTCGTGATCGTGTGAGTGTAAAACTAAATTCCAGTATGTAAAATTCAGACGGGAGGCACAGCATCATATAAAATAATGAAATCAGCTGATAACTATTTATCATGCAAATAAAGTTCAAGTACTATTTCCTTCTTTATCTTGTAAAACAAACCTGTAATCGCATATATGACTTGTATCCAACCCAGTGACATAAAAAAAACCCCAAAAAACTGGCAGTTAAATAATATATCTCATGCTTATGAATGTCCGCTGAAAGAAAAGGTTGTTAACGATAATATGGTATTCTCGAAGATTATCTCATCCATTTTTGTTCGCAGCCAATCTTAAAATATGAAATGAGTTATCGAGGCACTATTATTTTGAGTTTAAAATCAATACTTGGCATGATCCCCTCCCCAGCCGAGTCATACCAAAGACTTCTAAAATTGGTACTTACAGATGCCTCGCTTGGTGCTTAGCATTAAGAGGTTCGAGTTAGGACTGGGCGGATAGGTGTAAGGATAGTGTGAATGGGTGGGACATCATGCTACATGATACCCCAGTGCTAAACATCACTAAAAACAATCACACTGCAGACATCGATATGACTGAACAATTGTTAAAGCTACGTTAAAAATCCAAATCACACACACACACACACACACACGCGCGCGCGCGCGCGCACGCACGCACGCACACTTCAACATGAAGTGAGCTATCGAGGTACTTTTACATGTATTATTTTGAGTTTACTGTCACTACTTGACATGATCCCCTCCTAATTTGCATAACCGAATACTCTTTCTAATGTTCGGGGAGAACAACGGGTGCTGTATATAGTTCCCCGTAAATAATTATGGGGTACAATCATAATAGCTAAACAATATGCAGAATTGTATCTGCATTAAGTCTTTTAGTAAATAACCGATAATTAGAGTAAATAATTATTCAGTAAAATAAAACCTCTAGGTAATCTCGTTCCTTTCTGGGGAAGAAAATAAAGTTTAAAGTGCAAGCATCTGTTTTCACCTTTTTTTTGGAACATAAATATGTAAAACATTTTTGTATAGAAACTCAAATGCAGTTGCACAGGATGCAGTACGCTGTTACGACTACCATAATACTCAACCCTTCGTTTTACATCGAAAATACTGTACAACCTGCATTTATTAGTACGTGTACCTGCATATGCTACTACAAAAAAGGCTAATATTCAGTAGATCTGACAGGCACGCACGAGGTCATGTTATGCTGACCTTTCAATTTACCAATTAAATCACACATACTATTTACTGCTGAAAGTGAAAAACGGCATTTTGAACCATAACTGTATCCTAACAGTAATCGCAACCCTTCATCGGATAGGCTTCTTACAAGTTATGTTTTGCAAAGTACAGGGTTTGCCCTAAAAGGCTTCCAGTTCCTTCTGCTTTTTATATTCTGGCTAGGTAAACGGCTCACGGGAATTATTGAAAATGTATGTTTGGGAAGGTTTACTTGGAAGAAAGAACAAAAAAAAAATGTAATTCAAATAGATATCATTAGTTACATACATTTACTGTGGTGTACCGAATGTTATGATCGTCCTGAAAGGCGACAGGTGATTATGTTCAGGACAGTCATGATCCTCCGTACATCATGGTAAACTAGCATGTCATGAATTTATTACCTCATAAACCTTGTATAAACTTTGATGAACATAAGAATATCCTAGCCTTCATTGTAGACCAGACGGACGACTGTGTCCATACAGCGCACTAGTTGTAGAAGTTACCTCCCTTG
Organism: Sinohyriopsis cumingii; assembly: GCA_028554795.2. Taxonomy (NCBI): domain Eukaryota; kingdom Metazoa; phylum Mollusca; class Bivalvia; order Unionida; family Unionidae; genus Sinohyriopsis; species Sinohyriopsis cumingii. The sequence goes on from CM068826.1 coordinate 98,735,878, forward strand.
GGCCAACATAATGAAACAAACAAACTGCCGAATGACTGACGAACCAGTCTAGTCTAATTAAAATCTAGCCTTTTTTTTTGAGAAAAATTTCCATTGATAAATAACTCACTTCTTTATATGGTAAGCGTATTGCTCATGTGTGAACTAAACTGACCTTAAGCAAAATTTTTTTTTTTTTTTGTAAATTATTCTCTTATTAATCAGGCAAGCTAGAATGGGTTCTTATATTTTCGTAACTTAAATTTTGTTCAAGTATTCTTTCGTTCATTGATTATTATAGGTTTGTGTGAACATATCACATAAGTAGGTATATAATTTAATATATGTCAAAAAAGGACACATATATGAGTTTGGTAATAATTAATTTACATATCATTACACTAATCAACACATAAAATTATATTTAGTACCCCCGACGGATGTCAAATTTGTATGTACCGAGGACGTAGAAGCTATGAACTACATTTTCTATCAAAACTTAAATTTATTTAAACTATTTTCCTCTATTGCACAATATTATTTGTTTTTAATGTACAAATAAAGATAAATCAATGCGCTTTTTTTATAACCCCGAATGAAGTTTTAGTATGTTCATATAGGTATAATATCAACTAGGGGCGTCCAACCTCTTTTGGCTGTAGAGCAAAACAAAGTAAATGCTTAGGGTCGCGGGCCGCATAACAGGAACAGCTTGATAATCAAATATTATTACATGACACTAATGACATTCTTATTAAATGGTTGCGATAATATTGCTATATGGCCATGGGCCACACAGTGTGAAGGCCGCGAGTAGGACACCTAATACAAAAGATGTCATTCACTATATTCACTGTTTTTAGTAGTGAAGTGGGACACTCTAGGGACTAGGGGACTTCCATGTTAAAAAGGGTATATCCACTCTGGGGACTATGTAAAATTTAACATAGGAGAAAAAAAATATCCACTCTGGGGACTATGTAATTTATCATGGGAGAAAAAAAATATCCATTCTAGGGACAAGGGGAATTTAACATGGGAATAGAGTGTGGGTCTATCTAGGGACAAGAGGAAATGGAACAGGGTCGGGACCCTATTTTAATATGGTCCCGACCTGATGGGTCTATGGAAAGGGAACAGGTGAAAACTGAAACAGGGAGGGGTCTCTATTTTTTCATTTTTTAAAAAAAAAATAAAAAATTAAAAAAAATGGGGTATGCAATTGAAAGTCTATCTCTTTTCGAGAGATGTGGGTGGCCCTGAAAAGGGCCTTTGGGTTTATATATGCCCTTAACATAAAGGGCATCTGTGACTTCTTCTTGTCCTTAGGCTTCGTCTAATGGTAGGACCATACAACTAACACTCTTTTGAGGCATCCTTGCCTCTCCATGTAAATCCTACGTATCCATAGGCTTGTGGCGGTCCTATGGACAACTGTCCATTCGGATCGGTCATACATCTGTATGTCCGTCCTGAACATCATTGTTGACACAAGGGTGGAAGATTCAACGTCAGTCCACATGCTGAGACGCCGAGAACGGGTGAATCAATGTAGTGAACTGCGTTTATTTATAGGTAGAGGAAGGATTGATACGGATTGAGTTCATTGACCAATCCAAACACGCGTTAAAAATTCAGTCAGCCCGCATCCAATCCGAAGAGAGCAGTCTGTGACGTCACGTGGTCTATATAGATTCGCTCAATTCATGCGACAGTTATTCAACATGACGGAAACTCAGAAAACGATAAATTGGGGTGCACCAGCAATGGAAATCACCCAAGGGAACCCGGACTTACTTTCAGAAGAGGTAAAATGGGATTTTGTGGATTTTCTTACCTCGCAAGAATTTGTTCCGGAACCTTCGTCACCTTCTTCATTACCGCAAGTGGAGAATTTTAGACAGAGACAGAAAGAAGAATTGGAGAAATTTATACAACAGCAAAAGGAAGCGGAACAAGCTTTTCTCCTACAGCAACAACAGCAAGAAGAAGAGGTAAGAAAAAAACAACAACAACAAGAAGCAGCAGCAGCAAAGAAACAAGAGGGTGAAAATCAAACGGTCCCGGTACTGTTAGACATTTTAGCGGAGTTAAGAAGTCTGAAACAAATGTATCAGACTTCTTTATTATGACCGAAGAGAATACGACCTTCCCGAGCTAAACACTCCAACCCTGTGACTAAGCCTACCGTGCCACCCTTAGTGATTTCAACCAAATCATCATATCATCAACAGTACGCAGTCCAGAAGTAGGCCTTGGCCGTGGCAAAGGCTTAAGACAGTTAAAGTTGATTGCTTAAACTCACCCCTACACCAAAAAAGGCCCTTTTCAGGGCCACCCACGTCTCTCGAAAAGAGATAGAATTTCAATTGCCAACTTCCATTCAAACTCAAAAAAAAAAAGGAACCCATTTTACCCCTATAGTACTTGTTTATGAGTATGTGAGTGTACGTTCTTATTTTAAAATCAAAACCCAAAGACACTTACCTTATATAATTAATTTATTCTTTTATCAATATTTACAATCCAATTCACAATTCACAAAATAGCACTTTAAAAAGTTCATAGACTTCTGTTTCTTTGTTTACTCTCTCTGTTTTTTCAATTTCTTCACCGTCACAGTCTTTTCCTCCTCTTCCTTCTCACTTTCTTCCCTTCTTCTTTTCTTCTCCTGTTTCTTTTTCTTCACCTGTCTACTTTCTTCCTCCTCTTCTTCCTCTCCAGAATCCCTCTCTTCTTGCTCCTCTTGTTTCTTAGGGCAATCTGGAGACCAATGTCCTTTTTCTTGACAATAATAACAGGTATCTTGACTTTTGTCTTTTCTAACCCCTTTTTTCTATTTTGACGGTCTGGACACTCTGAAGACCAGTGCCCTTTCTTCTGACAGATATAGCAAGTATCTTCACTTTTATCTCGAAAGGAAGGAGAGTAGTCCGTCGGCTGGTCTGAAGAAAATTTTCTAATAACCCCTCGCAACGCTCTGATGAAACGTTCCATCTGGGTAGTCTCTTCCATCGTCGTGCTCGGTTTGAGAGTGAAATGAATATTGAAAGGACAAGACATATACCCTTTATATACACTGGTCTGCCATGACTATAAATTAGTCCATGGTGTTTAAATTTTAGTCATTTGACTTTTTGCTATCAAGATGAAACGATCCAATTCATTTGAGAAGAAAGAAGAAGAAAGTAAGAGGCAGAAACGTGATCTATCGCCTCGTACCAGAGCTGAAGTCTTGGCACAAATTCATGCCAGTGATTTTGAAGAGGACATGAGTGAACCAGAATCCGAACCCTCTAAACAAAGTTCACCACCCTTAGTTAACCCTGAAAAATACTATTCCATTCGAGAGACAGAAAAGCGCTCCTCTAGAAAATTTAGAACCACGGCTTACAAATACACGGTAAAGTTTAAAGATTTCAAGTCCGACGTACCCTTAGAGAAAGCAGAAGGGTTCATCACCGGGGTGTGGGATTGTTTGCTTACCACACTCAAACGACAATGTCAACCCAAAGAAGACGATCGCTTGAGACTTTCCATTCAACACGACGGTTTGAAATCCCTGCCTGGATTGAGTTTAGCGGCCCTGCAGAATTGACCGCTTCCAAAGTCATGGACAAGATTCAACACGTACAACAATCCAATGACCAGTTTGACATCACCGATGGAAAAGCCACACTGGACATGACCCACGTCTCTCCTCCTCAAGGGACTGGCCGCAAAAAGGTCTTATTGGTGGACGGCCTTCGTAACACCAAAACAAGCCTCGTCCGAATTAACAACCCTCAAGACCAGATGTGTTTAGCCAGGGCTATCGTGGTGGGACGAACCTATGCCAACAAGAACGACACGGCAGAATGGAAAAGAGAATGGGAGAACATTCGAAAATCGAACCGAGCCAAACAACGAAATGAAGCAGAACTCCTGCTACAACAAGCCAAACTGTCCAAAGACACATCCTGTGGCATTCCTGGGATGCAAAAATTGCAAGATGCCCTAGCTCCACGATACACCTTGAAAGTACACCCTCAAGAAGTGCGTGGGCCTCTTGTTTCGAGGCCAAGATTTTAAGGACGGAAAATACATTCACCTTTATCATCACGATGACCATTTCGATACCATTACCAGTATCACCGGATTCGTGGGATACAAATATTACTGTGAGAAATGTGACCGTGGTTATAAAAATCGAGAGCAACACAAACATTGCGGATCGAAATGCTCAGGATGTTTGGCCTCTCAACCCTGTCTGAGCGAAGGGCAAGAACCAGTGCATTGTCCAGCTTGTCAGCGCACGTTTGTCAGTCCTACCTGTTACCAACAACATCTGAAGACGCAAGGTTCACAGCAGAAATGTGCTTGTCAACTGCTGAGATTGTGCCTCACGTGTGGACAAGGCATATGTACCAATAATGCCAAGGCACACGTATGTCGAGGAAAGAAAAAATGTCACATTTGTCACCACATCGTGGACTTGGAACACCAATGTTACGTGCAAACATAAAAACCCCAACAAGAGGAAGAGGACGGTCACAAGAAGAAGAAAGGCAATTTCATCTTTTTCGATTTCGAATGCATGCAAGAGACTGGCATTCACATTCCTAATTTCTGCGTGGCTCATCGAGCGTGCGAGAAGTGCATTCAAGAACCTATCTTCAGTCATTGCCCTCACTGCAGCAAGATTCCCGGAGGGCGTGAAAAAATCTTTCGGGGACCGAACACGCTAGCCGATTTCGCCCGATGGGTCTTAGACCCCATCGACAAGACGTGGAGCCAAGAGGACATCGAACGTTATGGAGATTGTCATCGTCATGCCACGGTGATGGCTCACAATTTCTCCGGATACGATGGACAGTTTCTTCTCAGATACTATACGGAACAAGGCACCGAGCGCCCTAAAGTCACTTTGAACGGAGCCAAAGTCATTTTCATGCAAGTGGGACAAGTACAGTTTAAAGATTCGATGAGCTACTTGGCCATGCCTTTGAGCCGAATGCCTAAAACATTTGGAATTACAGAAATGGCTAAAGGGTATTTTCCTCACTTTTTCAATACCGAAGCCAATCAACACGCCGTTCTACCCCATTTACCTGAGGATCACTATTACGACCCCGACAACATGCGTACCGAACAACGAGACGCCTTCTACGCTTGGTACCAGGCTCACGCCTCCGACCCTTTCGACTTTCAGGAAGAAATGCTAAAGTATTGTAGTTCCGACGTGGACATTTTACGGCGATGCTGTGAAAAATTTCGAGAACTGTTCATGGAACACGGAGGGGTCGATCCTTTGAAAGAAGCTTGCACCATTGGCAAAGCGTGTTCCTTAGTGTACCGCCAACGATTCATGCCTGAAAACACCGTGGCTATCATCAGTCCTCAAACGACCAACTATGTCAAACGTCAATACTCTGTCAAAGCCCTACGCTGGTTACATTACTTGTTCAACAAGGAAGACAAGCGGATTCAGCATGCCCGCAATGGAGGGGGCGAAAAGACCATCGGAACGCATTCGGTCGATGGCTGGGACTTAGAAAACCCCAAGATCGTGTACGAGTTTAACGGTTGCTTATTTCACGGATGTCCCGTCTGTTACCCTGACGCGGCACTAAAAATCAGTTTTTACAACGAACCATGGAAGACTTGTACCAGGCCACTTGTCAGCGACACCTAAAGTTAGAACAGGAAGGATACCAAGTGGTGGAAATGTGGGAACACGAGTACGATCACCGTTTGAAAACCGATCCCGAGTTTAAACGCCTCGTGGAAAGTTACCAGTTCATGGACCCCCTGAACCCGAGGGATAGTTTGTACGGAGGAAGGACCAATGCCACCTGTTTGCTGTACCAAGCTGACGAAGAGAAAGGAGAAGACGTGTGTTCGCTGTATCCTTACGTGTGCAAATATTGTCGCTTTCCTGCAGGGCACCCACAATTGTTCACCGAACACATTGACCTGAAAAACATTCGACAATACGAAGGCTTGATCAAGTGCAAAGTTTTGCCTCCCACGGACTTGAACCATCCCGTCTTACCTCACCATTGCCAAGGCAAACTGGTGTTTCCATTGTGCCGTACTTGTGCCGAAACGTGCAACCAAGATCAACCTTGTCAGCACACGCAGGAAGAACGGGCCTTGACGGGGACGTGGGTCAGCGTAGAATTGTTCAAAGCTTTGGACATGGGATACCAACTGTTAGAAGTGTACGAAATTTGCCACTTTCCCAAGACACAATAATACCACAAGGGTGACCCCACGCAGAAAGGCATTGTCGCAGACTACGTGGATGCCTTTTTGAAACTGAAGCAAGAAGCCAGCGGCTATCCTTCCTGGTATCACACTCCCGAAGACGAAAAGACATTCAAAGAGAAATACTGGGCACAAGAAGGCATCTCTTTAGACCACATCGAGAAAAACGAAGGCAGGCGATCGTTTGCCAAAGTGATGTTAAATTGCTTGTGGGGTAAAATGGCACGACGACCGTGTTTACCCAAAACGGAATATTTGACCGAACCTTCCCGCTACTTCCAGATGATTCACGACAAACCCAAATACATGAAACACGTGGACGTCGTTCGCGAAGGTTTGATCTTAGTGAATTACGAAGAAGATCTGGACTTTGTACAAGACGACCCCTTTGGAAATGTCATCATTGCGGCTTACGTGACAGCTCATGCTCGCTTAAAATTGTACGAAGCTTTAGAACTGTTAGGGGAACGTGTCCTGTACTTTGACACGGACAGCTGCATTTACATCCATCACCAGACTCAACATCACCCTGACATAAAAGGAGACCGTTTAGGAGCCTGGAGAGACGAGCACCCCGACGACAAGATTCTAAGTTTCGTCAGTGGTGGTCCTAAAAGTTACGGCTACAAATACCGGGACAAACAAGAAGAAGTGCACACGACGTGTAAAGTGAAAGGCTGACTCTGAATTATCGTACCAGTCGTGTGGTCAACTTTTGGGTATTGAAAGAAGCCTTGCAGTCTAGAGAGGATGAACACTTTAAAGTGACCACCTATCAGCCCAACAAGATTGTACGTTTACCCACTCACCACATCGTCAGTCGACCCTTGGAAAAAGTCTATCAAATCGTGTACCAGAAGCGAGTGCTGCTTCCCAATCACTTTGCTGTATGGACATGTCGGTATAAAACATTGGCTGCAAGAGGATAGCCACCCACCAGAAGTATGACTTCGCCACAGCAAGAATCGAGTGAGAATCCAGTGAGAACTCCAAGTTCAAACCCTACCATTTTCCAGTCTTCTTACCTGACTATTGTGATTGTGCCCGTCGATTGGAAACGTTTCAAGCATGGCCTACAAATAGGGAAGGATTACCTTCTTCGCATGTTTTAGCTAGAATAGGATTTGTCTACTTAGGACCTGAGACTGGATTGGGATACGAAGTACAGTGTTTCGCTTGCGGACTGAAGTTACGATGGATCTATGTATCTATAAAGATTCAGCTATTCTGGAACATACTCGATGGTCTCCGCACTGCCTTTACCTTTCTATGGCCTTTCCACCCATTACACTACGGTACAATTATGACGGTACCTTAGAGACGGTACCTTCCAAAACTAGACATAAAAAAGGAACGATGTACAAGCTTGAGACTGCATTGCGACTAGTATAAAAAGGGGCTATGGTCAAGATCAATAGTTCATTGTGACTACCAAGACCAAGCGAACAAGATGAATGCTTTCAGAGAAACACAAAACAAGTTCAGACAGGCACAATTCAAGTTTGGGGCTTCTTAAGTCGAACGCGATTGTGAGCCTTGCGATGGGAACGATGCTGTACGTTGTGACCTTAGCGATTCCGTAAAGCATCATGGGAACTTTGTTCTCACTACCCCTATCATGGAAAGTGATGCTGTGCGTGTCAAACCTGAGGGATGCGAAAGCGATGCCGCTCGTCCTCTTGGACACTTTACTGGGTTTCGTTTTAAAGGTGAATGTTCACCTTCACGTCTACCCCCCTACGGATGTCATCCAGCCCTGAGCAAACTCCTGTCCATGTCACCCAACCCTCATCGAAACGAACCTGTGAAAGACCAATATTCGTTTCCTGTGCGTTCGTCGGAATACTGCAACTCTGAAAATCGTCTTCAATCGTTCAATGGAAAATGGCCTAAGTATCTGGGAGGACCAACCCCCGAAGAATTAGCCAGAGCTGGATTTTTCTACTTGGGCGAAGGGGATAAAGTCAAGTGCTTCAGTTGCGGTGTGTCACTTCACCACTGGGAACCACAAGATTCGGCCTACCTAGAACATACTCGTTGGTCACCGAATTGTCATTACTTACCCTTAGTGGGACCGAGACATTAAAGTAACTTACCATGTCGTTGAAGAAGAAACCAGATTGGCTAGGGGTCAAATGTTGGACATCACCGAGACCAGTATTTAAACTTCATTTCAAAAGCGATATTGAATCATTACCTAAAGAACTGCAAGAGAAGATTTACAAAGAAGTTTGGCAGGGGCTTGCCAGAGTGAAATCTCAATGGGTGACTGTAGAACTTTTGTGCCGAGAAATTCACAAGAGGAAAGTGAAAAAAAGTCAATCAGTGTGTTAGATTTCTCTGGGTCAAGTGTGCATTCATCCTATTATATTACTCTAGTCCGTTTACATCAAAAGAATTCAATGAGATTCTTGGACGTTACCCTGAATGGCAGTGGTCAGAAATTATTCACTATGTGGATTACTTTTACTCTAGAAGAAGATTGTGAATTGTACGGACTGACCTATTGATGGGTACTTTACAAGAGAACATTCGTGCTTTGCCTGTGGAGTTGAGAGAACGCATTTACCGAGAGCGGGTCAAAATATAAGTGAAACGTAAAGAACAGTTGCATCCGTTACGTCACCAGATGTTTAACCACTGGTACCTGAATGGTATAAAAGAACTGATTCGTCAGAAATTGTTTCAGTGGTCAGACCTTGTTGAACACTTTGAGTTAGTGAATGAACGAAATGTTCATCATTTTGGTTACTTCGAGATTCACCTAGTGCATCGCATTGAGGAAGACAAGTTAAAGGATTACCAACATATTTTACGTGGAATCTACTTAGAGGAAGAGGAAACTTCTAATCGAACTCTGAAGTTTAGGTTACAGTATGCAAGATTTAGATTCCCCACTGGAGAACGAATATCTGTGGCTAGAAAGTACGTGTATTGCTTCCGAAACAAAGAGAGTATAAAAACAGGAATCCATGTCACGACTTTTATCACATGTGATTGAACAGATTCCGTGGAAGGAACTCAATGACCATATTCAAACCGTGGATCATTACCATCATTTATTACAAGAACTGTATCCATTCAATTTGGGTCGACAAGTGGTGTGTGTCTTAGTGACTTGTTTTCTGGGATTTCGTTTACCAGCCGATTCTTTGTGGGCTCTTTACGATCAGTACTTACCACCCCAATGGCCTTAAATATTCACGAGAGACTCCTTTTGCTCAAAGCCTTACGTTTTCATCTGGATACTTCTCGACCTCTACGGGAAAAAAAGATTCGTCAAATTTTAGCTACCCAAGACGTGAATGACGATGTGTGTGTAGCTTGTGACCTACACCCCCACTGGACAGATGTCCGTGGCTGGAAAAAATGGGGTTTTGAAGCTTGGACCCAAGAAGTGGCCCAGTATGCTCGAGAGTTGTTGTCCTTCCTTTCAATGTCCAAAGAAAAAAGTTACTTTTAAACCTGTGTTGGTGACGGTACCAGAAGAAGAAGAACCCGTCACCCAGGACAGGACTGTCGTGGACATGCCTGAAAGACACTTTCGGGAGGACACTTGTGTGACCTTACCCCCTATAGAACTGGTTAGAACCTTACCCAAAACATGTTGTACAGACACTTGTTTCTATTCCACGTTGATGATTTTGATGTGCCTTTTATCCTTGTACTTAAGCCTTTGGCTTTTATGTATTTTTGTCTTTCGTATTCATGTTTAAAACATTCAATAAACGTGTTCTGAAAAAAGTATATAAACTCTTGTCTTGTTTGTTTTCGTGTCACAAGTGACATTCCTAACACTATGGCTACCTCTGCTGTCTCTGCTCCCTCTTCCTCTACTGTCAAAGTCATCGACGAACACTTAGATCGTGCCAGTTGGGAGGCTTTGTATCTTCGCCATCCAATTAACATTCTCATTGCTGGACCTAGCGGTTCAGGCAAAACCGAATTCGTCAAACGTTTGATCGAACATAAACATCATTTGATCGGTCGTCCAGCTCAACGCATCGTGTGGTGTTACAAAGAGTGGCAATCGGCGTACAGCCTCTTGCGAGAAAGTCAAGGCGATTCCATCGTGTTTGTGAAAGGCATTCCTAAAGAAGACGACGGCATCGTCTCTGACTCCCGTCAAACCCATTTGGTCATTTTCGACGACATGTTAGGAGAAGACGAAGAAGAAATTAAACTGTGGTTTACGCACAAAGGGCATCACCGTAATGCCAGTGTCGTTTACATCACCCAAAATTTGTTTCAACAAAGTAAAGCCCATTGCACCATCAGTCTCAATGCGCATTACGTGGTCTTGTTTAAAAGCCCTCGAGATAAATCACATGTGCAAGTCTTAGCCAAACAGTTAGGAACGCCTTGGCTGACTCCGGCGTACGACGATGCCACTCAATGATTTGCGATTTCGTACCCACTTGTTTCACCACTGGTGCCAAGACGGAGGGCCTGTCCTGTACACGTCTCCGTCCTCGACTTAACTTCACTTAACAAAAAAATCTATAAAAACCTCAGACACTTTTCGTCTGTCTCACACACAGCTTGAACATGACGTCCCTTCAGTCGCATCTTCCCATCAAATTCATTCGTGCCTTGTATGGCATCATTCGAGAAAAAAATCCACAAATACGAGCTCGTGTCTTAGAAGCTAGTCTCAAAGAAGTCTTACGATGGTTCATATTGACAGCACGTCAATTAATCCAAGGAATCATTCAGATTCCTCATCAAACCAAACGCTTTTTTGATCGAAACAAAGTCGCTTTGGTCGAACTGGCCGATCCCCGCATCGACACTCAAACCAAAAAACAAATCATTTTGAAACCTGGAGGGAGCGGTACTCTACGAGGGGTCATCATTCGCTCTCTCTTAAGATGGAATCCTAATGCTCCCAAACTTCTCCGCAAGAAAAAAGTCAAACGAAGCTCCAAGAAGAAGAAAAAGAGCCACGGTGCCAAGGCCAAGTCCCCAAGGAGACCCGTGTCTCCAAGAACTTATCCAGTGGCGGGACCCTCCTCTTACCAGTCACCACCCCAGAAAAAGAAAAGCCCCCAGAAAAATAAACAGAGAAAAAGTCCTTAGAAAGAGAAAAGTCCACAGAAGAAAACTAGTCGCAAGAGAGGCACTTCGGCCAGGACACAACCTTACACTCGCAAACCACGACCTGCAACGGCGGTGACCGCGTCTCCGGTAGCCTCAGGTTCATTCACTTCTCCGTTGATGACACCAAGAACTGAAGAGTACTTGGAGACGTTGATTACACCAAGAACATCTCCGTTAATGACCCCAAGAACTTCTCCAGTGGCAGGTCCCTCCAATTTAGCGGCAGTGGCCGCTGCTCACAAAGTACCTTCTCCCAAAATCAAAGTTCAAGAAAGATAGGGCATGTTACAAAGTTTACTGGATTTGTCCAAGCAAGAACTGGCTCGATTTAGTCCGTTACGTACCCCTGCACGACGTGTCATGTCGTGTCAAGTTGATACGACGTAAAGACAACCAGTGGCGATGCGTTCCAGTATAAAAAGGCCTGTGACTAAGTAGGGGTATCAGTGTTTTTGGTGCTGAAGACTCAAAGATGTCACCCTCCAGAAAACATCCCTCTTCTAAACAACCCCAAGGAAAGAAAAGGAAAGGACTGCCTCCTCGTTTAGTCAAACATGGGGACATGTTATCTGTCCTGTCCAAAGCTTCTCCACCCTACGAAAAAAACCTCATTCAATCAGCTTCCAAAGAGGTCATCGATACCGTGTGCGAATGTTATTTGAACGTCTTGAAAGGCACGATCCCTTTGTCCAAACACCAGAAACAATGCTTAGGCAAACATCGTCACGTTCTTCGCCAAATGGTTCAAAAGGAAATCCCCATTCGTCAAAAGAGGAAGATGTTGGTCCAACGTGGAGGAATTTTACCCCTTTTGCTAGGCCCATTACTGAAAGGAGTCTTGGGAACCATGTTGGGAGGACTGGTGGGAGCAAGATAAAAAGGCCCTCTGAAGTCCCAAGATCTCAAAATCGACCCCTGACATCCCATGGAAGGACGAAAACTAGCTTTAGTGCCTTACAAACGATGGATGGAATACCATCGTTGGCAAGAACAACGCACCCCGCATTTACCTCCCAATCCCAATTTGAGCGAAATGTCCCAGTTACAACACGAATTGCAGTCCTTGATGGATCGCCAAGATTTGTCCGAAACAGAAAAATCGCAAAAGTATGGTCAACTCTTGCAACGACTGCAACTCTTTCACCAGAAAGCCTCAGGCGAAAAAGCTCTTCCCACTCTGAAAGATTTTAAGACCTTGATGAAAAGTCCAGCACCATCACCAGTACCACCACTAAAAGTGACCAAGACAGAAAAAGGAGAAGAAGAAGAAGAAGGGTTTCAAACTCCACCAGAAAAAGTACGCAAGTTAACAACACCACCTACCTCCAGAATTGGATGGATTAAAAAGATGATGACCACCCCTTCTTCATCACAAGAGAAAAAGAAGGTGAAGACAGAAGTGAAGACAGAAGTGAAACAAGAACCGATATCCCCTGTTCAGACATCCTCCTCCTCGACACCTATTGCCGGTCGCACACGCAAAGCATTGCAATCCAAGAAAGTACCCCAAGAGAAAAAGAGTAGCATCCTCCAAGAGTGGGTGTCTTATTAACAAACAAGCAAACACAAAAAATGGAAAAAGTGTTAGCCAGCATTTATTACGATCCCTTCCATCCTGCAGGTTACGCAGGAGTTCAAAAATTGTATCGTGCTGCCAAAACTCGACTGAAAAGTCTCCGTTTACGTCAAGTGCAACAATGGTTACAAGAACAAGCTACCTACACTTTACACAAACCCATTCGACGCAAGTTTTCCAGAAGTCGCACCCAAGTGGAAGGCATCGATCATCAATGGCAAGCCGATTTAGCCGATGTCTCTCATTTGGCCAGCTACAATCGTGGCTACAAATATTTGTTTTGTGTCATCGACGTCTTTTCCAAATTTGCCTGGGTCGTACCCTTGACTTCCAAATCGAGCAGCGAGTTAGTGCTAGTCCTCCAACGAGTGTTGAAACAAAGCGGTCGTCAGCCTCTTCGATGGCAAACTGACAAAGGCACCGAATTTCTGAACCAAGCGTTCTAAAAAGAATTAAAGAAACGTGACATTCATTTTTTTACCACCGAGAATCCCGAAACCAAAGCCAGCATCGTGGAACGTTTTCAACGCACATTGAAAGAACGCATGTGGAAATATTTTACGCATCATCATACTCTGAAGTACATCGACATCTTCCCGCACCTGGTGCAAGCGTACAACCAATCTTACCATCGAAGCATCGGACGTGCCCCGCAAGAGGTGACCCCCGAAAACGAAGTGCTTGTGTTTGAGCGCCTGTTTGGTACGTCCCCGACGAGGGCTGTCCCCAAGAAAAGTGGAGTGTTGGCCGTAGGATATTGGGTACGCATTGGCAAAACCAAACGCACTTTCGACAAAGGTTACTTACCTAACTGGACTACCGAACTGTTTCGTGTCACTGGACGAGTGCATGGCCGTGATCCTACCGTCTATAAATTGGAAGACATGAACGGAGAAGTGCTCAAAGGAACGTTTTATTTGCCCGAATTACAACATGTCACCAAAAAAGAAGACGACGTGTACGACATCGAAAGCATTCTCGAACGCAGAACCCGTAAAGTAGGCAAACGACGAGTCAAAGAAGTCAAAGTACGTTGGAAAGGATATCCACCCAGTTTTGATTCTTGGATAGACGCTTCGCAAGTCATCGACTATAAAAAGAAGTGACCATCATGCCCTTTCACACAGACGCAGCTACGTCGACCACTCCTTCACCCAGTTCTTCTCTGCAAGATTTACAAAAACAACCTTTGTGGGTGTGGTGTGGAGAACGTGTGCCTAAAACGCAAATCGTCTTTTTCTGTCAAATCTTCGTGGTGTATTGTGTCATTGGGGCAGCCATTGCTAATTTGAGTTTGCAACAAGGAGACAAACAATTGTGGACCATTTTACTGAGCAGTTGCATCGGTTACCTGCTTCCCCATCCCTCCCTGAAATTCTCTTCCAACGGGAACAACAGGAACCTTGTGTCCAGTGCCAGTGTCAGTCACCACTCGAACAACAACAACAACAACCCCATTTTGGGAGGAGACACTCCTCTGACGTCCAGTAACCCCTCGGACAGCCACAGAACTCTGGAATTATGAACAATAACAACCAATTTTACTTAACCTTACCCAGTGACAGTTCCATGGAGGTGTTTCCCAACAACACGTTGTGCTGTTACACGGCCAAATTACCTCAGCCTATGCAATTAGATCACGAAGCCCATTGGGAAGTGGCTTTAGTAGAAATCATTCACCCGACCAAAGTCCTCAATGTCCTTCCCAATCAAAACTTTTTTGATGTGGAAGTTCATGACGAGCAAATGCAACAGTACTTGGATACCCATGGCAAATATAACATAAAAACCCCTGGCACATAAAATCAAAAGTACACCACCTATCACTTGTTCGTTCCCCCAGGCTATTATTTTAGTGGTCAACATTTGGTGAGCATCATAGCCTCCAGGTTTAATGTCGTGTTTCTGAAAGCTTTGGAAAGTGTCAAAAAAAGTGTCACCACGGAATACCACAAAGCAGCTCGTCGTCTCTTGATGAAATTTGACCGGAGTAAAATCGTGTCCATTTTATTTTGTCCTGAATTGTTTGACATGTTGGGCGGAGACATGGACATGAGAATGGCCATGATCAAGAAAAACGAATTAGCAATCATTTACGACAACGAGTCTTTTAGCAAGTTATTTCGTGCCCCGGTAGAACTGAGCCAAGGACTGAATTTGATGTTTGTGTACTCCGATGTGGTGGAGTACAACGTGGTGGGACACACCTCTGTGCCGTTACTGCGTGTCATTCCTTTCAAAGTCGATTCTGCCACGAACGCTGACGAGGAAGGTGGAAACACTTACCACGTCCACCGCGAATTTGTACATCCTCACTATTTGCCCATCAGAAAGTCTTATTTGGACACGGTGAACATTGCTATAAAAGGAGATCTGGGACAAAATATTCCATTCACCAAAGGAAAAGTCACGGTGAAACTTTTCGAAAACGGTTCTCTCACGAGTTGTAAGTCATGTATCCAGTGTACCGAGGGGTTGTTCGACAGCGAGGACACGGTTTAGGAGATATGTTAAAATCGGCCTTTCTTTCGGTGGCCCCGGTGTTGAAACCGATGGTGACACGAGGATTGCACGCCTTGAAAGATGCGGCATTGACGCAAGGCAAAGAATTTCTCCAAAATGTCATCATCGACAAACAAAACCCTAAAGAAGCCTTCATGAGGGCAGGCAAAAATGTCTTGCTGCAAACGGGCAAAGACAATTTGGGCCGACGAGAAACACCTATAAATGCCCTGCACGCTACCGAGTCAGGCATTCAGCAAGGACAAGGCAGAAAGAGACGACGAAGAAAACACCCTTTCACCAGACTTCACACGTCTAAAGCTAGAAAGGCAAAGAAAAGAAGAACCGTTCGAGACCTAGACGTTTTCGATTATTGAGACACAGAGAAAAATGATGCACCGAGAATCTTGCGCTTGTTCCAAGTCAGAACTGGAACTGTTTGCCATGCCCCCCACCATGATGACCATGCAAGAATCCCAATGGGTGGAATTTCACCCTGTCTCCTCATTGACAGATTCAGCTGCCACTGAGTTTGATATCAAAGGTCAGTCCGAAGATTACATCGATCTGAATAGCAGTTACCTGTATTTGAAAGTCAAAGTAATCAAAAAGGACAATCCAGAAGGCGATGCTAGAGTAGCTCCTGTCAACAATTTCATGCATTCCTTGTTCAGCTCAGTGGACTTGTACTTGAATAACAAACTGGTCAACAGCAGCATGGATACTTACCCGTATCGTGCCTACCTGGAAAATCTCTTGACGTACGGAAAAGAAGCCAAGAATACTTATCTGGATGCTTGCGTGGTATGGAAACCTGACACAGCGGATGATAACACGTTTAACGATACAGCCCTGACAGAAGATGACAATGATCACAATGTGGGATTTAACACACGTAGAAATAAAATTCTGCAAGGACGTAGTTTAGAACTGATGGATCGTTTGCATTTGGACATGTGGTTACAAGAAAAGTATTTACTGAACGGGGTGGATATTCGCATGAGACTGAGTCGTAGCAGTACCGCTTTCCATTTGATGGCCCATGCTAACGAGTACAAAACCATCATCCAAGAAGCCAGGCTCTACGTGCGACGCGTGGAAGTATTACTCAAAGTGGGAAACGACATCATTCAAACGTTGAGCAGAACGACCGCCAAGTATCCGATACGACGCGTGGAAGTAAAAACGTTCACTATTCCTGCTGGACAGCGATCCATGATCGAAGATCATCTGTTCCAAGGCCAGTTACCCAAGCGTTTGATCCTTGGTATCGTCAAGAATTCAGCCTTCAACGGAGTCCACAACGAAAATCCTTTCCTGTTTCATCATTACAACGTAGCCAAGATTGAAGTCAGTCGCGATGGCAAGACACTGTGTACCCGACCCTTTTGAGCCTAAGTTTGGTGACAGGAATTACTTGAGGTCGTACTTGTCCCTGTACGAACCCACCGGACAGTTAGGAACCAACACCAGTCACGGCATATCGTACGAGGATTATACAGGAGGTTACGGTTTGTGGGCGTTTGACTTCACTCCAGACCAAGGCAGCGACGAGGGACATTTCCACCCTATTATATCCGGTCAGATTCGTGTATAACTTCAGTTTACTAATCCTCTACCTGACACAGTGAACGTCCTCATGTATGCAGAATTTGACAATACCATAGAAATCAACAGTTTAAGAGAAGTCATTCTAGATTATTAGAAACTATGGAAGACTGTTATCCTTCTTTACCTAGTGGAGAAACTTTAGACATGGAATGTGAGGAGACCGGGGAAGAAGAATAATCCCAAGACGAAGAAGTTATCATGATGAAGTCAAGATGGCCAGAACAAGAAGCCCATTTAGTCTCCTGTTTTGCTACATTCCTGGCAGATATAATGAAAGAATTGATCAAGGAGGAGTGCTATGGATGTCACAACGATCATCCCAGTCAAATTCAACACGATAAATGCCTGATGCTGAGTCTAGAAGAAAAGTTGGACGAATATCTGGACAAAGCTTGGGGTCTCATCGAAATAGAATTCGTGTTGAATGAGTGGTATAAAGGCTTGGATAAACATTCTTCTCCTCCATTAACAACTCAAGAGATCCATCGCATCGAATCTCTCTTTGACCAGAGTAAAAAGTTGGAGCTAAACGCCTTGTACTTGTCAGACATTTTCAAGCAAAAATTCAGGATCGAATTGATCACTTATCATTACCTGTGAAGAAGAAGAAAAAAACATGGATACCTGGGAACTTTATTACCTTTTGAAACACAGTTCTTATACGGATTCTTGGAATCACGTCGTCTGTGCTAAAGATGAACTCCCTCATCGCAAACCTCAAGACCATCAAGCTTATGTGATCAACACGGACGACAGTCATCTCCCAGGAACCCACTGGGTAGCTGTCTACTTTCCTCAAGAAGGATATGTGGAATATTTCGAGTCGTATGGATTGCCTCCTTTGGAAGACAATATCATTGACTGTATGAGAAGAAATGCTCAGACCATTCGATTCAATAATGTGAAATTACAAGGCACAGATTCCTTGGTGTGTGGACAGTACTGTGTGTATTTTCTGCATCATCGCAGCCTGGGCTATTCCTTAGAACATTTAGTAACTCATTTTGATCCTCGTTCTTCTTCAAGAAACGATGTGAAAGTAGATAAATGGTTTTGTGACCATTATGCTTATCTTTTGTCTCAAGCTAGGAAACGTAGTGTCCATCAATGGCCTAATGACTTCCAACAGTGGAAATCACAATTTCATTCACAACGTTGTCAGCCCTGTCCAAAATAATGTGTTAGTTGAGAAAAAATGTTTGTGATTTGAAAAAAATGCTTGATGTTATATTGTTGGATTATTGTTAAAAATGTTAGAGTTGTTTTTTAGTGTTAAGTGATTTAAGAATAAAAATGTTGTGTTTTGAAGAAAAAAATGCCTTTGTGGTTTGTTTGGCTATATCAATCTTGATTCATGCTCTTTGACTTCTTACTATCCCTCTCATGACACTCATTGAACGTTCCGGCTCGAAAACCGTAGAGGAATGTTTTCCTTCACGTCCGCGCTTTGACTTTAAAAACCGGGGTAGTTTCCAGTCTAACCATCCATTGTCGACTCATCCTCCTACGAAGATGTGCTCCAAACTAGCTAAGCTAAACGAAGCCTACGTGAATTTGCATAGGGTCAGACACAGTCTGATACCGAAGCCTGAAGAGACAGAGAATGTGAGAATGTTAAAAGTCACTGAAGACCTGATAGAAGAGCTCTTCAGAGAAGAAGTGAACAGGGAGAAAGAAGAATGGACAGAGAAGTACAGACTTCAGAAACAGCAGAGAGAACAGCAACAGCAACAACAACAGTAGCAATCTGAACCTGACAGAGACTTTGTCGATTGTCGTATCGACACCAAAGAGTTCTTCTTCTCTTTCCGAAGAAGCAGACCAATCGTCAGAAAGTCTATCGTCAGAGGACATCGCATTCTTAGAAACTAAAAGATTACCCTAGCTTCAACTTCGCACACAAAAAAAGCCCTTTTCAGGGCTAGCCCAATCTCTAGAAAAGAAATAACAATCGATTTGCCAATGTGTGTATGTAGAGTAGTGTGCATATAAACACTCATTCTTTTCTGTTGTGATTGTATGTGTTTGTGTTTGTAAGCACTTAAGTACGTTTGTGTGGATAGTAGATAATGATCATGTTTTTTATGTTTGACGTGTGGGAATAATAGATTTGGGGTTTGTTTATTGCTGCTCAGCGTATGTGGATAGTATATTATTTTTAATGAAAATTTTTAAAATAGTAATGGGTAGTAAAAAAAAGTGAGTGAGTGTTTCTTTTAGGTCCGCGCGTTGTTTGGTCATGATCTAGGTAATATAAATTTTGTTTTAGGGGATGTTTTCCTTCACGTCCGCGCTTTTAGTATAAATTGAAAATCGCTCGGCAGTCTAGCTACCCTTGTTGATTGATCAAGAGAATGAATACCAGGCTAGCAAAACTGCTTGAACTTCTTGTACACCTGGAATATGCCAGGCGTATAGTGAATGAGCTGGCTGCAGAGGCCATCGTAGAAGAGGCAAGGATAAAGAAAGAAGAGGAGGAGAGAAGACAGAGGCAAGAGGAGGAAAAGAAAATAGGAGAGAGGTTGACTTACAAGATACTAGAGACAGAGGATTGGGGTGCTAAAGCCAATCATCCCGCCTCTGCACTCCCAAGAAAAAAAGTAAAAGGAGACTGGGGAAGAAGATGTGTGTGTGGTGCCAGGCCTGGAAGGTGCCATCATTAACCAGGTGTCACTGGAGTTCAAAAACAAACAGCCCTTTTCAGGGCTACCCAAACCTTTAGAAAAGAAATAGTAATCGATTTGCCAATGTGTGCATGTAGAGTAGTGTGAATATAAAGACTGACTCTTTTTTTCCTCGTGTATGAATTATGTATATGATTGTGTATTTATAAGCGCTAGCATAGGTTAGTGTGCATACTAGATTATTGGGATTTGATTTTAATGCTTTGCGTGTGTGATAGTAGATTTGAGATTTGGGGTTTGTTTATTGCTGGTTCACGTATGTGGATAGTAGATAATATGAAATGAGAAAAGCAGGGGATGTTTTCCTTCAGGTCCACGCGTTTGAAGTGATAATCTAGGGAATATCAATTTTGTTTTAGGGGATGTTTTCCTTCACGTCCGCACTTTAACTATAAGAACCCACGAAGTTCGTCATTCGCACCATTAGAAGGAATAAAAAAACGAAGATGGAAGTGTCCCAACTGTTTAATGATTTAAGGCATGCTTATTTTTGGATGGTGGATGGTGAATATGGAGTTGAAAGGATTGAAAGAGATTGAAGGTTAAGAACAAGTCTGCACTACGTGAACGAACTAAAATTAGCCAGGGAGATGATAGAGGGATTAATTGAAGAAGTGAAGAGATTGAGAGGGCTGATAAATCCCCCTTATGTCAGAGTGGGGACAATAAAAGAGGCCATGGAGAAGGTAAAAGAAGTAAGAAGGTTCTTGGAAGAGATAGAAGAAAGGTCAGAGTGGCCCTTTGTCAAAAGGAGTGTTGAACAATTGAAAAAAGGGGAAGAAAAGATGAGAAAGGTGACAGATGAAGAGGAGGAGAAAATAAAGGACAGGTGGGCAAAAGATAGAAAAGAAGAAGAAAATAGAAAGAAAAAGGAAGAACTAGAGAACCTAAACCCTAACTGGATGAAAATCCAACAGAAGTTCCGTGCCATGGGTCACCCGGACTGGATACCGGAAACAGAAAAGAAGAAGAAGAAAGGAATGATGAAAAAAATAATGGGATGGATAAAGAAGTTAAGGAGTTAGACGAAGAAGAAGAAGAAGAAGAAACCCAAAGGCCCTTTTCAGGGCCACTCATAGGTCTCGAAAAGATCTTGACTTTCAATTGCCTAGCTAATTTTTTTTATTTTTTTATTATTTTTTTTTAAAATGAAAAAATAGAGACCCCTCCCTGTTTCAGTTTTCACCTGTTCCCTTTCCATAGACCCATCAGGTCGGGACCGTATTAAAATAGGGTCCCGACCCTGTTCCATTTCCCCTTGTCCCTAGATAGACCCACACTCTATTCCCATGTTAAATTCCCCTTGTCCCTAGAATGGATATTTTTTTCTCCCATGTTAAATTACATAGTCCCCAGAGTGGATATTTTTTTCTCCTATGTTAAATTTTACATAGTCCCCAGAGTGGATATACCCTTTTTAACATGGAAGTCCCCTAGTCCCTAGAGTGTCCCACTTCACTACTGTTTTTATTACAGCGAATTAGAAAACCACAAAGAATGCAGATGTGTGAGGCATGCTTCACCACAACATGTACATGCTTCTTTCTCACGTTTTCATTTACTGAATTCACATATTTAATTAGTATTCATCAAATTCGTGATTTAGTGATTTTAGAAAAGCATTAAAATTTAAAATTATACGCAAGAGCTACTGTCATGACAAGATAGTAATAAAGAAAAGATATTTGAAAGAATTTGTCGAAAGTAATCAATTCAAGGAAAGTAATCTATTCAAGGAATAGTAATTCTTTCTGATCATTTCGAAGTGCAGGAGAAAGGTAATCATGAAGCGCATAAGTATTTTTTTAAATAGTTTTTTGACGATACATCATGGAGATAAGCTATCCCCACGCCCACCCATAACCCCTTAAAAAGGCAACCATGAAAAGTATTAAATGAGTGATTTTTCGATTACATTGACATTTTGATACTGATTTGTTTTCTTCATAGAAAATGACAAGGTCAAGATTTCCTCTTTAAGACAAAATTTAAAGTTTATTTTAAATAATTTTTCTTCTTTTAGTTAAATCAAACGGACGTCTGCGGTACAGATACGTTTTCGTGTCCGATACCTTTTCAGAAAACATGTTTATCAATTTTGTGAACATAAGTATCATGATTAAAGTGTGATTTGTTTACCTCTATTCTAATGAAACTGAATACTCATATTCTGATGAAACTGCATACTCATATTCTAATGAAACTGCATACTCATATTCCGATGAAACTGGATACTCATATTCTAATGAAACTGCATACTCATATTCTAATGAAAATGCATACTCATATTCTGATGAAACTGCATACTCATATTCTGATGAAACGGCTTGCTTATATTCTGATGAAACGGCTTACTTATATTCTGATGAAACTGCTTACTTATATTCTGATGAAACTGCAGTAGGATAGTGAAAGTGGGATTTCCCCCACCCTCTCTGCTCCCGTGTGAAATTTCAGATCCATTTCATTTAAACAAAATATATTTCAGATTCATATTGGTGCACTACTTTTCAAAATAAAATGTTTTGCTGTATTATTCTACAGATCACTAAACATTTTCTTTTGCGTTCCTCTTTACTTATTAGCACAAACTATGATCAATATTCCGTATACGTTTTGGAAATTTATCATGATTATAAATTAGCCGATAGGGCAAGGTGGAATCACCCTTTTACTATACTACTAGTCGATTCTACTCGTTGATCGATCATACAACAACACCATCATGACCAAAGCAATTCATTAATGTTATCTGTTTTATCAGCTAGCTAAAAAATACCATCATCAAGTTTTTTTATTGCGTCCGAAGTTTTACATAAGCAATCACATCTTTTGTTCTCCAGAATATCAAGATTAACACTGGCTTCTAATTTAACACATTATTGTTTACTTAATTATTTTTTGGGGGGTGTTGCATTAATAGCTTACATACATCGTTCGACATCTATTATATTCTTTAGATTAAATTGTGTAGTGGCCATAGTCTAATGTATTTACTCCATCAGAGCAATATTTTTTGTCATCAAACGATTACAATCCTTTCTTGTTTAACGTTGTAGTCTTTTACTCAAGGTGAGCCGATCTGATAGTTGTCATAGTTAAGTTTTCAACGTTACATGTCATCACTGCTCATTCATAATCACCATATCCCACATTTCTCTTGAGAACTGATCTCTTCATTCCATTGCCAGTGTTCTTTTGATGTTTGTTACTCAACCAGAAGAATACGCTTGTGTTCTTAGCCTTATGTATGTATCGATCGCTACTAGATTTGTCTCGTCCTTGAATTTACCAATAACATTTTGTTCCCATCATCGTGAAACTTAGACTCAACTGGATAATCAGATAGATAGAATAGTTCTTTGCTCTTTTTCATGTCGTCGTAGATGTCATTAGTTTTAACCTGGTAGTTATCTGTGTCAGTGAACTGTAATTCCGTTATTTCGCCATAGTTCTTTTTCATTGTGTTGTAGTGAAAATCATACATGACCATCTTTGACAAAACAAGTACAGCAGCACCAACGTAGTTCGGTTTGTGAAGAACTAAACTATTCTTTTTTTGTTGTATCGCGACCATGTTGTCACCAAATATTTTCATGCTTATCAAAAGATGCATTGTTCACAAACTCTAAATATGTATTAGCCAGCTTTCATAGCTCCATATCGAAATTTATGTATGACGACATCCATCCTTTCTGTCAGAATTTGATTGCTCTGCGGACTTTTCTCACGATTAACCCATGATCAACTGCTTGTTTTAATGATGCGTGGTTTATCACGTAGTTTTTCTTGTTCATCAAATTCGGTTCTAGTTTTTTCACTTTACTCGCACCAAGACCTAGTTTAAGTTTTATCGCCCGCTGTTCTTTACTTAACATGTCGTCAATTATCAACATTGTTTCTGCGCAGAATCGATAATCATTACATAGATCGTGCAGTTTATCATTATAATCAATGTATACTTAAACGAAATAACCAACACTATCATCAACATTATTGCTTTCTTTCTCATAGTGCTCGCTGCTTAACCAACTAAATTCACCAACAGGCAGCATTTGTCCATAGCGCTTTCATAAAGATTGTTTGCATAAAGGTTGATAATGTACTCCGATGGTTTGTTATTATCGTATTTTGATAAATACTTAATGTCCGCTTCAAAACTATTCTGCGTGACAACGCTAATTCCACCACGTATCCCACAATCAACAAACAGGAACATGTCAGGATCAGTAAACAAATCTTACTCATTTTGAGACAAGCATCCTAGGTTCGTCCTTGTGATGAAATATACCACGCAGGATCTAGCTCATAATAGTTTTGACATACCACTCTGAAATTTTCGAAAACATCTAACACGAAGTAGATTTGTACATTCGAGTATTATTTCGTCTATGAGGTAAACTAATATTTGATTTGAGGAGATATCGAGAATATGTGGTACGACACGGTTTGTCATAGAACGAAAGTTACAAGTCTGATGGGTATTATCCTTATCATCTAGAAATAGACTATTGATACATTCAGGCTGAGACAATGGTTTAAGTGTTGGACGGATATTACAGTGTAAAATGTCCTTACCGGTACATTC
Source organism: Sinohyriopsis cumingii (assembly GCA_028554795.2). Lineage (NCBI taxonomy): Eukaryota > Metazoa > Mollusca > Bivalvia > Unionida > Unionidae > Sinohyriopsis > Sinohyriopsis cumingii. The sequence goes on from CM068826.1 coordinate 98,760,167, forward strand.
ATGTAAGGTTGATAACGCTAGTGTTGTGTAAAATTGATGGTCATCAGATACATGCATTGTGTCGGGTAAATCAAGTAATCGTGTAACGTGTGTTCATGATGCGTTAATTTGGTTCGTAAATGATTGAATTCGGTACGTCTCGAATGGTCGCTGTTGGGACGAAATTTGAAACTGTAACGCAATATATCGGTCGCGATCCTTACGCGTCACTATAAATCTTCCAAACTGATAATAGTAACGTGGATCTTTCGGCGTTATTGAATAACCCGGATAATCGGTAGATATAATGGTCTTGATTTGATTGATTGATTCCGCGAAAACATGAGGTGAAATCAGTATAGCAGGTAACTTGCCTGCTGTCAAGTCCGCTGTTGCTAACTAATTTCTCTAATTCATGCCTAATTTGCTGAGATTCCAGCATTTGAGTGGCAATAACTTCTTCTGATTACTGATATTGTTGACGTATATTTTCTTCATTTTCAATCATCTCTTTCTCTAATAGGAGAAGCGTTCTCGACCAATCGCTGTTAGCATATTATTAAATCGATTATCGACTTGTGAGATACAGGAGGAAAAGTCATCTCCATGTCGAGTAAGAGCACCTAGACTTGTATTATTCTGTCTCATCAGTATATTTATGTGACTTGCTAATGTGACAACGTCTCCCGTTGTTTACCTATTTCACCAATGAAAGGCAAACTTGTGTGCGTGTGTGTGTGTGTGTGTGTGTGTGTGATATCTATTTTTAATGTAAATGTAACAATTTTTTCAGTCATATCGCTACAATGTCTGCAATGTGACAGTTTGTAGTGATGTCTATCACTGGGGCATCATGCCGCAGACATGTAGCATGATGTCCCACCCAGTCACATTATCCTGACACCAGGCCGACCAGTCCTAACACAAACCTATTAATGCTGAGCGCCAAGCGAGGCGGCTGTTAGTACCATTTTGTAAGTCTTTGTTATGACTCGACCAGGGATCGAATCCACTACCTCCCGCTTTCGAGGCGGACGCTTTAACCACTAGGCCACCGGAGCGGTGGCAAAATTGCCCATTTTGACACATTTGAAGGTTGAAATACACCCTCTGTTTTTAACTCATTAATTAATGAGATTGTTGTGTTTAACAGTGCTTTCATTGTAAGACGTATTACATTTAATTGCTGAAGAAGGGAATTTTTGCAACTACATGTTACATCTTTAACACAATACTCTATAAGTACAACTGAAATGTTCTCTGGAAGCTGTATTTGAAACGTGTGGATCGACCTATCGGCTGAACAATATACTAGTGGGAGAGACTGGAAGATAATACCATAGTTCAATCTTTGCTCATCCACTGCAGACCCTGGATTCGTAATCAGGAGAAGCAGCCCTACGACCCAAATCCACATTCCACCCATACCTTAAAGAAACAGAAAGAGGTTTGAGGGATTTGCCGGCAAGAGAAGAAGAAAAGGAAGAAATAGAAGGCATGAGGAATTAACGGATTGGCGGAGAGGACAAGAATTATCTCTCCCAGTTACGAAGAAATTTCCTTCCGAATGTCGTATTGAATTCAATGACGAAATATTCGACCTAGTCGTTTGCGACGTGTATTCGATTGTTTGCGTTTTCTGTGAAATGCTTATTTTAATGCCTGAGAGACATTCTCCGTTGGTTGCCAAGATGGCGTGGATCCATCGGTCCACTTAACCAAGTAATGTTTCTTCCCCGAAGTCAGATTTGGATTTAAAGTGTTTATCAACTGAGTACCATTATGTACTATTGTCAGTTTCTGCGTCACCATTGCTCGTTTGATCATGTCGTGCCTGAGTCGACTGAGGGACTGTGTCGGTTGCATCAGGTGTCGGAGGATGATAATCCCTAGGATCTTTATAATGTTTAAGCCTGTTGGCGTGTAAAAGTGATTTCATTTCTTTATTGTCGGAACAACGGCGTAATCTGTAGATGTTATTCGAACCTAATTGAGTAATGAAATACAGACCCTCCCGTCGGGGGTAAAGCGTTTTTGATAACACTACGGGTATGTGAGAGATTTGTAGGTGGGCATAATCTCCAACGCGAAAGGACGGTTCCTTCGCTTTCTGATCGAACTTTTGTTTGGTTGAGTTTTGCGCTTGGCCGGTGTTTGCTTTAGCCAGTTTTTGAATTAGTTTTAATTATTGAATTAACTGATCTATGTATTGTTGTTTGTTTCTGGACAGGCTCTCGAGGTGTAATAGATACATCTGGAGGTAACGTTATTTCTTTCCCAAAGACTATGTAAGAAGAGTAGCCAGTTGAGTTAACTGCTGGGCTCATTCGGAATACTATCATTATGCTGGGCAATAGGACGGCCAATCATAGTGGTGTTTAGTACAGTAGGCTCTTAACGATTGATTAATTTTGCTATTTAAACGTTCACACGCAGCAATGGTTTTGAGGGTGATATGAACTGGTATGGTGACGTTTTACTTGGCATATTTCACAGAGTGCTATGACAATTTGAGACATAAAATTTCGTCCACGATCACTGCAAGTGTTCACGGTGCACCATTACGTGTGAATATTTCGTTGTGCAAAACACTGGATATTTCCGTTGCTGTCTGAGAACACAAAGAAAAGGCTTCACACCAATGTGACAAATAACCAATGCCACCAATAAGATATACTGGTAACCTTCCTTACTTTTTTGGCATGCACAGAATGTCCGTGTGCCACCGAGAAAATACATCTTCCCGGGGCAATGAGAGCATTTGTGTCCCGTTTAATGAGTTGACATTAAGAGCATGATGTAATGTAGTCATACACATTTTGATACATTTTAGGCCAGAATTATGTTTGTTTGAGAGCTTGATATGTTCTTTGGACACGAAAATGACAACCACCTGCTTTTCAATCGTGATACGTCATAAGAACATCCTATCTCAAATTTGTTGGTAGAGCAACTTGTTTAATGAGTTGATCTGAGGAAGTTTTATGTTTTGCTCGAGGCTGGCAAAATGATGTAAGACAGCACTGATAAGTTCATACTGACTTGCTTCATACGGAATAGCTTTTGCGCGACGAGTAGTTTCTGGTAATATTCCTTGCTCTAAGTAAACATACATGTCCTTGCAATCTGGTAATTCTGAAGAGGAATCACTCTATGATATATCATTAGTGTGTGCTGCAGATAGGATTTGGATATCTTCATTAGTGTAGTATAATGTAATTTCTGTTAATTCTTTTTATATAGACTGAACAGCTGGCTCAGATTGAGTGGTATATGTGTCTAAGTAATCTGGATATTTCTCCGCTTCACTATGGGTGGTATCAGTTTGTTAGTAATGTAGACGTGAAAGTGTATCAGCATTTGTGTTTTTATATCCTGGAGTGTATATGATGTCGAAATCGTATTCGTGGAAACGAAGTGACCAACGAATTAATATATTTGAAGTGTGTTTGACTGTCATAGGCCACACTAGTGCCTTTTGATCTGTAATGACAGTAAATTTCTGATGTGATATGTAAATATGATATGTTCTGATACCTTCCAAAACAGCTAAACATTCTTGTTCAGTAACTGACCAATGTTTTCAAGCATCTGTTAAAGCTCTTCTACCATAAGCGATAACATGTTCCTTGTCATATGTCCCTTTTTGAGACAGAATATACCCTAGAGCGGTGCCGCGAGCATCACATGTGAGCCTAAATGGTTTGTAAAATCAGGATAAGCCAAAATAGGGGATGAGGTCTGAGCTGTCTTTAGAGTTTCAAATGATTTTTGACACTTATCTGTCCAAAGGAATCGCCTTTCTCTTTTCAACAATTTATTTAATGGTGTTGCTATAGTAGAATAACCGTAAAAAAATTTCCTGTAATTATTGCACAAACCTAGAAAACTCCTAACATCTTTCTGTGTTTTAGGAACAGGAATTTGTGTAACTAGATTTATTTTAGATTCATTTATTTTGATTCCTTTCGTTGGTAATTAATGACCAAGATAAACAACATCAGATGCTGCAAATACACATTTTGAAGGCTTGAGTGTCATGTTTTTCTTGTGGTAAATGATCAAAGATGAGTTCAAAATGTTTGTGGTGTCTTCAAATGAATTGAAAAAAATGATAATGTCATCAATATATGCAAGACATGTTGACCATGTTATACCCTTAAGAACATGACTCAAACGAACACAATAAGTGGCCGGTGCATTTCTAAGACCATACGGCATTACATTCCATTGGTAAAGACCAAATGATGTTATAAATGAGCTCTTATGTTTCGTGTGTGCGTCCAATTTAACTTCCTAAAACACTGAATTTAAATCTAAAGTACTGAAAAGACATGGTTGAGTGCGTCCAACTGCATCAATCACATCTTCTAATCGTGGAAGAGGGAAGGTCACCGGTTGTGTCACTTGATTAAGTTTCATATAGTAAATAGCAAAACGATAGTCACCATTTTTCTTTTTGACCAATACGACTGAGGGTGCATAACTAGGTGAAATGGATTCAATTAGCTGATCTTCTAATAATTCCTCTACCTGTTTATCAATTTTCTTATTAATGTACGGTGCCGCACGGTAAGGTTGAGAACGAATCGGCATGGAATCATCTGTTTCTATTCGGTAGTTGAAAACTGTAGTACTACCCAATTCGTCTAGATTAACAGCAAAAAAATCCCTATTTGATTAAAAAAGAGTGAAGTTCCTGTTTTTGTTTTCCTTCAGATCTGAAGAGTGTAAATCAAAATTAATTATTTCTTGTTTTTGACTAGATTGTGTATTCATGAGGTTAGGTGTGTCATTCCTGTAATGAGTGTCCTCATTGATTTGTATTACTTGCACACATGTTAATACGGTATTGGCACGTACATGCATTGCCACTGGAGTGGGGTAAACAATTTGTAGAAAGTTATTCTGGCAACTGTCAAAATTGTTCTATTTGGAAGAATTGCAGAGCTTGGCATGTTAGAAGACTGTTCAAGTAAATCAGATGTTCCTTTTGGGATCTTAATGATACATACTGCGATCGTAAATAATGAGTTAGGCTGAATAATTGCAAATTTACTGGTGGGTACTAGACTAGACTGATCGTGAATTAAATTTATAGTTACCGTATCGTCTTGCAATGGGAGCGTTTGTGTATCTAGATTCAAGGCAGCTTTGTATTTAGTCAAAAAATCTATACCCAAAATTACTCAATGATGCAAAGAAGGTACAACATAGAATGGATGAAAGAAGTTCAAATTAAGTTGAACTAGACATGAAACACTATTATATTCACCATCGGCTCCTACAATTTGGGTAAAATGTGACTCTTGAAACTCACGTGAATTTAAGACTGTACGATGAAGGAAATTTAAATTAATGGCCGTAATAGTCGCGCCTGTGTCTGCTAGTGTATGTGTTAGCTTGTCTCTAACAAAAATCGGAACCAGGATTTTGTGAATAGGTGTGACTAAGGTTTGTGTCCTCTCGTGAGATACGTATTCCTATTGGTTTCGGATTCTCAATTACACACGCGACAAGTGACTTCCCTTATGATAAAAGTGACACTGTACATTGAGTGCGCGACAGACTGAACGTGACGTACATTGTCCGCCAAACCCAAAACAAGGAGTGGGAGGACGACTTTATGGTTATGGCTGGTAGTGTGTGTGTGAAAAGTTATGACTAGTATAATTGTTTGTAAATGCTGGTGGCTGTGCTTGAAAATTTGTATTTTGTTTGTAATACATACCTTATTGTTGTTAGCTTGCTTTGCCCATGGTTATAGAGATAGAAGGAGTTCAGGCTCTCTAAACAAGGGTGCCATCCATAACAGAATAAATATAATATAATATAATATAATATAATATAATATAATATAATATAATATAATATAATATAATATAATACAATATAATATAATATAATATAATATAATATAATATAATATAATATAATATAAAGAACTCACAAAACTGTTGGTAATATATGAACTTTACCGTTAAAATCTAAAATATTTAAAAGTGTCCATTCTTTAAAGAAGTTTGCGAACACGGACGATTCTTACCTGTATGGAAAAGACAGAGCTGTTTTGACCAATTCTTCGTAAGTCTCTTTCGCCATTTATACAGTTTTTGCTTTCGCACAGTTCTGTCAGAACAAGGCTCTCGACCTTTCCCAGGGAAAACGTGTGAATCATTTGCGTAACTCACCCATTATTGATTTAATAATTTGCCTGTTCAGCAGCTTCCCACCAAATCTAAGTTACTGACCTTTAGATACGAGCAAAATTTATCTTATGGATTTCTGCACCTGCTGGTAAAGCCGGGTCTTTATAAAAATAGCATACAGTTGTATTACACAAATAGATATAATTAAACTCAATATATTTTAGAGGAAAGTTACTTTCAAATATAATTTAATGAAAACTTACTTTTAATACAATTTAGAGAAAATTTCAATCTTAATACTTTTACTCAAAACTTCTGTTCTAATAATAATAATAACATCAATAATAACAACAATACTACTAATAATAATAATGATAATAATAATAATAATAATAATAATAATAATAATAATAATAATAATAATGATAATAATAATAATGATAAAAATAACAATAATAAGCATTTACTTTTCCTGCTTAACTGCTGGCTGGATAAATTTCATCTCGTAGTAATTAACAAATCCATATAAACCAAAATTAATGGCTTCGTTGCTCGTTATAATATCTCGTTTTCTGTAGCACTCAAAGAAATATATCCGTTATGAACTTGGACAAATTATCCTCTACATATCCTGATATAAATGTTTATTTATATTTGACCTTTGACCGAAGTGTTTATTTATATTTGACCAGAATGTTTATTTATATTTTGATCTAACTGTTACGTATAGTCTGATATACTGATATAACTGTACATTTTATATTCTTATATAACTCTTTACTTATATTGATGATGAAATTGTTTAGTTATATTCTTAGATGACGGTTCACTAATATTATGCCGACATTTTTTGCTTATATTCTGGTGAAACTATTTAATTATGTTGTAAGTGCTGACTTGTATTCTGATGTAAAGGGTTTACTTATAGTTTCATATAACCGGATTACTTATTTTCTGTTGTAACTGATTACCTATTTTCTGATGTAGCCGTTTACTTATATACTGATTTAACTGTTTACTCATATACTAATGTAACTGCTGTAACTGTTTACTTATATACTGACGTAAATGTTTACTTTTTTCTGATGTAAAGTTTTACTTAATTTCTGATGTACCTGCTTACTTATATACTGATGTAACTCTTTGCTTATTTACTGATGTAACTGTTTACTTATATATTTATGTAACTGTTTATATTGTTACATATATTTGACTTAATTTATAATTGATTTAAGTTGTGTTTGATTTGATTTGATTGTTTGTGGGGTTTTGAGTCTTTTCATTTTCTTTACATCTCAATTTAATGTAATTTTGTTTACTAGGAATTTCATAATTTCCAGGAAATTCAGTTTGACCTGAGTTTTTCATTAGATACCGAATAATAGAAACACTTGTTTCTATTTTTGGCTTAGATCCTGGCTTTGATTGATGGTCAAGTAAACAATTTTTTCTAGGAGCAAAATGACTGGTTCTTATCAAGGACATACAGGAGCTATTTGACTTTTACATGTAAACATGGAACTGTAAACGTCAACACAGTACAGGCTACAGCATACGTCATCGCCTTCCATCCTGGATTCTTCGTCGGAACTCCAACATGGAATCATGAGAACATTTCAATATTAGGACTTCGAAAATAATTATTGGTGGATTATTCTTGTATTATTTTTAATTTGATTCCGGAAACCGTAAGTTCTCATATTTTTCATTTTTACATTATTTTTCCAGGGAAATAAATTATTTGTTATGTTTTTCAAAACTTGTAGTTTTCACTCTTTCTTGTGTTACTGTTTCTTCGAGCCTAAACACGTAACATAAGAATTGGGGATTCGTCCGGGATAATTTTGAATTTTTGATAGAATACTTCAGAAAACATTGTTTTTTTAATTCTCCTAGTTATTGCAATTTTTAGTGTAATTGGCAAGATTTTTCTAAAATGACATCAAAAGCAGAACTCTTTCTTTCAAATCCTACCCAGGAACACTTAGATCTTTTCAAAAAAGATTAATTAATTCAACTTGCAAGAAAATAAGATCTTTCTGAGGTAAAGGCTTCCTTAACAAAACAAGAAATAAGAAATATTTTGGTAAAAAAAGAATGTTTTGGATAAAGGTGTTCTGGTTTCGATCAGTAAGTCTGTATCAGATTCTGACATAAAAATGGAGGAATTAAAATTAAAACACAAGATAAAATTAGAGTTCAGGACGCTGGAGCTTCAGAAACATAAAGAAGAAAAAACACAACAAATGCAATTGCAATTGGAAAAAGAAGAAGAACTAATGCAATTGGAAAAATAAAAAGAACAAATGCAATTTGGAAAAGAAAGTGAAAATAATGAAAAGAAAATGAACCAATGTTCTTATAAAAAGAACAAATGAAGTTACAATTTGAGAAAGAGGCGAGAGAGAGAGAGAGAGAGAGAGAGAGAGAGAGAGAGAGAGAGAGAGGTGAAACAGAGAAAGAAAAACAAATACATTTACAAGCAGAAGAAAAAGAGAAAAAATGACAAATACAGTTACAAATAGAACAAATGCATTTACAAGCGGAAGAAAAAGAAAAAGAAAAACAAATGCAAAAGGATGAGAGAGAGAGAGAGAGAGAGAGAGAGAGAGAGAGAGAGAGAGAGAGATGCAAATGTAAAGACAGAAGGAAGAGAGGGAATGTCAGTGTAGAATAAAAGAAATGGAACTGGCAAGTAAAAAGCACATCCATACTTCATAACTAAATTTTAGTTTTGATCTTGCAAAAAATTTAAGATTACTGTCCCCTTTCAGAGAAAAAGAAGTAGACAAATATTTTCCTTATTTTGAAAAGGTTGCTGAAAATTTTAAATGTCCAAAAGAGCGTTGGACACAATTATTACAATGTACATTCGCTGGTAAAGCTAGTGATATTCACCGTTCACTGTCAATTCAACAAAGTGGTGACTATGATATGGTCAAAGAATGCATCTCAAGAGGTTATGAGTTAGTCCCTCAAGCTTATCGACAAAAGGTCAGAAACTATAGGAAAGAAGCTGGACAAGCTCATGTCGAATGTGCTAGAGACAAAGAACAGTTATTTGATAGATGGTGCTTAGCCAAGAAAGTTGAACGAGATTATGAAAGTCTCAAACAACTTGTATTACTTGAAGAGTTCACACACTGTGTCCATAGTGACATTAAGTCTTATCTTGACGAGCATCTGATTGAAACCGTTGGCAAATGCTGCTCGAGCTGCTGATGAGTATTCTTTAACTCATAAAGTTCCTTTTGTAAATAGACTTTTACTGAACAGTCTTCTGACAGAAAAATATTTCAGCTTAATACAAGCCCTTCTAAAACTCAAACTGGCACAACTTTAAAAAATCAAGCTTCTGATAAGCTTGATTCAAGTTCCTTGTCTCTTCCTACGTGTATCTATTGCAAGAAAAAAGACACTTTATTTCTGATTGCTACAAATTGAAAAATAGGCATCAGTATCAAGACAGGCCTATTCCAGATGTTCTTATTTCTAAGAAGTCATGGTCACGGTCATGTATTGAAAGCAATACATCTGTTGGGTTTAATAAACCACAGTCTGATTTTATTATGAGAATTATGAACCTTTCATATCAAAGAGTTCTATATCATTCATGGGTGAATCGGTTAATCATATCCCTATTAATATTTTAAGGGACACGGGAGCTTCTCGGAGTCTTTTATTGTCAGGTGTTTTGCCTTTTTCTGAAAAGCCTTCTAATGAGAGTGTTCTTTTTCAGGGAGTAGTGCGGCTTTGTTTGTGTTCCTCTCCATTGTGTAAATTTGTCATTAGATTTAGTCTCATGACCCGTGAACAGTCTCTGATTTACCCGTTGAGGGCATTCGTTAATTATTAGGCAACAAACTTGCTGGAGACAAGGTTGTGGTTAATACATTTATAACTGACAAGCCTTGCTAGGATCAGAAAGTCGATCCAATTGAAATAGAATTCCCTGATTTATTTCCAGCTTGTGCAGTTACCAGAGATATGACAAAGAAAGCTAGTGAGAATGATGTAGATAAGGAAAGTGTTCCTTTAGCTGACGCATTTATTGGTTAGGTTTTTGATTGGGTCACTTTCACTCACTGTTTGGATCAGTCAGAAGGTATTGATCACAGTGATCCTCGTTCTCTTTATTCTAATCAGGGTGATAAACTACAATCACTTGTCGTTGAACAGGAAAAGATCCTGAGATCTCCTGTTATTTTCAAAGGGCCATTAGTGAAGCTGAAGCTACTGAAGTCCCTGTCTGCTATTTCATTAAAATGGAATTCTTATGAGAAAATGGAGATCTGCCGAGGTACCTGCTGATGACGAAAGGTCAGTAAACTATCAAATTGTAGTTCCAAAAAAGAAATACTTAGTCTGCGCCATGAAACTCCATTGGATGGTCATTTAGGGAATAATAAAACTTATTACAAGATCTTGACTCACTTCTATTGGCCAGACGTCAAAAGTGATGTTGGCAAATACTGTAGATCTTGTCATACCTGTCAAATGGTAGGAAAACCAAATCAGAAATTTCCAATGGCTAATCTACAACCTATTCCTGCCTTTGACGAACCATTTAGTATAATTATGGTATACTGAGCTGGTCCCTTACCTGAGACCAAGGCAGGTAACCAATACATGTTGACCATTATGTGTGCGTCAACAAGGTTTCCAGTTGCATTTCCTTTAACAATAGTAAAGGCTTTGCTACAGTTTTTTTTATACTTAGTATGGCCTTCCCAAGTCTGTACAGTCTGATCAGGGCTCAAATTTCATGTCTGGAATTTTCCAGCAAGCTCTGTACGAATTAGTCATCCAACAATTCAAATATTCTGCCTGTCACCCTGAGAGCCAAAGGGCATTAGAAAGATTTCATCAGACTTTGAAAAATATGATTCGATCATATTATTTTGATACGGGTACAGATTGGGATGAAGGCATTCATTTACGACTGTTTGCTGTTAGGGAATCTGTTCAAGAATATTTAGGGTTCAGTCCTTTTGAACTGGTTTTTGGACACACTGTGCGTGGTCCATTGAAGTTATCGAAAGAAAAACTTCTTTCTAATGAAGATTCTGAAATTAATATTCTTGATTATGTTTCTAATTTTAAGTATAAGTTGTCAAAGGCTTGTGAGGTCGCAAGAGCAAATCTGCACTCTACTCAATCCAAAATGAAGTCTAGATATGATAAAAACCCAAAGGAAAGGAGCTTTCAGTCTGGTGATAAAGTTCTGGCTCTCTTGCCCATACCACAAAGTCCTATTCAGGCCAAGTAGTATGGTCCCTACAAAGTTGACAGGAAAATAAATGATTTAAACTTCATCATAAATACTCCTGAGATGCGTAAACAAAAGCAAATCTGTCACATGAACGTGCTAAAAGTGTATATTGAAAGAGATAGTCAGGTTAAACATACAATTAATTTAGTTGTACCTGCCCCACTCAGTGAAGGTTTAAGTGAAGGAATATCATCGATTCTACTGACACTGGAGTGATAAATCTTCGGAATTCAGAAATTATGAAAGATCTAGACCAGACACTTTCACATTTGCAAGAGCAAGAAAGAAAGGAACTAAAACAGTTATTATTTGAATATGAGCACTTATTTCCAGATGTTCCTACAAGGACAAATAATATTTTCCATGACGTTGAAGTTGTAAATTCCAAACCTGTCGAACAACACCCGTACAGGGTGAACCCACTCAAATAGGAATACTTGAAAAATGAAATTCAATATTTGCTGCGGAATGATTTTATAGAGCCAGTAAAAAGTGACTTGAATTTACCATGCATACTTGTTACAAAACTAGATGAAACTTTCCGTATGTGATTATAGGAAGGTGAATAGTGTGACAAGAAAAGATTCATTCCCATTACCAAGAATCGATGACTGTATTGATAAGATCGGGAATGCCAAGTATGTCACCAAATTTGACCTTCTGAAAGGATTTTGGCAAATTCCACTAACGGAAAGAGCAAAGGAAATTTCAGCCTTCGTGACTCCAGGTGGACTTTACCAATATAAAGTTATGCCGTTTGTGATGAAAGGGTCAGCAAGTACATTTCATGAATATGATTACCTCTGGTCTAGACAATTGTGATGCTTACATCGATCATGTCAGCATCTACAACGACTCCAGGAAAGAATATTTAAAAACAATATAAAAATTTTTGGCAGACTCACTGATGCATGTTTGACAATTAATTTATCTAAAAGTGAGTTCTGCCGTGCAAGTTTAACTTTTCTAGGACACATCGTGGGACATGGACAAGTTAAACCAATAGATGCTAAAGTCAAGGTTATCTCTGATTTCCCTGTGCCTGTAAATAAAAAGCAACTGATGCGAGTTTGGGGGATAGCCGGATACTATCGAAAATTTTGTTCCAATTTTTCTATAATTGCGGAACCCCTGACAAATGTATTGAGTAAGAAAAACAAGTTCCTTTGGACTGACAAATTATCAGGAGGCTTTTGTCTGTTGATGTCGTTGACACTCGAACTTGGAATCATCAGAACATTTCAATATTATGACTTGAATTATTTTTGGATTTGATTCTGGAAACCGTAAGTTCTCATATTTTAGTCAATTTTACAGTATTTGTTTAGGAAAATAATTTATTTGTTATATTTTTCAAAGCTTGTTGTTTTCACTCTTTCTTGTGTTACTTTATTCGAGCCTAAACACGAAATAAGAATACTGATGCAAATGTTTATTTATTTTCTGATGTAACTGTTTAATTATATACTGATGTAACTTTTTACTTACATACTGATGTAACTGTTTACTTATATACTTATGTAACTGTTTACTTATTTTCTGATGTAACTGTTTACGTATATACTGATGTAACTGTTTACGTATATACTGATGTAACTGTTTACTTATATACTTATGTAAATGTTTACTTATTTTCTGATGTAACTGTTTACGTATATACTTATGTAACTGTTTACGTATATACTGATGTAACTGTTTACTTATTTACTGATGTAACTGTTTGCATATATACTGATGTAACTGTTTACTTATACTGATGTAACTGATTATATATATATATATATATATATATATATATATATATATATATATATATATATATATATATATATATATATATATATATATATATATATATATATATATATTCTGACTTAACTCACTTTTTATCTTTTCTTGTTAGTTCTTATTTATATTTGATGTAACTTGTTTACTTATATTTTGTTGTAAGCGTTTACTTATATTTTGATGTTATTGTTAACTTATATTCTGATCTAACTGTTAATTGTTATTCTGATGTAAATGTTAATTTATTTTCTGAAGTAACTGTTAACTTGTATTATGTTGTGTAACAGTGTGAATTTTGTAGATGTTGTTCAAATACATAACTGAGTGAACGTTGCAGATGTCGTTGTGACATACAGCGATTTTAAGTTGACGCGTGTGATTTGGCACGTAATTAAATTCGTGACAGCGGTAGGATACAATGCTTTAATCCACGAGTGCGTGAAAAGCATATACGTGTCCAAATGAGAATTTTAATTAGTAAATCTAACAGGCACTCATGGGGTCGTGTTATGTTGACCTTTCCATTCCTTACTCAAATTACAATTGTATAAAGTGAAAAGCGCCAATTGGAACATATCGTTTCTAATGGTAACTATTACTAACAGGAAAATGCAATACTTCCTAAAACTGAAAAGTAACAAGTTATGGTTTCGCGAAGTACAAAAGGATTGTCAAGACTGGCTGACAGTCCCTGCCGCTTGGTATGTTCAACCAATGTTAGTGGCTTATGGCCGCGCCTTACTGCAAGCAGAGAATGAAGAAAAACCTATGTTTGGGAATGTTTACTAAGCAGAAAGAAAGAATGTAACTTGAATAGGTATTTTCAGTTTCATGTTAAGTTACTGGGATGGTCGGAACTGTTACGATCGTCTTGAAATGCAGCAGGTTTATGACGTTCAAGACGTTCAGCGCCCTTTGTACATCCTGGTAAGCAAATATTTAAAGAATGTAATACCTCGAAAACAGTATATCAATGAATTGTTTTGTACCTTACACTATTTAATTTGTCATTTGTGTCCAAGGGATGAATGATTCCGTACAGCAAGCCAATTGTAGCAGTTACCTCCCTTTGACTTGTATACCAAAAACAAGAAGAAGAAGAGAGAAAAAAAAAACGAATGAAGAATCGATATTGTTTAGTTCAAGTCTAGCATTCGTTTAGGATAATTTCAATAATAAATGAACTACACAGTAACTCAAATATATGTATCATGCGCATTTGTGTACTAAACTGAAAACGAAAGCTTTTTATTCAGTCTTTTTTTTGTCAATCAAGACAGCTAGAACTGGTTTTAATTTTCGTTCCTTAACTTTCGTTAACGTATTCATTGGTTAGTTATTTCCTACAAGTTTGTTTGAACATATTACATACAAAGGTACATAACTGAATATATGCCAACGAAAGAAGACAAAAATAAAGTTTGATTTAAATAACTTTGACAAATATTACACCAATTGATGGATCAGTAACTAAAATTATATTGGATAAACCGATGACTGTCAAACGTTTACGTGCACTGAAGCCTCAGAAGCCGAAAATTATTTTGCCGATCAGAAAAGTTTGTTCATTCAAAATATGTTTGCGATATCACACGAATTATTCTACTGACAAATAATAAAATACGTTCTCTCACTTTTATCATTGCTAAATTTAAATAAGTATCAACATTTACAATGTCAGTCAAACACTATATAGATTAGTATGTAGTACAGCGAAATTAGAAAGCGGGGAGAGAAAAGAACTGCAGAGTGTGCAACACGTGTGACGATAATCCTTTCTCTCGTTGTAATTTACTAAATTCATAAATTTAATTACTATTTATTAAGATCGTTATCTCCTTTCAATAAAAAGTGTGAAAGAAAAATATGATTTCTTAGCAAAGTAATAAAGGACCGATATTTCAAAGACTTTGTTATGTATTCTAAGAAGAGGTTGGCTTTTTTTCTCTTGTTTTCCAAAATGTTCAAGAGGAGATTACTCGTAATGACCATAAGTATTTCTGTATTTGTGATGATATATCATAGTGGACAAAATAATGAAACAATCAAGTATATCAACTTAACCATTACTTGGGCATTATTGATCGAAGTCTTTTCTTTCCTTTAGATAAATTGTCAGCGTTCAGAATTTCTTTATCAGTTAAAATCTAAAGTTTCTTTTACAAGAATGTTATGTATTCTTTTTTAAAAAAATCAAACGGACAGTTGGTTTATTGATATGTTCTCATGCGCGATGACTTTTCAGAATTACGAACATTAATTCTGTGAAATTAATTGTTATGATTCAAGTGTACTGGCTTTACTTATATTCTGCTGTAGCTGTTGATTTCTATTCTGATGTAACAGTTTAAGAGTACGGATTCCTAGGTGTCAGCGGAAATAAAGCTGACTCATAATAATAACTAAGGAATAAAAATAATATTTGCAGTATCTCCTCATTATTCATTCTTTCTCGGGTCAGTATCCGTGAAATAGGTACCTAGTGACACGTAGTGGTCAGGGGAGGCAAATATGGAAGATGTATTGCAGTAAATATGATAGCAAATCTAATGTTTGTTAGATTACGAGGAATTTTTGAGTCAACTAATAGTTCAAGAAAAAGTTGAAACGTGGCCGAACTTTTACAATATATATATATATATATATATATATATATATATATATATATATATATATATATATATATATATATATACATTGAAAATTATTAGCGCACAAGGCCCCTGTGAGCGACAGGCCCCATTGGGTCAAATCGGTCCAATCGGCTTAAGGCCGGTCCTGTGTAACACGCCCTTAGTTTTTCAACAAAATCTCTACCCTACATGTGCGGACAAATCATACCTTATTCCAAACGTAACCGACTCTCTCCCCAGCTAGGAGTCTGCCACTTCCTGGATCATAATATAAGAATGACAACAAAGATTTATGTACTAAAATCAGATGTGATATATCTTGTTAGATATAACTTATTCCGCATACCTAGATAATATGATGGATATACCTCTCACAGACTGTCAAGCAACAACAGTATACGTAAGTAAGTCAGTCGTCCAGGATTGACCAAACAATGTAATTAATCTTTCTAAATGTTTCTGAACAAACACGTTTTTCAGCTAAATCCAAAAATCCCGATAAGTTGAGTCAAGTATCTTTGACAGAAGATCAGGCCAATGTCATTGAGAAAGATTAAATGGAAAGTTACTTATAAATTCTGTTTACTTACTCTGGGTGTTAGATAACGCTCATCGAAGCGACTCAACTAGCCGTTAATTCTGCACCGCGCTGTTTTTGGCAAATTTAAGCCAGATAAACTTGGCAAGAAAGAAAATCTTAAGAGACCACACCCAAAATGATGAATGTAAAAAAAAAAGCAAAAAAAATACACGTTCGCGCTCTATCCAGCCGCACCCAGTTCAGTCGGCCATCTAAATACTTTCTTTTTCGTCTTCCGCTGCTACATATTTAAGCCTGCAAATTACTCGTAGTCCAAAAGACTTTTTGTTCATTGGACAATACTATTTTGTATTACATGGGGACCCACGTCAACAAATTTGTTGACAACCTGCAATACTGCCACACTAATATCAACCCCTCAACCCCCACCCGGTTTCTTGGGTTCGAATATAGGATTGATAGGAATGAATGGTAGTGGGGTTCAGAGCCCTAACTCTCTAGAGCGTTCGTGGAAACATCTTTGCTATCCTCTTCGAACCTTTTTATATTGTCGAATTAAATATGAAACTAGATTTCGTTATAAATAAGGTAGTCAAATGTGTATGTGATCGAACAAAACTTCGTGGATCTGAAGGGTGAACTGATTAATTGACAATATGGACATCTTGAAAAACTTGAAAAACAATTGCAATTTCTGCCAAGGTTACGATTCTCAGAGTCAAGCAAACTGTACTGTTGATAAAGGCTTCAGAATATTGATGGAAAAATACAACATTAAAATCAAGTCTAAGTGACCAGCAATACCGCAGTATGCGGAATCACTTCGTGTTTCGGGGGTTTTAGAAAATGAAAAGGAACGAAAGCAGTGTGAAGATATCTTGATAACATTCATCCAAGAAACTTTACAAATTGATGATTAAAGTTTCGAATTGGAACGTGTTCATAGGATTAAATCTAAAGAGGGTAGGTCAAGGGCAGGAAATGGTCTGATTATTACGGAATGAGCAAAATATTGCGAGACCTTTGCGACAGCAAAAAAATCATTGCCCAATTTTCAAAGTTTAAAGATCGGGAGTTGGTGAGAATTGCAGCCTCCAAACAAGTTTCACGATAAACAGTTGGCGTCAATGAACAATATTCCTACCTAGATACATATAAAATGAAAGTGTTACTTCCACTATATCGTGTTGCAAAATGCGACTCGAACAAAGTTGCCCTTTTCATTGTGGACAGGTTCTACATCAACTACTGGTTTCATTTAATGAAGCAAAACAGTATGCAGTTCAAAAGGAACATAATATACCCTTCTCACTACATAAGCCTGACTGGGTTAACTCAGCATAAATACTACCACACTCAACACGCACGGGCAGTACTACATGTATGAGACCACGCCACTCTCGGCCAGCACGAGTGTACGCATAGCAGAGCAATCAGTCAGTCTGATGGCCGATGATGAGATAACGAACACACTAGACAGTCAAACAAATATTTCGATTCAAAACCATTTCAGTGTGTGTTACTGAGTGATAATGATTAGGGAGGTCAAACAGGGATAAAAGCTACCAAGTCATCTAGTGAAAACAAAACATTAAATGACACTGAAAAATTAGATAACTATAATGGATTCTAAAAAATGATTTGTTTATATCAATGTTTGTGGCTTGAAACAAAAGTTACTTTTCCCGAATTAAACTGTTGTGTTAGTTTATATATATATATATATATATATATATATATATATATATATATATATATATATATATATATATATATATATATATATATATATATATATATATATATATATATATATATATATATATATATATAATTCGCCTTGTTGAAACGAAATTGATTGATTTAGACAGCGTTAAAATCCTAGATTAAGAAATTATAACCAAAAACAGTTCTAAGTTTCGCTTAATATCTGGAAGTATATTTGTAGTATTTGACAAAAAAAATTATCTAAATACATCAAAACATTCAAATGTGACTCAGGCTAAGTACTTCGGTTTCGGATCAAAAAATAGATACTTGGAATTGTAGTGTTTGGTGTTGTGTATATACTCTTTGAGTCCTGAAATTTAAGTGATGAAAATAGTTTATCCGATTTATAATCAAAACTAATTGCAAAACTGACGCCAGATTTGTACATTTAGTTGGTGATTTTACTGTTTGCACAGGTTGTTTAGCTTTTTCCGGGTAATATTGGGATTGATAATACTCTTTATTCGTGTGTAACTTGTCCTATAGTGTTGGGATTGATAATACTGTTTATTCGTGTGTAACTTGCCCTATAGTGTTGGGATTCATAATACTCTTTATTCGTGTGTAACTTGTTTTACAATGTTGGGATTGATACTACTGTTTATTCGTGTGTAACTTGCCCTATATTGTTGGGATTGATAATACTGTTTATTCGTGTGTAACTTGTCCTATAGTGTTGGGATTCATAATACTCTTTATTCATGTGCAACTTGTCCTATACTGTTGGGATTCATAATACTGTTTATTCGTGTGTAACTTGTCCTATAGTGTTGGTATTCAAAATACTCTTTATTCGTGTGTAACTTGTTCTACAATGTTGGAATTGATAATACTGTTTATTCGTGTGTAACTTGTCCTATAGTGTTGGGATTGATAATACTGTTTATTCGTGTGTAACTTGTTTTACAATGTTGGGATTCATAATACTGTTTATTCGTGTGTAACTTGTCCTATAGTGTTGTGATTCATAATGCTGTTTATTCGTGTGTAACTTGCTTTACAATGTTGGGATTCATAATATTCTTTATTCATGTGTAACTTGTCCTATAGTGCTGGGATTGATAATACTCTTTATTCGTGTGTAACTTGTTCTACAATGTTGGGATTGATAATACTATTTATTCGTGTGTAACTTGTCCTATAATGGTGGGATTCATAATACTCTTTGTTCGTGTGTAACTTGCCCTATAGTGTTGGGATTGATAATACTGTTTATTCGTGTGTAACTTGTCCTATAGTGTTGGGATTCATAATACTCTTTATTCGTGTGTAACTTGTTTTACAATGTTGGGATTGATATTACTGTTTATTCGTGTGTAACTTGTCCTATAGTGTTGGGATTCATAATACTGGTTATTCGTGTGTAACTTGTCCTATAGTGTTGGGATTCATAATACTCTTTATTCGTGTGTAACTTGTCCTATAGTGTTGGGATTCATAATACTGTTTATTCGTGTGTAACTTGTCCTATAGTGTTGGGATTCAAACTGTTCTTTATTCGTGTGTAACTTGTTCTACAATGTTGGGATTGATAATACTGTTTATTCGTGTGTAACTTGTCCTATAGTGGTGGGATTCATAATGCTGTTTATTCGTGTGTAACTTGCTTTACAATGTTGGGATTCATAATATTCTTTATTCATGTGTAACTTGTCCTATAGTGCTGGGATTGATAATACTCTTTATTCGTGTGTAACTTGTTCTACAATGTTGGGATTGATAATACTATTTATTCGTGTGTAACTTGTCCTATAGTGTTGGGATTCATAATACTCTTTATTCGTGTGTAACTTGTTTTACAATGTTGGGTTTTATATTACTGTTTATTCGTGTGTAACTTGTCCTATAGTGTTGGGATTCATAATACTGGTTATTCGTGTGTAACTTGTCCTATAGTGTTGGGATTCATAATACTCTTTATTCGTGTGTAACTTGTCATATAGTGTTGGGATTGATAATACTCTTTATTCGTGTGTAACTTGTCCTATAGTGTTGGGATTCATAATATTCTTTATTCGTGTGTAACTTGTTTTACAATGTTGGGATTCATAATATTGTTTATTCGTGTGTAACTTGTTCTACGATGTTGGGATTTATAATACTCTTTATTCGTGTGTAACTTGTTCTACAATGTTGAGATTCATAATACTGTTTATTCATGTGTACGTGTCATTGAAAGTCTGTAACGCCAATGTATAAAAAAATTATTTATACATGTAATCGAAGACCTGGAAGTGACAAAGGCATTTGTAAATGTTCTACCCACGATGTAAGCGTCATAGATGATCTATTATCACCAGTAAGTGATTTTCTTATTTTTAAAAATAATTTTAACATATGATATTTGTCTTCAATATTGTCGGATATACACTTGCAATTTTAAATTAATTTAAACACGCCTGGGTATAATGAAATAAAAGCTATAGAAAGTGGATTCCAGACAAAACCCAATTTTTCATAAATAATATTGGTAGAGTCTCTTTAAACCAGAGACATGAACTCTTGAATACGGTGCTTGAAAGTGCAAATATAAATGAATCTATAAAAAAAAAAAAAACATTGCTGGTGAAATTAATAATAATAATAATAATAATAATAATAATAATGATAATAATAACTTTATTTCAGAATTAAGCACATGGGCAATGATTAGCAATTTCACACAAGGTCTGACCCAAAAATATTAATATAACAATTTACTCCAACGATCAATTATGGATGAATTTTGCCAGCGTTCAAAGTGAAACACCGCCTTCAAGATTCTGTTATTACTGCTAGCGAATATATTTCAAAATAAATACACTCTATTCCTAAGCAAAACGCTAAGGCTGTTAGCATTCTATGATTCATAAACATTCCCGACGCATTATGGCGCGTATCATAATGCATTTAAAACCTAAATCCATTGTTATACCAGACATCCAACTGCGTCATTGTAAAACGACAAATTTTTCCCGAGAGGAGCACAATTCATATTTATACAATATTATTTGAAAATCAATATTTTTGCATCTGTAGACCATGTTTGAAAAGACTTTAAAAGCATATTTACTCGTAGACAAAGAGAATGATAATATCTTTCTAAATCACACTCATCTAATAAATCAGAATGAATTACATGCCCTATGTACATATGCTCATTGACAAGCTGTAGCTCTTCTACGCAAAGTCTAAAATCAGATATGGAACTTTTGTCAGATTTGTGATTTGAAACATATACATGTAGTGGTCTTCTTTGTGTTGTACTCGATATAATTTGCCAATGCAGAACGCTCACATAGTCTTAATAATTTTAGCAATCTACCAATATATTAACTAAGAACAGATATATTATCAGCAAAACTAAAGTTTTTCATAAACAAACAACTAATGTTGCATCCAATATAAAACCTATTTAAATCATTTAAACCGATGGGGATAGAAGACCTCCTTGACGCACACCATTAGTCACAGGGAAAGACATCGAATTTAAATTGTTGTTTGTCTTGCCATTTAAAAAACACAATAGCAGCATAAAACGATACATTTCTCTCAGTTAGCTTTCTGCATATGGTCCAGTATTTAGTCTGTCTAAAAAAATAGTAAATAACCATGACCTACTTGACCAGTTTTGAGACCGGATCATTAAATGAGAAGATAACTGAAGATGAAATAAAACATCATTGTAAAAGATGTTATCAATGAGTATATTTAAGCCAATGAATCAATTATGTCAACAACATATGTGAAACTTTCCACCATAATCTTTGATACAATCATTCATGACGAATGGTCAGTAGGAATACTAAAACCTTTATATGAAAGTAAAGGTTGTAATTGGATCCCAATAAGTATAGACCTATAACATCATGAAGTTGTTTTGGATAACTGTTTTTGGCTTTATAAAATATGCTAGTTTTAAAAAAAAATAGCATCAAAGGTCTAGGAATGTTTTAGTTACCCGTCCTTGGAAAATGTCACAGTCACTGATTGCTGCTCAACTTAGAAACAAGAAAAATGTTTGCCCCTTGATAGATTTTTATAAAGCATTATATAATGCTTGGAGACTTTTTTTCGGTACCAAACTGTTATCAACTGGACTCACAGGGAACTGTTTATAGTAGCAATTATAAAAATATCAAATTATATAATAATGTGATTTGCGCATATTTAAATATATAAAGTAGCAATTATAAAGATATCAAATTATATGATAATGTGATTTTCGCATATTTAAATATCTTGCTGTTTCTTTATACAAATGAGACTATTAATTGCTACCAATGAGAATGACACGCAAAAGACGATTAATTGTTTTATGATTACGGTAAAGCTTGGAAACTGGCTTTTAACGTTGAAAAGACAATAATTGTAGTTTTTGATAAGGCGGAAAAACATAATTTTGTATTTCATAATAAGAACATACATGTGATGGACGGGTACAAATACTTGGGTTGTATCAGTTCCATAAATGATACCTTTACATGATCCAAACAGAGCGTTGTTTTTATTACACAAATGCATTTAGAATTTGAATTTACAACTTGACCGTGAGCTGATATCATTTTATAAGTCTATACTGCCGGTTTTTACATACGGCTGATATCATTTTATAAGTCTATACTGCCGGTTTTTACATACGGCTGATATCATTTTATAAGTTTATACTGCCGGTTTTTACATACGGCTGGGAAATTTAGAGGTATGAAAATATAGACATTTTTGAAAACGTACATCTTGATTTCTTAAGGTCTATTCTATGTATGATAAAAGCACTGTAAAATGTATGATTTGTGGAGAGTTATTTTGATATATTTTGTTTATATACGAAATAAACACCGATAGTCAGTTTTTGGAAAACATTAATAACCTGGGAACGGAAACGATTTGATGTATTTTATATAGATGCTTTTTAAGCAATTTACCATCTGGCACCTTTGCAAATAATTGTGTTTTTAGTATACAAAATGCTCTAGAAATTGTAGGACCTAATTATGATTAGTTAACACATTCCTTTTTCTGATAACATGTCTTTAGTAACACAATGCCAAACAATTGACCAATAAAGACAGATATGGATATGCGATATGACTGAATCATCAAAAGAGGCAAGTTATGCTTTATTTCAATTTGAATTGGAATTCGAAAATTATATAGTAGGCTTTCCAAGAATGTTGCAGAAAGTACTTACAAACTTTCGAGCAAGTAATCATAAGTTTTCTGTAGAAAGTATACGTTTGGAAGAAATACCGAGACATGAGAGGTACATGTGCATTATGTAGCAGAGGAGAAATAGAATATAGGATGAATTTCGGTCTATTTTTTCTTCTAATGTAATTTTTTGTATGAACAACGCAAGGTGTCACTTCCAAAACAAAAACATTTTTGTATGTGAATACAAGCGGCAAAAATTAAATGATAAATATTAATTTTCTACTCCCATGTGTGCTAAGGTATTTATTAATATGTGTCATATGTAGAGGGTGTTTGTTGAAGACACATGAAAGAGTTTTCACACTAGCCGATTCTTAAATGTACTGGTGGTTCTCGCATTGTCTCGTTTATCGAAAGGTATCCCATTTGTTTGGGGTTTTTTGCTTATGTCAACAAGCAAAGATAATGGTGGACTTTTGTCCAGCAGTCTGTTTAAATTTTTATGGAAAATAATTTGCTCGAATTCAGAGTATTTAAAATAACAAATAAATAAATAATAATTAACATGTTAAAAGGTTCATATAATAAATCCATTTATAATAGCTGGAAGGTGTATGCTAAAGAGTCCATCTCCGAGGCAAATTGTAACAACTCGAGCAAATGTGGCATGTACCATTAAATAGCAAAAACTATAAACCAGATGGTTTTTATATTTAAAAAAATCATATATGGTATGTACTGGTATCTGTAAACAAAGGTAAACAATTACATGATGAACGCAAATTAGTTCATCTAATTTTTATCAGCTGTTTTCACTGTTTATTCTTAAGTACTAGGGTATACAGTCAATTAAAAACATTTTTTAAGGGGAAATAAATTAAAAGTATAGCCCCTATGGGGGGGTGGGGTGCATAACCTAGTATGAACAAAGAATGAGACTGGAAATAATATTGTTTGAAAGGAAAAATAGTTGACTCGATAAAGAAGAGAT
The DNA here is from genome assembly GCA_028554795.2 of Sinohyriopsis cumingii. Classification (NCBI taxonomy): domain Eukaryota; kingdom Metazoa; phylum Mollusca; class Bivalvia; order Unionida; family Unionidae; genus Sinohyriopsis; species Sinohyriopsis cumingii. The sequence continues at coordinate 98,784,423 of CM068826.1, forward strand.
TTTATAGAGACCATCGTCTTCAATGGACTTGCAATATTTCATGTAGACCTATAGTTTAATTTTTATTTTATATTTATAGGATACCGCATTTATATGGGGAAAATATGAACGAGTTTTTTTCGGATGGATACTGTACGACCTTGTGAGCGCAGTATACCCATCCGACAAAAGGAGTTCATATTTTCCCATACAAATGCAGTAACCTTTTCATTACACACTCATTTTCTTCTTTTACCAATGGCTTATTTATATAAACAAAAATGCACCAAACAAAACATAGTAATTGAATTTATAAGTCCGCCAAGAGAAATTTGATCTTAGTCGCGCGCTCGACATCACATTCGAAAGAAAGTGTCGTTTGATCTACTTAAAATTGAAATTTAGAGTCATTTTGTGAATGAATGCGCATTGCAACAGCTTTTTCATTTGGTCTGGAATGAATTGAGTTTGGTATTATTGTCGATTTGACTAAATTTCGTGATAATGGATTGGATTCATCTGTGTCAGTTCTACATCAAGTACATCAGATTTCATCAGCATGTGTGTTTCTGTTCTGTCAGTGCATGTTTGGAAATGTAATTGTCAAAAAATACGCTATGGAATATAATATTCATTTCCTTTTGAGTGCAGTAAGGAGGATGTTATTGTACTTGGAATGAAGTCGAAATTACTGTACAATTTCGGAATGTGTAATCAAGTTTGAGAATCCTTGACATAGCTCTTGTAATTCGGATTTACAGAACAAAGAAAGTACATTTTGAGAAATTCAGGGTGTAAAACTGTCAGTATAGTTTTGCCATTCATATTAGCAGCTAAAGAAGACAGTTTATGCCTTGTCGCTTGCATGCTCTTTGTAGGGACCCCAGCAATTGAATGACCTGTCTGGCATATATCGCTGGCCTAAATCCGAAACAATGTATCAAAATATTTTACGCCGAATATTGCAATGCAAAGATGGTATGTGGTAGTCAAAACGTAAAGCGTCTACTACATTAATGTACATGATTTATTTACAAAGTAGTTCCTAATACGCCATACTACTTTTGGGCACACGTGTCGTGTACGTGCGTACTATATAAAGCTGTTCAATATCGTACAACATTGCATGATTCTGACAATGTAAAGTTAACGGATAAAAAAATGTGCATATCATATTATATTATATTATATTATATTATATTATATTATATTATATTATATTATATTATATTATATTATATTATATTTCATACATTACATTACTGCGGGAGGTCGGGGGTTCGATCTACGGCCGAGTCATAACAAAGACTTACAAAAATAGTACTAACAGTTGCCTCGCTTAGCGCTCAGCATAAGAGGTTAGTGTTAGGACTGGTCGGCTAGTGTCAGGATAATGTGACTGGGTGGGACATCATACTGCATGTCTGCGGCATGATGCCCTAGTGCTAGACATCACTATAAAGTGCCACACTGCAGACATCGTAGCGATATGACTGAAAAATTGTTAAAGCTACGTTAAAATATCCAAATCACACACACACACACACACACACACACACACACACACACATTACATTGCATTACATTACATTACATTATATTATATTATATTATATTATATTATATTATATTATATTATATTATATTATATTATATTATATTCGTGTATGTATGCATGTATGTATTTATGTATATATGTATGTTTGTATATTATATTATATTATATTATATTATATTATATTATATTACATTATATTATATTATATTAGTATGTATGTATGTATATATGTATGTATGTATGTTTGTATATATATAGTCTGTACTTAATTCCTCAGAAATAGAGAACTGCACAATAATCTTCTACCTAAAATGCCTTGCAAAGTGGAAAAACGTACAAGTCAGTTAACAAAATGGTTTACTATTTGGAAGTTTAATGCATTTAAATATTTAACAACCTATAATGTTTCACCATATCATTTGTGACACGGTGGTGCCATACAATGACTTAACTTGGTTAGCCTCGTTATCGATGCGATCCTAGCACGGGTGTGAGACAACTCTTGCACGATACACGAGAATGTGAATAGGTTTATTGGGTAGCACGAAACAGTCTGTGCCCTAGGCTGATGACTTACCCTCGCACCTTTCTAGCCACCTGCAATCAAAGTAATGGACCATAATAGTTAACGTGTATCAATACTAGTCAGATAATTGAGAAACCGAAAAATATAAAGATTGTCAAAAGCAAACTGATGTTCTATCAAGTCCCTACCATTCTCGAAACACGTGAATATCGTTGAAACTCGCGATTTTGAAACCAATAAGGAATCTATTCTAAACAAAGTCGCAGATATTTCGTATATAAGGCTGAGACAATTGTATCCTAGGTATTACTTTAATGAAGTTGATAAAGTGGACCATGAAGAGAATGTTTTCCCCAAAATATCATTCTAACCGACAATTATGGTTAATGCAAAGCTAGAAGAAAATGTGCAAACACTCTTGCGCATCACAGGTAAAAACATAATCTCGAAGCCGGTTAGCAGAAATGTATTTCTGCGCTACAATCGTCCCCTTGTGTACACAATACGAAATCGTGCATTCTAGACAAATTTGTTAACTAACGAATGAGAAACATGAAAATAAAGTATCGATGTCTCTCTCTTCAGTCCAATGCCATTCATACGAAAATGTTTATTGTTACCTTATTTTTGCAGACCTTCTAGATCTTTTGCTAACCATCTTCTTCACGCGTCGGGGAGGGACGACGTGGGTCACTTTTTTACTTTCTGTCCTCGTTTGAATAATATTAAATGCGGCTGACGTTTGGCGAGGAATACCCAAATGTTTTGATTGCAAAATATTCTTTAACGTCTTAATATCATCGAATATAAGAGTGTAATCCTCTTAATATGATAGTCAAACCTCGCCATTTATTATAGAATAGATCTTGCAATTTGAGTTTGATTTTCCACGGATTAAACAAAAATTGAGAATGCCTTAATGAACTGTTCCATTACATGAACTGAGAAAGCAAACTGACCTGGTATAAAAAAAAACTGAGTATATCTTACAATAGCTACTTAACATGAAATTAAAGGTTAGACTGACGTAATGTTTACTCTGTCAACTGGACCAAATTTAATTTAAATGCAATATCTCTTTTACGAGAATGCCGGTACAAAGGTTGGCAAATAATCGGAGCCTTTGATTTTATACAAACCAGTATGTCGATTAGCTTGGAAACGAAATACAGTTATACTGATCAAGTCTCCATGGCAAGGAATTTTTCAGCCATATTTCTTTTCAATCGTAACCCAAATATGGAAATATTTATCTCATCGCCTTGATTTTATTTTTAACAGGTTTCATTTGACTCACTGATTTTTGTATTTGATGAACTCAATGAAAATGTTAAACATGCAGAATAGTATAGGTTCATAAGATATTCTCTAAGTTGGACTTTTCTGTGTCAATTCTATTGTTTGGTTGTTGAACATAATTATTTTTTAAAAAAAGATCATTATTTCCTTGCCTATAAAGTACAGAGTTTTAGAACTAGTCTCTGTTTCCAGTCACGTGATATATTGCATCATAAAATCCGAAAAAGTCAAGCATTAGAAAGTTTGTTTTTAAATGAAACATTCAATTGCTATAATATTTATATTATTGATTTTTTTACAAAAAAAGTACACCAAGTTTGAGATTTAAATAAATCCCATTGAAAGTGTACTGTGCACCAGTCCTGATATTGACGTCTAAAATCTCTCATGGGTTTATCAACTCCACACAAAATACAAATTTGCATATCTGAATGAAGATTGGTTTAATACAAAGTCATGTGTAAGTAAATTTCACTCACAATAGTTATTAAAATGCTTGCTTAACTTGCCAACATTTCTGTATATTTTCTTTCCTATGTTTATCAAATATCAAATCATTACATGAGATTTCACAACGATCAATTAAAAGGTTTCCCGCCTCTTCAAATTAAATTAACTTTTTCAGCGTGTCACAGATAACGTTTGTCCTTGGACAATCACAATAACACAACCACTTCATTTCCCTCTCCAAATATATGGACCAAAATATTCATTCCTATTCACAAATGACAAGACTAATTAATCCGATCAATAAATATCTCTCTCATAGTTATAGATACCTCCTGTTGCGTAATTCCATATTTGCGCATTCTCGGGCTGCTCTCTCCTCTCCGAGAAGCGCTCTCTCCACCTGCATTTAGCGGGATTACAACATTATCTCGCGGAGCTGGAGACCCCGGCATGGTTTTGACCCTTTGGGTCCGTGAATGACATGGAATCAAGCATGATAGCTTTGTTATGCAAAAACATGAAAATAATGTAATTACTGATAAGTCCTCTTCCCGACTTGCATAAGTGGATTTTGTCTCTTTTAAGAACTCTTTCGTCGCGTAGTCGGATTTCAACAGGTTTGGTGAAATGTCGAGTGATCTTTACCAATAGCCTAGTTTCAACTTCCCTCAATCTGATAATGAGCTGTTAACCATACAACTTCTTTTCATAGCAACCTGACTGCGATTTTTTCTTCTGGTGTCAAATATTTTGCGCTGGTGGATACATGAGAAATCATTAATGATATCGGTCATTTGCGTGTACGAGTATACACAAATTAATAATATTGGGCATGCGAGTGTATGAGTACACACACAAATTATAAAATCGGACACGTGATTGTAATAGAAATTAATTAATAATATCGGACATTTGAGTGTCCAAGTACACAAAAATTTATATCGGACCTTTTAGTGTACGAGTTTACAACCGAAGAGTCGGTTCTTTGATTACAGTGTTTCTTGCATCCAATTACATCGTTGAATAACTTTAGCTAGGCTATTTTGAATGAATATTTTCTATAAATCCTGAAAAGCTATGCCACCGAGAAGAATGGCACATTATAGCATGAAAGTATTTTTAATAAAAGATGAAATTATTTAATCAAAGAATACAGTCAATGTCTGGCGTTTATAGCTAGATCTTGCATGTTGAGGGACAAAATTAAATTGAGGTTAAATATCAAATAAATGCAGACTTTAACATAAACGTTATATGATTCTAATTATAAAAAATGATAACCTAATCGGCATGAAAATGTTAGGATGGAAGTAAAATTACTCAGTGAGTTCTTTAAAGTTGCTTTGAGCATCACATTGGCCTAATTGATGACAGCGGGTGTCCAGCAGGCAACGTATTGGTCAGTTATTCCGTTATCCTCTCCTTCCTACAACATTTTACATGGCAGTTGTTTGTAAGGGTGAATATTCTTTAATTTCATACGTTCGAAAAATATAATTCATCATCATCTTTTCTTTACCATGAAAAACAATGGAAAGGAGTTCTTATCTGCTTCCCGAAATTTGTTAAAGGTTCTGCGTTCTTTTGTATGGGATTCATTGGAAAGGCGTCATTAGAATAACCCATTACTCTACACCCTTTTCTTCACTGTCGCCCGGAAAGCTTTATACCAGCTGCCATCAAGCAGAGATGTTATTAAATTTAAGTATCAAGAGTTAAAATCTGGTCAGAACGTTGTTACGGGCTGATTTGGCGTATAGGCTATAAGATAACCAGAATTCGCTTTTGAATAAGAGCTGAATAACTGAGCATGGTTTGGACCGTACTAAATGTATTCATGTTGTACACGTGGATTTTGTTTCATTCCGCTGTATAAAAAAACCCTGTAGGGCTCAACAAATGATTTGTACTAAATGTATTCATGTTGTACATGTGGAATTTGTTTCATTCGGCTGTACAAAAAAAAAAAAAAAAAAAAAAAACATGTACGGCTCAACAAACTATTTCGGGCGACGTTCGCTGCACGCATTATTTGTACCGCTGTGGTACTAGGGCATGGTTATAGGGTGACAAATTGATAGGATAAAGGGTTGCCATATTTTGCTCTTTGAAACATTCGTATGTATTTGTTTGCCACTTTAAGTAAAGAATAAGCAGTTAGATCCACTGTAGGCATACCAGTCATTTGAGTAATTTTAGTGCTTTGATTTTTTTCAGAAATGGTAACTTTTTAAGCTGGAAAGTGGCCATAACTAAAATGCAGTTTTAGTTGCAAGCTGAAATCAGTGATATATTATGGCAGTATTAGAACCTGGATAAATATGGAGATTTCATATTCCGTAAATTCATCATAATTCTGTTCACATACATGTGCGCGCGAGCACACACACACACACACACACACACACAAAGCTGTATGTAACGAGTTCAACACATGATATAATCTCCCTGGGTAAATTTAAATCATTTCTTGGTTGAACTGAACTAATTAGACAATGGATGACGAGCTTCAGATCACCCCATAAAGCAGAAATGGGACTTTGCACTCAATTGATCTTTGACCTCAAACTTTGCATTTCTTATGCCCCGGTGATTATTGGTACCCCAAGAAGATTCGATCCACTAGTATTACCAGCCTCGTCTTACTAAAAGAAAACAAAGAAACAAAAAAATAAATAAATAACAACAACAATAACATTATCGGTATTTGTATCCTTCTGTCCGCCAACAAAAACACTTTCTTTTTTTCTTTCAGAGAGAGAGAGAGAGAGAGAGAGAGAGAGAGAATTTAATGAATTTAATATTAATACGTTCAAAGACATGCTGAGGATTTTTATTGATAGCTACTATGGACATTTGCATTTTGTACAAATAAAGTGACTTCAAGTTCTTGGGTGATGGCCAGCATTAATATGTATTTATGTTCATTAAGGCTTACACGTGAAATTAAACGCCAGGCAAATCACACTTTTTTCATGCAAACGATTATAGAATGATGAACATAAGATAGCTAACATAAATTTATTTTTTAAAGATATCATTTCCGGGTCCAAGAAAAAATTTAAATTTTTCAAAGGTCAGTTTAAAGATGTAGATACTCATACATACATACATACATACATACATACATACATACATACATACGCATGTAGACAGAGAAATAAAATAAAATAACTGTATTTTGGATGGTCGAATTGACTTATTTATGACAGATAATCAGTTTTGACTCAATTTCTTTAGGCTACCTCTTCAAACTGATCCTTCATGTTCGTTCTTCTTGATCATGTGTGCCATCTAATTTGTAAAAATATTATTTAGACGGCGTACGATTATTTCAGATTTCCTAATTGTGGGAAAAAGGGAGCCTTAAATCATGAAATAATAATTCGGTTGATTCGGATACTAAGTCACTTTATTTTCACATTTGTGGGCTTCATGCCATTTTTTAGAACACGATACATGGTAAATAGTTTATTTGGTAGAAAAAGAATCCGGGAAGACCCTGGGTATAACCACCGACGCACGTGAAGCTACTTGCAAGCTTTTACACATACTCACGCTGGCCGAGCCCAGACTCGAACCCACGCGGACAGAGGTGAGATGTAAGTGATCTTTAAAGGCAAGATTTAGTTAGACCAATCGGCCATTCGCGGCGCATGGTAATAATGAAGCAAACGGGATTACACTCTTCTTGCAGTTACCTTGCCATCATGCACCGTAGATATAAATTATAATATGCAGGGTTGGACTGACAACCAAGATACACTACCTCCCATGGGAAGTAGAGGCCTTTTATACATTTCAGATATATGCCCCCACCCCCCGAACACGGAGCTTCCTGGGAAATTTATATTTCTCCCGATGAGCTAAATCCTACCCCCGTAATGCGTCGCTTCACAAATCAGTCTTAAATTTTCAACATAGAACATAAATTGTGTCCTTTATGTTACTCGTCTATATCTCGACTTTATTTTCTACTGGTTGGATAATATCTGCCGTGCTAAAGCTTTTCAGATAAAGAACATTTGTACAGCATTCCTGTCTCTGATAAGCACCAATATTTTTTGAAACGCTTGTAGTTTTAAATAAATGTAGAATGGCCACTCTTCAAAAAGTCATTAAAGACAATTAAAAAAGTTTTCATTATAGCCAAAACATTTAATGCAGACCAGAGAGAGAGAGAGAGAGAGAGAATTTTCCACATTTTAAATTTTTTTATTTATTTATTTATTTATTTATCTATTATTATTATTATTATTATTATTTATAGCTTATTATCTGAACAATATATTTACGAAAACGAAAGTATGTTTTTTCTTTTATTTAAATTACACCATTTTGCGAATAAGGAAGCTGAAATAAGTGTAAGAAAAGACTATGCACAATGTTTTGCTGCAATAAATTTTATTCAATAAATCACCGAAACAAACTAGTTTTTCTGGTGTAAATCCAACGAGGATGCTGTAAGTACAACGAAACACAAAGGGGAACTACAACACATTTTGCAATCCAAAAGAAGCTGCATGTTGTTTGGCGCGCATGCGCAAGCTTTCAATGCTCGAAGTCGACATAACAGTCGAGTGTGAAGGAACAACACATGTTTTAGGCGATGAAGCCTGGAAATCAAACAAAGGTCTCTGGGAACCGAACGGAGATAAGTGACGCTGATATTGGCATCTATCAATAGCAGGGAATTGTAGGAATGTAGAGCCAGATATGGGCTTGTCTAGACGTGCTGGAGCGCCAAACAGAGACGGCATCATTTGAGCGCCACCTGTTGATGGAATTAATAAAGAATTGAACCCAAACGATTGGTAGGTCTGATCAGACGTCACTTTCATATCTGGAAAAAAATAGTTAACAGTTTAGATAATATCTCTTATAAGAAATTGAAGTTAATAACTGCTCTAATTGACGATAAAAAGCAGTTTTAAGAAAAGAACATAACATATAACGAAAAATCATGGGAACTTCCTTTGAACTAATGTACAATTAAAGAAAAATGGAAAGTAGATAGAGAAAAAGCTGCATAACATCAATTCAGCTAATTCTACTCCATGCGAATGAAGGATGCTTTAAAACAACAATTACTTTATGAAATCTAAATACAGATGTTTGACAAAAATAGGAAACGTATGTAACAGAGGGCAGAGGAAGCACGCTTGATATATAGATTATACAGCGTCTGTAAGAGAGGACATAGGGAGCACGCTAGATATATATATATATATATATATATATATATATATATATATATATATATATATATATATATATAATACAATTATGTAATAGAGGGCAGAGGTAGCACGCTAGATATATAGACTATACAACGTATGTAACAGAGGGCAGAGGTAGCACGCTAGATATATAGATTATACAACGTATGTAACAGAGGGCAGAGGGAGCACGCTAGATATATAGATTATACAACGTATGTAACAGAGGGCAGAGGGAGCACGTTAGATATATAGATTATACAATGTATGTAACAGAGGGCAGAGGGAGCACGCTAGATATATAGATTATATATAGATGCCTTTGGGCCCAGAATTGCTCAGATGACATATGAAGCTTAATATTTTACCAAGACTCGAAACAAAACAAGCATGTGGTTTTATAATTATTACATAATGCCTCTTTTAGGCCAATCTGATCAAAATCGTGTATCCACAGTCCTACGTGGAAATCTGATGGAAACAAATAATGGGTCATGTTCTGTTGATCTTGTGTTTCGCCGATCGAATCACAACTTTTATATCTGAAAGTGAAACACATCATTCGGAACATATCTTTACATAACGGTTCATTTACGCTTTCCAAATAGTTTTTGTATCTACACAATGTAAACATGAAATTCAAAATAAATTTGGATTTATGGAGGCTGGACTGTACTTATCTGAGAATATCGACGTGCTGACATCAGTAAAAACATCTAAATAGTTCTAATCTGTGTGTGAAATACGGAACTGAGGATTGGATATCTGTGGTCAACCATGTAAGATTAAAATGGTATTTGATAAAGCTGGTTTTAAAAGATTGTACCTGTACTGTACGATAAATCGTCATCTATGATCTCATTATCCACTGATATGTTATCCTCAATCTTTGGTTCGCCTCCTTTTGATGATTGCTCCTCTGGATCATTAGCTGTGTCCCCTTGATCGAGAAAGTAAGAAATTAATACCCTCATGGCATTGTGCTCAAGGTAACGTTTATATTAATGTACATGAGTGAAAACGAAATGCGCAATAAACCAAAATAAATACCAAATTCAGAAGCTGATGCTGAAAAGGTTCAAATCTGTGAAATTCTGATGGGTACTATTGACAAGAAATGAACTAATCTGAAACTGTATGTATGTATGTATGTATGTATGTACGTACGTACGTACGTACGTGTGTGTATGTATGTATGTACGTACGTATGTATGTATGAAAGTATGCATGTATGTATGTACGTACGTACGTATGTATGTACGTACGTACGTATGTATGTACGTACGTACGTACGTATGTATGTATGAAAGTATATATGTACGTACGTACATATGTATGTATGTATGTATGTATGTATGTATGTATGTGTGTGTGTATGAATGGATGGATAGATGGATACATGCATGCATGCATGTATGAGAGCATGAATGTACGTCTGCACAGTACTAGCTATAAAGCGCAGATTAAAGTTTCAGCTTAAAATATGTAAAGTTAACAATTTTAAAATAGCTTTCTGAAGATAATCGTTTTTAAATAAAAGTAAAAACGTGATCAAATAAGATAATGGAGAAAATGTAAAGATGAGTTTAATATAAAATGTATATTAAATAAAGTTACATTAAAGTGATATGTTTAATAAACACAATCATATAAACTTTTATTGTAATGGAACAAGGTTTGTAATTTCAGAATAACTATGGAAAATAATTATAAATGCACCTTTTATGCGTTTTTTTTTAAGGCAGGTGATTAATATTCATTGTGAAGAAATTATAATGTTCAAACTAAAGCCTTTAGTATCTGCAGCATATCTTTTGTCTCTGGTACTGACCATGCGTTCTCAATTGTTATTTATTTAAACTCACTTCTTCACGTTTTAATTTGATTAAGCGATTTGATGAAGTTTCATAATATAAATTGTACAGTCTTTCAAAGCTCATGTATATGCAATTCGCACTTTGAACAGAACATTCATTTACGACAATTGTCAGGGAGGGGATGAAATGAATTACACCGTTTCAAAGTAGTAACATGCATTGATAACAAATAAGAATTGAGTTGATGTTTATCAATTGCAATAAAATAATTCCTAAATAAATATAGTTATGATGTCATAAAATTTATTAAAGATGTATCAGTTTTGATTAGTTGTAATCTGCGTTTACGCTACTATAACCGTCTAGTCTGTAGTTTATGTTATAAGTAGAAACGAATATTTCTAAAAGTACTATCATTATTATTTATTTTTAAAATTTCTAACAGATCTGATTAAGAAATATAAATCGGAGAATTGTTTTTTGTTAGGTGTTTGCGGCACAGCAACACAAGTAGGTTATTTCGTGCCAAGCCAACTAGAGTAAAGTGTCTTGACCAAGAATACATTACAGTAGCCGATCTTGGCTGATCCAATGGTAGGCTTCTAACCATTGAGTCACCCTGATTCCTCTCACGACACGAGGAAGTCGTATAAAACCTTTCTCACATCCCTAAATTCTCAGAGAGAGAGAGAGAGAGAGAGAGAGTTCACTTTCACTATTATTTTCATCTCATTGCCTTGTTCGCATACAAAGAAATAAGGTTTCATTGGCCTTGTTGCTTTATTCCATATTGGCCTTTACGGAATATAAAAATAATATACAGCTTAGGAGTTAGCTGTACTTTTCGCATAATAAAGAAACAAAGTTCCACACTGAATGATTCTTAGTAATGTTTAAGCAAGTAATTATACTTTTTGCTTCCTCTGGTGAAACTGGGTCAGATATTTCATGGTTAGCGTTTAATTCATTGGAAAGCGACTCCACGTCGATATGCGTCTCACTTTCAATGTCGGAAGTTTCGGAAATGGATCCAAGAGCAGAATTAGTTGATTCTTCCTTGATGGACATCTCTTTAGAAACAAAAATGTCGCTTTCTTGTGCCAAATTTTCTTTTGTACCATTCTGTTCCTTGGAAGTTGTTGCTTGATTATCTGATTTCGAAGAGAACCCCTTCTGTTTCTTACGGAATTTAGCTCTCCTGTTTTTGAACCAGACCTGCAAAAGACCAAATAACAGATCTTGAAATATTTAGGAAAGGGATGTATTTATACAGTATGGTCCTCGTTGTATTCCATCTTTTGCCACGATATTGTTATCTGTTTCTGAAGAATGACATTGCAATATCTTCTCAGTTAGTTCTTCAGCGAATATGCTGTTAGAGAAACCTCTGCCAAACGAGAAACATCCACGGCACCCTCCGATGTGACAGAAAGGATTACATTCACTATCGAATATATCTGACACTTGCACTCACATCCATTTTCAGTTTGGTCGTAATGTATCCGTAAATGTTCCATACTCCATTTGGACCTTGCCGATATCATTGGCATAAAAATGTACTGGGATTTAATATCATACCAATTTGTTAAATACAGGCAATCACAACAAATAATTGTGCTATTGTTGTACCCTTCTTTCCTTTTCATGCCTTCCACATGTTAAGTAAATACAAGTAAATACCAATATATGTTTACAGCAGATAACAAAAGACAGAACAGAACGTAACAGAAGGCTTATTCAGTACTTTGGGCGTCCGACACAAGATACAAAACGTATCGAACAGAGTTTTATTTACAGTGCGCCATAAACAGGATTGATAGGTGCTGAATCCATATTTTGTAACAGGTGATCTCTAAGTTTAGAAGCAAAATATATGAATCTGAGAAACATTTGTAAATCGACTCATTCTTTGACTGAAAGTTGGATTTGTAAATTTATCCACTGAAGGATGATATATTACATCTTATCGAAAAAGTTCTGTCCTAAATTGGTACATATAAGATATATGTATAAAGCTGGCACTCATATTCTACACACTTGATATTTTCCTTAAGACAAAGTTTGCAAAACTGCGATCTTTTTCAATCTGAACGTGTCTTCCTCTTTAAATCATTAAATCATGACAAATCATCGACGAGATGCAAATGTTTTTTTGTCTGAAAACGAAATGTAGAGCTAATGTTACTTTTTTTCCAATGTCCAATAAAGACTTGGTCCGATTATAACATACATTCTATTGTAGAATCCCCTATCTTACTTGACAAGATCTGTAACGTGGCATAAAATGGACGTTGTCTTAACATCGTTAGACAAATTCTTATGACGCCCATTTTTAGCGATATCCATAAACAGTCACAACCAAGAGAAAATAACACGATTTAACTTTCCTGGTCCATGTGCTTTTGCCGGCACGAGCCAAGTTATTTAACATAATATCGACTTGTCGACAAAGGTATAGATTTAGTCCAGTACTTTACATATCTGAATACAAAAGCTATACTTAAAAGGTTTTGCGATATTCATCGAGACCGATGTAATTATTCCGAGTAGATGGTACTCTAAGATATCGTTTACAAAATCATTGAGGGATTGCTTCTATTTATTTCAAATATTAAGATCCTCATATTTCTGAACCGTAACTTACGATTAGATTCGTAATAGCAGCAAATGTATTCTTTGTAAAAGCGAAATAGTTGTTGATGTTGATACCAGAAAATTCTAGATACTGTCGTCCAAACATGGGATTCCAACATATTGTTAGTTTTAGTCCAGTTCAACCTTGTGGTGAAAAGCAGTCCCATATATGTATAAAAATGAAACCGTTTCAATGGGTTTACTCCTATGTTGCTAACGTTCATAATATCTCCAAAAGCCTCCGTATAGAAAGACATTTTTCGTTTGCTTTATTTTTGTTCGAGTGACTTCCATTCCTGTTTAATTATTAAAATAATCTGTGGTATTAATTTGTTGTTGCTATGGTCGTATAGTTTCAAAACATTTAGCTTCATCATCTGCAGACAAAGATCACTAGTATATTATCTGTGACGACAATTTCCATATCACACTTAATTCGTAACTTTTAACCTAATTCGTCATAAAACAGAAATCTTCCAAATACTCGTTTACTGGTACTTATATTGATTAGAAAGAAGCACCGAATTCTAACTAGAGCATTAAAATTAAACCTATTTGTATTTCCTGAAGTTACATCCTTAAAAGCCACAGGACTTTTATACAGGAATTCAAAGCTGACCTGTAAGGTTTCACCCGAAACCAAAAGGTTCCAATCTCTAAAAAGGTAATGTTATCAAATTAGATTATTTCTAGAAATTATGCTGCTTTTATATTGCTGCCTATCCGTAATCGTAATTAAAGTTTGATAATATTTTTAACATTGTATGTACATCTAAACACTTTTGTTATAATTTCTCACTAAGGATTATTACAAGATTTTTCGAAGCGTTTTGATACCTGTATTCTAGCCTCAGGAAGACTGGTCATCATGGCGAGTCTTTCGCGCATGACAACATCCGGGTAATGCGTCTTTTGGAACGTTTTCTCCAGAGCTGAGAGTTGCTGATTGGTGAATGCTGTTCGACTTCGTCTCTGCTTTCGGTGTGGGCCATACCTTGCTTCGAATATTATATCTACAAGAGAAGAAAATAAAAGAAAAAAAAAAAAAAAAAAAAATATATATATATATATATATATATATATATATATATATATATATATATATATATATATATATATATATATATATATATATATATATATATATATATATATATATATATGTGTGTGTGTGTGTGTGTGTGTGTGTGTGTGTGTGTGTGTGTGTGTGTGTAATTATCTGATATTTGCAATTTTCATTTCACATGTAAAAACTATGAATATCTGTATTTATATTGGCCTTTACTGAATATAAGGAACAACAACAACACAAAAATTGTGCAGGAATGTGTCAAAAATACTTGAATCATTTGTGTCCAGCTAATTTCATACTCGAGAGCAAGTATATATCATCAACTGGTTGACCGCATTCTCGTTTCAAGATGTCCTTAGTTTCAGACAATTTATATTATAGCACATATTGTGGTTTTTTTAAATAGTTCTTACCCCTTTTAAATCAACACATATTACCTATCTCAACAGAAGAACTGAGAATAAATATAACGTTTCTAACCTCTCACATGTTTGAACATATTTATACAAATGTATCAGACAATTTTGAAAACGCGACATTAATTTTACAAAGATCATGGTATGCAAATACAAAATTACACTAAGATGTAACTACTTAAGCAAGTAGTTAAATAATTTGCTTGAATATCATATTATTTTATAACATTACATATTTAAATATAGAAAGAAAAACTACTGCGTGAGCAAGTGAGAGAAGGAGAAAAACAATACTGAATAAATTGTAATCCCATATTTTCTACAACCTCATTAACTAAGTTCTAATCATTTATTGTCAATGTATGGAATTACTATTACAGAAGATAATATTTAAAAATGGCACTAGACCAACAGCATTTGTCTGCGAAATGATAAAATTAGTATACATTTTATTACACTGATTTTTAGGGTTATTACAATACATCAACTGATTGGATAAAATGTATTACACGTTATCTGCTTGGTTTTTCGTTTCAAAATCTGTGAATTAAAAAGGAAAATCTGTTTAACTTTATTTTACTTCCTTTGAAAACATACAGATATAAAATAAACTGCAAATATTTTCTTGCCGAGTTTACAAGTCTCCAATCTGATCGAGATAAATCCAGCAAAATGTATTTATTTATTTATTTAGTTAGTTAGTTATGTATGTATTTTCCTACTAACCTGCAAGTCTTTCTGCCCATGTGAACGGATGGAATGGAGGTGCGAAGTGTGCCATCTGCGCTTGCACAGGATAATAAAATGGCGTCTGCACTGAGGGAGGAAAATGGGAAAAATTCATGATGGAAGAGTGTCCAAGATAGGGCGACGAGGATCCATCAAAAGCTTGCATTTCCTCAGTCCTGTATCATCTGAAATCTTTAAAATTAAGATCTTGATACTCCAATTTATTTCGAAATTTTATGTTGTCATTATTACAAAAAATGAAATAATTATGACTAATATTATCACAACTTATTGAGAGCCCCATCTCTTAAAACAGAAATTATTAAACTTAGACCACAAGGCATGAGGCACATGTAATCATAACTAAATAAAATTAGGGGCAGTCGTTTATGACAATACTGATGTAGGAGTAATTCAGTAAATGCACGGACCAAAATAATATTCAATTTGAAGAAGAGTATCTGAAATATGGATTAGTTTCATTGCTCTTCAATTACTAAATCTTAATCAATGTAATTGGAACTCTGAAATTAATAATGTTATGTCAGAATAAGAACAAAGAGCAACAGCTACTTATAACATCCTTACAATGTGTCACTTCAGAAATTACCCATGGATCAGAGAATCTGTGCGGGCAGAGACATTGCATACCCACCCCACAGGAAAGCAGTTTGTCAAATTCAGATTGCGTCTTTTTATTGGACGAAATCCAGTGGTAATGAAATTTGAAATTTGGGATGTGTCAGCGATATTAATTAATAATCAGTTTTAACCTTTTATGCACATGCAGGCTCTTTTAGAAAAAATATTTGATGAATACAAACGAATCTGGTAAGGTCTATAGTATTTCTTTGCTATGCTAAAGATTTCTGGATGATTTCAGGAAAATGATATTTACAAAATAAATATAACCCTGAATGCTAAATTATAAAGTAAGAGACCGAATTAACATTACACTCAGCATTTATAAACAAGGAAGAAATAGCTACATTGGCTTCTCGTTTTCGTGCATTGTTTGACCAACAACCGTACTTTGGTATTTCTAAAATAATAAATTTAGTTAAGATTACTTATCTCAAGAAATTTAGAAGAATAACTATTTAGATATATACATCACTTGGTGTAACGTTTGAAGGAAATGTTAAAAACAGTCTACAATTTTACAAATATCTGCAGTTTATTCTCACATATACTTCGAAGCCAGACCCTGGTTTTGTTCTTGATATAGATGATGATCTGACCTTATTTCAGTTGAAACGGTATCTGATATTTATCAGTAAGTGACATACTGCAAGTTTTTGGAATCCTCTAAACTTTTCCTTAAAGGTATATCTTTTAAAATGGCTTGCCCTTAAATTTATTATTTTTTTTTAAATATATACCCAAGCATCGCAGTCGTTACAGAAATATCAAAAGTGATCCAGATATCAAATTCAGTTTCATCGCGTCATTCACAAAGAAATAAGGATTTATAAAGCTAATAAATAACATTAACTTCTTTCATGAAAAATGTAGTATATCACCATTTCGTTTGAAATGTGCAATTCATTTTTAGTATAACTGTCTCTAAATCACTGAACTCGGCCAGAGAAAATACAACAATAAATAAGTAAATATTAGGTGAAATGTAATCGACACCAGTTCCTAGATCACTAGTATCAGCTAAGACCAACTGCATATATTAACATTTTCAAAGAGTTGACAGATCCCGTTGACCTGGCACTGCAAACTATTTTTTTGTGAACGGATTTAAGCAAAATATCAATTGCAACTGCAGAAAAAAAATCTGCTAGTACCAAGCGCTTCTAAAGTGCATCATGGTTAGAGACATACTTAACACGAGATTTACAAAGCATGAAGTGGTTTTGATCGGTAAACTTATTGACCGTGGTAGAAAACATGAAGCAGGACTTGTAGGATTTTGTGCATATTTCACTAGGAACAAATATATGGTTGAATAATTTGGTAAAATTTGAACGCAGAAGTACCGCCAAACCAGCCTTAAGTGTAATATCGTCCAAAATCTGGCAACTTGGTTGGAATGGTTTCTTCTCTTAGTCCACAGCTCTTTAATTCCAACCAACAGTAAAACATCAAAGGGACTTGACTGAATACAGTCATCTGAGACCCCTCATTTTTTAGAATTATATGATTATCTAATAGTTAGCAAACATACAGCTAAACAAGCACGATGCAAATTATCCCTTCCCCCTCCCACACTTACCAAGTAGTAAGTTCTGCCGCTAGTTCTGTAAGCTGGGTCTTCAATGGTTTCGCGCTGCCTTCTACTTTATTTTGGCCGATGTTACATGTACATACTAATTCTCTGGGTAAGGAAACCTAACAAAATTGTAATATATATATTCAGCGCAGAACTTATTTAAAAACAAATAAAATCTTGTCGAAATTTAAAAAAGACACTGAGAACGTGATAGCTTAAGGATTCGTCAGATTTACTTTTCAATTCATTTCACATTTCTATTTTCATGTTAAGTATTACCACCCACGAATAAAACTCGCATATGCCACTTAGGAAGTTTTAGCAGTATTTCTTCTCACTAATCTGTTTGTCTAGGTGTTAACATCAGGCCAGTTTTGGTGAATAATTGACATTACCTTATTTGCTTATCTGTTTAACACGGACCCTTGACGTGTCCGATGAAAAAAGAATATTTACTGGCCCAGCGAATAGTCAAACGTTTCGTATTTGATCTTCTTCATGATTGAGTTCTCATTGAAAGTCTGACGTGGTAATGATTGAAGAAGCTATCCACACACAACGAGTATTGATATCAAGTTACAGAGAGGTGAGATAAACCAGTACAATCAGATCTATTGAGTTTAACAACCGGTAGCTAACAATTTGGATCTTCAACAACACAGCAACCCACCCTATCATCACCCATACACACACACCAACACACACACACACACACACACACACACACACACACACACACACACACACACACACACACGCGCACACACACACACACGCACACGCACACGCACACAAACTCGCTGGTTATTTTTTACGTTTTGGTACTTGTTTATGACAGATGCTGATGCTACAGCATGTGTGTGTCTCGTCACTGTTAAGACCACCACCAGCATCGTCCTCTTCGTTTTAAGGCAACAGAAGAAGAAGAAGAAGAAGAAGAAGAATTGTTGTTGTTGTGGGGTTTAACGCCATTTTTCAGCGCACGATAGGCTTTACATGGCGGCCAGTATTAATGGTGGAGGAAGAACCAGGGGAAACCCCCCCCCAAAAAAAAAATGAACCCCGACCCACGAGAAGCTACTGGGAAGCTTTCTCACATACCCACATTGGCTGAATCTGAGACTCGAACCGTCGCAGACAGAGGTGAGATGGCAGTGATCCGTAACGGAGAGCGATTTAGACCACTCGTCCACTCGGGGCCCCCAAGAAGAAGAAGAAGAAGAAGAAGAAGAAGATAATGATGATGATGGTGATGATGATGAAAGAATGGTAGGAGGAGCAGAAGAAGAGGAAGAGAATAACTTAGGTGACTATGATGAAAATGAAGGAAAAATCATTCAGAGATATTCAATAATATTTTTTCTTTTGGATTCAAGTATTTATTTATTCGATGTAATGCAAGATTGTGCAATCCACTTTGAGATAAAATCGGGCATATATGTCATTTCACGAGGATGAAGTCAACTACTATGTTAATACTAATTAAAACGACATATAAATATCAATAATGTGCCGTTCGGTTTGTAAAACGTTTTCAAAATTGGTGGTTAAATGCATCGAAATGTAATTGACAATTACAGGTAAGTTGACTTCCTTTTACAAAAAAATAGCACGGATGAATAAGGTATGACATTAAGACAACAGTATAGCTTATTTTAAGAAGAAAAAAATTAAATTATTTTTTAAAGCGAAAATGCTTAATTTGGGACGACAAAGATGTTAGATACACAGAACGACACCTACATATTTTCAAGACTTAACAAGCATTGCTATCATTATTATTAGTAGTAGTAGTATTTCAGTAGTAGATCTGTACATCCAAGCAGAACATTATTGACTTCTATAAATGTGTAAGGTATATTCAGTTAATATCTAAGGACTTCTGTTAAAGTGTAAAGAATATTCAGTTAATGTCTAAGGAGTTCTATATAAGTGTAAGGTACATTCAGTTAATGTATAAGGACTTATATAAATATGTAATGTACATTCAGTTAATATCTAAGGACTTCTATAAAAGTGAAAGGTATATTCAGTTAATATCTAAGGACTTCTATAAAGGTGTAAGGTATATTCAGCTAATGTCTAAGGACTTCTATAATAGTTTTAGATGCAGCGTGCATAGAAAGAAAACATAGAAAAATATTGTTTGCTTTTAAATTACTATTTTCTTTTTAATTTACAAAGAAACTTTTCGAGAAGTGCAAGATAAAACTTAGCTATCCAGGATAAGAATTACAAAGTTGTACATTGACAAAACTTAGCTTTCCAGGATAAGAATTACAAAATTGTACATTGACAAAACGTAGCTTTCCAGGATAAGAATTACAAAGTTGTACATTGACAAAACTTCTAAACGCGGCACTTGATAGTGAAAAGGGAGATGAAAATTAAGTTAATAAATCGCCGTGAAGTTAATTCTTAATTTTCAAGAGAGAGAGAGAGAGAGAGAGAGAGAGAGAGAGAGAGAGAGAGAGAGAGAGATGAGGCAACTCAATCAAGTTTATGGAAATTCATTTTCAAAAACCAGTCTTTACCCAATATCTCTTTAGTGCATCATTATTATACTCACGTAAATTAAAACAATAGAATAAAATGAACATAGAGAAAAAGCATATAAACATATTTTCAGAAATAGAATATTAAAAATTACTTTTTTAAATGCATAGTACTGAATCAATAAATATATAAGTAGTTATTTTTAATCAGTTATCTAACTCACCTTTCACAAAGACTCGGTTTCTCTGTTGAAAGTTTCTTTTTCAATGACCGGCAAAACCCTGTATGAGAGAAACGATACTCATACCCGAGTATTATAATTTGTAAATTTTTCAATCTGGATTATGAAACCCCATATTTAATTAAGAGTTACGTAGTCGGAGGTATAAGTGATTTGTTCGTCTCAAGTGGAATCAAGATTAGAAAGCACTGGAAAGCGTGGCCATTTCGCCGGTAACGTGATGGTTGAACAGCTAGTGTGTAGCAGTTGTTGTTTTTATTGTTACTTTTTTCTTGTAAACTTGTTAATACAGCGATATCGGCAGCCACTTCAAATATCACTCTTCGGTCGCGGAACCGAGAGCGTCTGGCATTTCGACTGCAAGAAACGGATCGCGGCTTCAAACCGAAACACTTTAAGTGCGGGATTAGGGAGCAGTGACATGTTTGTAAACCGTCCATTAAGTACTTGTCCAATACCAAGTATATAATTTTGTCAAAATATTTACCCTAAATATACTAGGATTAGACAGCGTCAATATTATCATACAGACTATTACTGAAGCCTGTGATTTAAATATCTCACTTCTATCCCTACGTCGGCCACTAGGTTGAATTTCCGACGTTCGGGAACACGTTGCTAAAAGGCGTTGCGATTTATCAGAGTAACTGAGCGTTGCTTTGTATTTACTGGGTCCCAGTTTCAATCACGTGCAACATTATACACAAACGTTAATGGTTGAAACATATTTATATAATCAAGTTCGTTTTTGCTGCTTCAGCATACGTCATCAAGTGAGATCGAACGGGTTGTACATGATATGACATCACATACATTTTAAAATATATTTTTAATTAATTTTTAGTAAACCCACTTTTTATAGAAAATTTGCAGATAATTTATTTTTCACGCTGAAATGAACAATTTATACAAGAGTAATGATCGCACGGAATATTCGAATCACCAACATTGATTGTAATATTCAGGAAGGAATTTGAATTCAAAGGCTTCGCCCCCAAATTAAAATTGTTCCCTCGTGTTGCAGCGAATCTTTTAACTTAGGGAATTTTAAATAATTCACGAATTAATATTTTTCTGAGACGCCAAATAGAACTTCACTCTCGGTCACCAGCGGAGCCTTAGAACACAAGTATGTGCGAGGCGAATGAAATTGGTACTGATATACATATGGGGGTTGGTCTGCATTTACGTGGTAGATTTTATTTAAAAAGGTGCAAAAGTACAAGACCATGGAGTAAATAAAGTCAATACAAGTATTCACAACTTCGTATCATATAATAAGAATTACATACATACATACATACATACATACATACATACATACATATATACATACATACATACATACATACATACATACATACATACATACATACATCTAAAAAGACATAGAAATGACAAAAATTCCCTTCAAAGTGTGAGGAAAATGATTAAGATGTTACATTAGAAGGAACAATTGTTAGAAAAAGCGGGTTAGAACATGCAATAAACAAACAAACATGACAATACATCTGGGTATAATTTTAGGACGAGTTCGATGGCAGTAAGAGATTAATCAATAATGTAAGAGACCCGTAATTGAGATTAAGAAGCGATTGCCAAGGTCCATCGGGCGTATAAAGACAGAACCTGCTGTACAGGCCAAGTGTATGTTGAGCATTTGTTTAAAATAAATTCCAATATAGCCATTTTACGCCAGGTTAAAAGAAAAAACAACTAAAAATTAAATTACATCAGATAATAAGGTGGAAACGGTACTGACACCAAGTTTTGAAGAGGAGGAAATATATTTAAAAAAAACATTCAGTCTTTTTTCTATATAGCTATTTCCGTTGTGTGCTTTTTTCGTGTCCTAGAATCAATTATAAAATAATGTATACAAATTGGAACAAATATTTGCCGCTGAAAATAAGGTTTCAAACGAAAAATAAAAACACTGACCGAACAAATGAAATAATATGATAATTGTTATTTCAGTGAAACAATATATCAAAGTTTACGTAATAACAATAATTATATGTGAAGTGTCTCGCGATGTCAAGTTAATTCCAAGTTTTGAAACTTTCAAAACTCCGTTCATTTAAACCCTTTGCTATGTCTAATCTACACGACCAGACATTTAGGTTACTAAAATAAAACAATTGTAAAAGGAATTGGTTTCTGATAGGTTTTCTCATTTGTTGTTTTTGCAGGGTTTAACACCATTTCTCAGCACAATATAGGCTATACATGGCGACCAGTATTAATGGTGGAGGAAGAACCCCAGAAAGAACCACCGGCCCATGAGAAGCTACTGGCAAGCTTTCTCACATACCCACACTGGCCGAACACGAGACTTGAAGCCACGCAGACAGAGGTGAGATGGCAGTGATCCGTAACGGTGAGCGCTTTAGATCACTCGGCCACTCGGGGCCCCTTTCTTATTTGTGTTGTTATGCATTTATGTACTTATTATATTCATTACATCAACACCGAAATACTGTCCGAGGAAAATTCTTTTTTCTCTTATTCGGCTTCTTCAAAACAAATATGTCAATGGCAGAAACAGTCACATTTTGCAAAACTTGACACAAAACATTGTTGCATGCCACTATAAAGGACAATGGTATGATGTTCCTCATTCCGTACGTCCATTTCCAATTTAATTTCCGCACAATAAAAATAGTTCTCAACCATCTACCGTAACCTGTGTTACAAATAGCTTCCTTTTGTGGTAGTGAAGAAGCTTAACGATGTCGAGGTCCAAAGTCAAAGTTCAAGGTGCCTATGACAAAAAGATGGAAATGATCTTCTCATAATAGCATTAGTTCTACATGTAAGACCTGGTCCAAACTTGTGAAGGGCTTGCACTTCTGGTATGGAAGAAGCGTATCAAAGTTGGGGTTACAATGCCGAAGCTCAAAGTCACTTACTGAATTAAGGAAACTATTTCCGCACACATTAGCTCTACAACATAAACCTAGCCCAAATGTGAAAAGCGTCCACTTCGGATAAGAAAGGAACCTGTCATTTTTTGAGTGAACAAGTCAAAGGTCAAGGCCATTGTCACTGAAAGAAGAATAAGTTTTCTGCGCGATAACTTTTATTCTGCATAACATAACTGGACAACGCATTGGGATTAACATGAACATAGAGCAAAATGAAAGCATATTGATTTGGAAGACATGTGAAGATGAAGGTCACTGGCTGAATTATAAAAATGTTTTCTGTACATATATATCAGTAGTCACGTCTATGCCTTCGCAAATGTCGGTAGATGGGTTACACTTTGGGTAAGAAACATGCGACCTGATTTGGAGGTCAATATAATTGTTATTAAGAGAAGAACGCCTTTTTCGTAAAGAATTAAGGAAATAAAACACGCACACAGACTGTAGTTCCAGACGACGTACCATGATCAGAGTTTAAAGAGGGTTTGCACTTAACATATCGAAGGAGGTTTTTGAGTTTTGGGGTGTAGTTTCAAGGTTATTGTGACTGAAACAAAAATGGGTTTTGCGCAATGAAGTTTATTCGAATGTTCCTAGAAACAAGTATGGACGTCCCTTACTTAAGTAAGACAGAAACCTAAATATTTTGGGTTCTAATGGTCTAAGGTCACAGTCATGGTAAATCTATTAGGAAAATAATGTTTCTTGCCCGGTTAGTTTAACTCAGGACCGCATATGTTATACAGGTCAATGAGACCTGTTTATGAATAATCTCCAGAGACATCCACGCATTCATAGTGCCAAGGGCAAGAGCTATTAAAAACGGGTCAGGCATATATAGTACCTACGAAATTAAACACGGGGCGGGCGTATATAGTGCCTATGACAAGAGCTGTTAAACAGCAGTTAAACACGGTGCGGGCCTAGATAGTGCCTACGACAAGAACTATTAAACAGCCATTACACTCGAGATGGGCGTAGATAGTGCCTGTGACAAGAGCTATTAAGCTGCAGTTAAACACGGGCGGGCGTAGATAGTGCCTATGACAAGAGCTATTAAACAGCTGTTAAACACGGGCGGGCGTAGATAATGCCCATGACAAAGGCTATTAAACAGCTGTTAAACACGGGCGGGCGTAGATAGTGCCTATGACAAGAGCTATTAAACACGGGGCGGGCGTAGATAGTGCCTACGACAAGAGCTATTAAACAGCTATTAAACACGGGGCGGGCGTAAAGGTACTGCATAGTACGTAGTACTCGTGTTTTTAAAATGAAGGCAGTATCTCAAAACATATTTCAAATCGACCCCCATTTATTCCCCAAAGAAAACTTAGCAGCTCTCCTGTAAGCATGCAAAATTCAAAGGAAAGTAACAAAGTTTCAAAGCTGATTTATATCCTTTCAAACTTTGCTCATAACTCTTTCACCTCTACTGCATTGTTGACAAGTATGTTATCTCTGAGTTTGTTTCTAAGGTGTTTCATACCATAAGAAAATATTTTTTACCCTAAGTCACAAATTATTGTGACGAGAGGTTAATTTCATTGTTTCTAGGATGGTGTATTATAAATAGTTATGTTGGTTAATTAATTACGGATTTCGTATGCGTCATCGTTTAAGTGCCTTGAACACCAACCCGTCAATACCTATGAAAAATATAGCATCTCAAAGAAAAAGGTATAAAAAAAAACGTCTTGAAAAAGTTCATATTTTAAGTGAAGCTGGCCAAAAATCAACACCTAAAACTTTGCGTTTTTTTTAATTGTCGCCGAATGGAAATCTTTTTTGTGGATGTAAGAAACGAGTTACAAAGAAAAGTGAGTAAACTCATTTTCTTGACTATCTGTGCTTGCTTTCGTTAGCAGAGACATAATTTTAACTTTAATAAAGTTCTGTGATTTTAATCAGAACATTTTTCAAAACATTGGCTAGTTACACGTTGTAAAATATGAATGCAATTTAAAAATATGAACTTATATTAAAGTGACTTGTCACAATTTGCACTCAAATATTGTATGAATTTAAAAACATTCGACAGCAAACTTCGTTACGAAATATTTAGCTGATATTTTCTCAGGCCCTTAGCGACATAAGGGTTCAGTTACACACTCATGTCAATTACAAACTTCATACTGATCTCACAAAAAAGATAAGTATTTGCTCGCTGTTGAAATTAGCATTTCTCAACGTGTGGGTAAATTTATGAGCATAGCTTACTGTAACATGAGCTGAATAAGCTATATAAAGAAGCCCTTCCGTGATCTTTAAACAAGTACTTTATCCCAATAAATCGTCCATCATTTGAAAAACTCTGCCATCATGACAGGTCGACCCCAGGGCTTAAGAACCATTAGCGGATTAGGCTAAGATTTGGAGTTTCCAATCCTCTTCGAACTGTTTGTTCCTCTTAGGAAACAAACATTGTCTTGACTTGTCATCCATATTCGATGGCCACCTACAAACTTTAGAATTAACATTTGGCATAGTGGAATTGAAAACTGGCATGTTTAAGTGAAAGTCTCACGTAAATTTTGCATTTGCAGAAGGGGGTCGCAGACGCCGAGTAAAAACTCAACGGAAACATAAAAAACTGTAAAACCTTTGCACGAAGTCTGGCTTGGCTTTCATAATACTTTAAAAACAAGATCGTACTCAATTGATACCCCCTCCACTAAAACGCACACGAAGTCAAATATAAGGTCAGTATTTAACTGCTAAATCCCAAATGGCCTACTTGTTTCAAAATTAAACTTCGTTATAATTATCATATCGATGTAAAAAAATAATCAATATGCAAGATTTCAGAAAGGATTTTAATCAGAGTCCAACTTTTATGAAAGCGGACCAGATAAACAACAGTATTTAATCAGTGAAAATAAGACATTTCGATTGTATAGTGCATTATTTTGAGGAGTCTTTCATAACACAGGATACGGTGGGGAAAGCATAAAAATACGGGTCGATGTTGTTGGGTACGCAAAAGTACTGAAACAAATACGAAGATGAAAGGCCGAGATCAACCAGTGGTTTCCAACCTGTGGTCCGCGGCCACCCCCACCCCCTTCGGAGAGTTGGGGGCACGGAGTTATTCCATGGGAGGCCGCAGGGTTATTCCAATGAGTATTTTCTCAATTAACAGAGCCTGAAAGTAAAATTAATATCAAAGATGGGTTCCACGAAATGTTGTGAAGTTACGAAGGGGTCCTCATAGTTGAAAAGGTTGGGAACCACTACGATAAACAAAAACATTCTTGAACATTTCAGTGGTACGAAACGGAATGTTTCAGACAAGGCAAAGGTAGAAGAACTCTGGAAAACATCTGGATTGGTACGAAACAACGCAACGGATGGATGGTCGGAAATCAGTAAAATGATGAAGTGAAAACGAAACGGAATAAAATTGGACAACGAAACAGAACGGCAAATAACTAGTGCAATCTTTAAAGCTTTATTATCTCGACTGCATTAGTGCCTTGGTATATTTGGAGATGGCAGGTGTTGGAGTCAAACACCCAATTTTCTGCACGAGTCAGTACACTACAAACATCGCTTTTACAAGCTTGGACATTTTACAGAACTGCATAAAGGCACTTTTTGCAGTGTGGTAGATGAAGATAATTATTTGGTGGTGCATTACATTAGTTTCACTTATTGTGAAATACTATTACGAGAGAGAGAGAGAGAGAGAGAGAGAGAGAGAGAGACAAACAGAGAGAGAGATGAATTTGTTTCAGTACTTTTGCGAACCCAACAACATCGACGATATTATGTGCGTGTACGATACAAGAGTCAATTAATGAACACCAGCCTTGTATGGTATTCTGACGATTCACTGAAATGTTTGGTTGCTTTTCTCTCTCGTGATATAAATACTTCATCGGTATTCTGACGATTCACTGAAATGTTTGGTTGCTTTTTTCTCTCGTGATATAAATACTTCATCAAATATTTATATCACGAGAGAGAAAAGCAACCAAACATTTCAGTGAATCGTCAGAATACCATACAAGGCTCGTGTTCATTAATTGACTCTTGTATCGTACACGCACATAATATCGTAATAAGTGTTTACACACCAAACATAATTTATTTATACTTGGATGAAATGGGGGATACTCGTCTAATTGAACCAAAATTTTCAAAATAACCTTAATCTTGTCTACTTAGCAAATTATTTGAGGAAGCAGAAGGTGTAACTATAACAATGAACTTGACGAACTGGCCGACCCTTTGAGTAACAACAGGTTTTGTCCATGTTTTGTTGCATCACTGTGCGTGCACTGTACATGCATGCCTGTGCATAAAGCTAAAGTGACCTGTTACCGATGACATGCGTAAAATTCAGACCTAGGACACAAAGTCTGACACCGTAAAAAATCATGTACAAGTTCATCAAAACTGAAACATTGACATTAAGTTTAACAAGCAATATTGACAATTGGGTTCTGTATGCTTAAATTTTCATTACAAGTGGTATTTAAAAACTTCTGAATATGTTGTTGTAACTGGGTTGTTTTCTTTCAATGCACCTGTCAATAAATTTAATGTGATCAATAGACAAAGTATGGTTATATAATATAACCTGGAGCTGCACATACAAAACGCCAGACAACTGCATATATGCGAGTGACATAACAATGGTAAATAACAGTGACGCAAAAATGTCAGAGGAGAAACAATTCCAGTACTAACAAAGAGTATAATGTGAATGCTGGACTTCTATTGGTACTCACCGAGTTATATCAAGGCCGACCTGGATGAAGTTTACAGACGTAATTCTTTGTCATGTCATACAATGTTTGAGGTGGTTTCATCGTTTTAAAGATTATTGCGAATATAAGGCAGATGACACGGGTTCTGATCATAACGCCTCAAATAGAAATTAGGGTTATTATATTAAATATTAAGATTATATTAGCAATCAGTTTGTTGGTTATTATTGGCTGAACGCCATGCGCTGTACATGGCAGCCCCTGTATTTGGCGAAGGAATAACACAGAAATATACCATGAAGCACCATAGTCGAACAGGATCATTCATTTTTCACATTTCATGGTTTTACTGATCGAGTAACTTGTGAATCAGTAACTATTGTCAATAATTCATTTCGCATGCCAATTTCTCCGTTCGCAAGAAACGCTAATAAGCAACAGCGTTGAAAGCGATTGCTTTTGACCTTTAATAATCAAATAAACTGAAGTTTGCATTTTAACAATCAAATAAACATAAGTTTGCACTAAGGTTGAGGTAAATAAAACTAAATAGTTGGAAAATTTTAGAAAAAATGTAGTTTAAATAATTCCATTCAGCATTTACATTTACGTAATGAATCATTTTTGTATAATGAATGTCCTTGAAGCCAAAAATAACCGTTATTTCAATCAGAGTCAAAACGATTAAAGAATGAATGTATTACAATATCTCGATTATAACAAACACGATATTTATATTCAAGTTATTAATTTCAAAGGTACACAAAAACAAGAATATTTTTATGATTCCGCTTTGCATAAAACTCTTCCATTTTCCTCCATTTTGTTTGATTTCTACCCCCACCCCCCAACACACCATTGCCAGGTTAAGACCAACCGCCTTCAAAAAGTTGCCGAACATTGTGGAACACTACCGAACCACCCCTCCGCGTACCGGCACCAGAAATACTCAACATTTCCATCACAACGCACCGGCACATAGATCTTCCATCTTGACACACTTCTGGAAGAACATAATTTGATACTGCCATGATTTAGTTTCAACTGAGTTTTGGCTGAATCCCGTTGGGAAATATTCACTGAAGGGCAGACAATTCTAAAGCTGCCAAGCAACTGAACATGCACTTTTCCAGCGCAAGAGCACCACACAAAAATATAAACGCAAAATGACATTTAAGGATGATCAGACTGCGAAAAGCTTGTAGAGATGGTGTCCATGGATACAATGAAATACTGTTCACTAATAATTAACTTTGTTGGACAGCGCAGTAGTATTGGGAGCTTTCTTAATACCACTTGGATAGTGTTGTTGAAGAACTAAATACATGTCTCATGATGGCCATCTCATTAGTTTTTCTGTTTTGTGTATCGAGTCTAAAGGTCAACGAATGTGGAACAAATGCAAATCATACCAGATCCCTTTAACTGCCTTTATTTTTGCATTTACATTCAAATAAATATTTTAAGTTCAACAAGTTTCAAATGTACAACAATAATACAGAGATTTGTAAAAAATAGATTTTAAAATATTTTTCACAATGTTACTTGAATTGTCTTGGTCTAACATAAATGCAATTCAAAATAAAATGTAAGATATGTTTAAAGTGAAGAATTTAATATTTGAAATGAAGTAAATAAAAAACACTGTACAATGTTAATGAACTGTCATTTAAAAGAAATTATCATACTTAATTTCCATTTAGAAACACATGTGGAAGTAATCAAATAGCATCAACTATATGTAACATTATACCTAATATACAAGCTCCAAATAATATCCTATCTTCATACATGTAAGAACATTTTTCAGTTCCAGTTAATCCTGGCCCTGTATTTGTGTGAGGAAATAAATTTCTCAAGAAAGTCATGCTTGATTCATGTGTGTGATCTGCCAGACGTTTAAATTAGATCGGTCATCTGATAGCCTTGTAGTAATAAGAACATTGTGAAGCAAATTCTAATTCATGTTGTATTTAACATACACCTGCCATCATGGTTACAATTCTTTCCAACACAAAAGAAATTAAGTTTGATTGGATATTTCTTAAGAAGAAAATTAAAATGTCTCAGAGCAAATCAGCCCAAGTTTAATTACAAAGTTTTAAATACTGCAGGTACAAACTATACCCCCACCCAACCCAAAAAAGAAGCTTTGGACAACACTAGAAAAAGCGGTCATAAAAACAATTAAACTGCTGGAAATCACATATATTTATGACAGTAAAAAGCCATGTTTAAGACATTTATCAACTGACAAATGTAAGTGAAAATTCCTAAATTTATTTTCTTACAATATTTAAATTATTATTCTTACAAACAACTGCATGCACAACATTGTTAGATGAGGTACATGAATGTGGCAGTATCCATGTATCATTTCACATGACGTCATTATACTTATCCTAACACTGACTATTGTAGATCAAGAGTGCACAACCCCCAGAAAAGGACCAAGTCAAACCAATATACCGATCAGCACCTTTACTAAGGAAATTTTAATCTGCACCTGAAAATTTCCAAGTTTATTTTTTCACACTTCTGTGCAAGAACAGCGATCATATATTTTTCTATTATCTGGCATTAACATTTGTAGCATCCCTTGGCTGTGATGCAACCCTCGCCATTTTGAGCTCATGTCTTAATGGCAACCTTAAGATTCAGCAAATGCTTCTACAAGAGACTGACCCAAAATTTATAAAGTAAATACTGTGTTACAGAAAATGTCCACATAGTTAATTTTGCAACTTTCATAGTTGAGTTGAACCTTACTAAATGTATCATTTAGAAAATTACAGAAATAAAGCTATTCAAGACATAACAATGCCAAAATCGCAACTGGTAAAAGAAGCAGAATGATGTTAAAATTTTACAACATACAAACATTCAAACATAGGGTCTATGTTTTATATTCAGAGGAAAGATCTGAGACTATCAACAGTAAAATCTTGGAGAACCAAAACACCATATGTCTGTATTGTCAATAGTTATTTACAACATACCATATTTTTTATCATTATTTATGGCCACCAACTCTTGTTCATCTAGCTTGAACCATTTCAAAATTGGAAAAAAGGTTTTGCTTACAGATACATGTAAATGTGTAATTATGTCTTATCATAGTTGACTGTATTAAAAAACCTAACACTGTAAGCATGTATTAATCATTAATCCACATAGTTTTTATTAAAGTTTTGAATATTTACTTTTGCAAGTGATGCCATTCCAGTTTACCAACTTCATTCAAGCACTGCAATCCTGCATGAAACTTACAAATTTGTCATTTATACACCCAAAGATTAGAAGGAGAATTATGTGAGGAAAAGATTTTACTAATTTCCACATCTTGCACTATGAGAAACTTGTAAATAGAGGATGCAAACTACTTGTTTGACTGCAATAAATATATGGCAAAAAAAAAACTGAATAGTGTTCTAATGATTTAGTTTTCAGCTTAAGCAGACGAGATAAGAAACTTTAGTATATCAGAGTACAAACTTTAGGCATATAATATCTTAACCCATCTCAGACTTAACTTTTAAAATTCTTGTTGGCTGAGCAAATCACATGGTAACCAGGTATGAGACCATGCCTGGTTAGTAACCACCCACACCAGGTTAGTTATGGTTACCTCCCTTGTCCGAATATCAAAGACAGTAAAAATGGCAGCTGTCCAACACTAGTTTGTTGACCATTTGGTGGATGAAACAGATGCGAAATGACAAAAATTTGACTTTGAAGAGATTATAAGAACTAGCAAACTGGCTTCAAATTTGCAGTCAGAGTATTTAAAGAGAATAACATCATGAAACAACAAGCACGTGTATGTGGATCTGCAAAAAAAGTTGATGGTATCAGTTTCAAAGTTAAAAAATATTAGATATTCACTTTAATTGCCCCATGCATCTTAGTCCATCCATCAGCCAAAAATATGACATCTGATATCTGACTTTTACTGATGCAAAATGAAAACTTTGAGGATTGTAATGCAGAAATCAAACATTTGGGAGATGGCAGCCTTGATCACAATCCAATTATAAACGAAGCTGACAGAAATAAGCTCCTTTTCTCTGTACATTTTAAGAATGACATAACTTGTATATTGTTTAATAAATTGCAAAGATGGAAGATTCAACTTATGCACATGTGCCAATGAAAATATGCATATTATATTTAAGAGAACATTTGAAGTGTGCATGGACCTCAAAAACTAGCTTAAAATATGTGAATAAAACAATCAATAACTATAAAAGAAATCCCAATGAAAATGACCCTGAATCATGTTGGGGCATTATTCTGGAATTCCCACTGACTCTGTTCTCTTGTCTCTTTAGATCATATTAGCAAACTTCACCCCAACAATTCAAGTCTGTAGCAATGGCCAAAGGGGTCTAACAATGAAAGAGATGCTATATTGCACTGTAAATCTTGAGTCATGAATTAATGTCCCAACTGACTGAAAACTATCATACAGTTATACTAATTCTTCAATCAGGGCAACCACAGCTACTATACTATCAAAAGGCATGTTCAACTTGGCATAAGTTATGTCCATGACTTGCTACAAGTCTGTATTATTTCTAACAGTAATCAACACATGTGAACAAAAAATTTCTGACTGGATAAATGATGAGAAGAAATAAAGTATCAAAAGAAAATGTTTCATTCCAATCTGGTATATTTTGTTCAGCTCTGACTCATCACAATGTCAATACAGGCATCCCAAATTATAATATGATTGTTAAAATTTCTGACAGTCATGACAGAGCACCTGCTTGTGTAGACTTGAATAAATTATATGGTAAATTTTGATGCTCCACAAATTTAAAAAAAATACAAATTCAAACATCATGCAAATTACATTCACATGCCTCTAATAAGTGGAAATGCCATTAGAACATTCAATTTCAATATCAATATAGACTTAGCATGAATTTCAAACTGCTAATGGGAAAAACTCTTGAACACAAGCATGTCACCTACTTTTAGCTGTTTTTATTAGTGAAAGAGGGAGATTTTCAAGGTGAATTTTGAACTACATGATAGACACCTTATATTACCATATCTGACAAAATGCTTGTTAACAAATCACTTGTTAATTTATTCTGACATAAAATATCAAATGACTTATTATTCTGTGAACATATTTCAGGGTTCTCAATTTGAAAATATACACATGTAAATACTGCTGTTATTATCAGCTGCACACATTTTAATAATCTTTTAACAATTAGGCATCGTTAGGGTAAATAAGTTGCACAGTACCTTAGTGGCATGGCATGGGATTATACTGGATGAAATAGGACCATATCTGATATAATCCTACCGATCTGGCCTCAACTTCACTGAAGTTAGGTATGACCTAGAAATGACCAACCTGCTGTCTTAAGTCAAGGCCTGATTTGAGGCTTGTGTTGGTGAAATAAAGCGCTGATTTATCAATTTTTAGTAAGACTTAAATATCAGTCATCAAAGTGATATGTAACATTTAAAACCCAAGTTTCCACTGAATACAGCAAATGATTGAGAATGTTAATGGTTTCCACAAATGTAAACACAAAGTATCTACCTTGGCAACAAAACTGCTGCCCAAAATATGGTACCCTTCTCTTGTTCCTAAGTGAGATAAAAAAGCGAGTGCAAACATCTACTCTCAACTTTTATTTGACGTACAATATTAACAGTTTTCAAGCGCAAACAAAGACACATTTTAAGAAGACCACAAATGCAAGACAGACAAATTAGCTCAGCTAGATTCATATTTATACCTTTCTATAAAGTTGTGAATGAAGGAAAAGTTTATCTGGATAAATATGCAACAGTTTTACAGTGAATGATTCAACAAAAATCTATCCTAATCATACTATTAAGAAAGGAACAACTGATAAAAATAATGTCAAGTATTTTCTTTTATTTGCTTACAACAGAAAACGGAAAGCTTCATTTCTACAAGAATTTTCTCCAGAATGTTTCACTTAAGAGTGATATATTTTTGATTCCTATAAAAAATGTTTTATGAAGCCACAGCTTAACAAACATGACCAGGTAGTTTGACCTTTCAACAATCATTACACAGAAGCAGGAATAACAAGACTTCTGTGAGCAACACAATTATATGCCATATTTAGCCCTCCTCCCAGTCAGTGACCTTTACCTTTAATCTTCTGACCTCCAAACTGTCAGGTGTCTTCTGTAGCCTTTAGGCAAACAATTGATAAAGTTGGGTCCCAGTCTGTGATATAAAACTAATGTTATTGCAAAGCAACCATTTATCTTCCAGTCACAGTGACCTCATCCTTTGACTCAAAAGTAATTCCTTACCTCAAGCGCCAGCCATCCACAGAGATTGGAAATTGTATATCATGGAGAACTCAAGTTATTGTGCTGAAACAACTTTTCTTCTTTCAGTCAGGTGACCTGGACCATTCAGCTTTTCAGTCTGAAATCAATTGGTCCTTCCTTACCACAAGTACACTACAAATGCTGATAACTGCAGAGGGTGGACAAATCAAGATAATCTCTTCTATCAATCACAATGACCTTTTTATCTAATAATGATAGGGTTCTTCCTTACCCAAAGTGCAAACTATCCAAACATTTTGGTAACTGCAGACTGGGGGAAAATGTAGTTATTGTGTAGAAACCAATGTAACCTTGACCGCTGAGCTTTTGGCTTTAAAATCAACAGGATTTTCGTAACTGTAGACAGAGGACAAATGGATGGACAGAGATAATGTCAGAACATCATATGCTCGGTAAACTTATGAATGTTAATAAATAGATGGAAAATACAATAGATGTGAAAATATAAAATGTTACTGTTGACATCTGCAAGCCCTCACCCAATATGCGTAGACACATATTTGGAAAAGCGGGGTTCACTTGCCAGATGGGAAACTGCTCTCAACTACATTAAATCTCATACATCAGGGTGAAAAAGTTAAAATATAATGGACTAGATATACAGGTAGAAATAGGATTACAACTGCAGCTAGGACAAATGGTAGATGGTTATTTATTTTACAATGATGGCTGGAGATAACTCAATTACTGAAAGACTTGCATTATCTTAATGAAGGTGAAAAGGTTTATACATCAAAGACAGACTGGATATACAGGAAAAAACAAGACTAATTATGCTGATGGTTGTTCATATATCAAGGACTGGATATGCAGGCAAAACTTGAGGGTACACAGGAACTTGTTTCTTGTCTTCTGAGGGTGTCAAAAGCTGGCTTGCAGTTTTTATATGCATAATTGTGCAATTAGTTCTTGAAGGGACAGAAATATTTCTAGACTGACATTGGTGGCTTAAGCTGATTCCCTGCTTTGAGTAGAAATCTTACACATTTAGGGTTGATAGGCTGAAGAGGTCTCCCTGGTATTTAGAAATGCATACATGTATTCAGGTCTGAATATATTATATATCATGAACAGGGTATACAGGCAGAAATGAAGCTGGTGTGGCTAGGGAGACAGGCATCTGTAGCTGACTCCCTACTGCTATCGAGGGCACTGGTTGTGGACCCTGGCTGCTTGACGGCTGGGTGCTTTGGACATCAATGGGTCCTTAAATGGAGATATAGAATATTTTGGAGTAATACAAGTTTAAATGTATACTACAAACAGCAAAAAACAACTCTCTTTCTGTCAAGCCTGCTGCTAAAAACAATAAAAATTCTAGGGTGTGACTGGATGTTTGTAAAGACACAGTTTTCCCAAAGTTGCCACTATGTGGAGCTTCCATCAAGGCAGGCTTGACAAACTGATGGAACACAAAACAAATCATGTCCTGTGTGTTTTTTCTGTGACTACATACATGGGAATAAAGTATAAAGATCGAGTTTGAAATAATGTAGAATAAACAATATAATGTAGAATAAACAATAAAAATATGTATGTACAATGCTGTCAGGCGTTTCTGCAAACCTAAGGCTTCCATCTCCAATACTGAAGCAAAATGCTTACTGACTTCGACCGATTGACAAAAATAAAAAGCTGCAATGTTTACCATTTGAAAATAGGCATTTGTCACCAGAATATTCTGTTCAAAATCATATTAATTTTTGGCACACGGGATACCACCCACGTGTTTTCATGACTCGTAATATGTCGGCCTATTCTGTGCACAGCTTTGAAAAGTTGTAATGTTTATCCATCGGGCTATAGAAATGAAATACATTACTTACGACAGTTTCTGTCAGCAGTTCAGTCGAGTAATTAGGTCAGGTTTATAGCTAGTTTTACGAAATTCAATATAACAATGCCAATAAATGGCAAGAGATATTAAGCAAAATAAACCGATCTTGTAATAAAATTAGTAAAGTTTCAACATTTAAAAAAAAAAAAAGCTATTATGTGGAAGAGAAACAACAATGAATAGGATGTAATGTGTTTACAACATCTGTTTATGGGGAAGAATTACTAAAGAATTTAATAACAGACTATACTCGGAATTTCTTAAGAATGCTGTTCTAGCGGCAAGTAGACACACAGGGTAGCAGATGATTTTGTATGTGGGGTTCAACTTGCAAAATTGGAAAGTTGGATTAAGATGTAGAATCTTTTAAGGCATACATTTCCATCTTCTATATAATGTATTTATTTGTACAATTTTAAAAGATACATAATAAATAGAATTTTCTGGGTTAAAGGTTTAAGAAGGTCATAGAGTAGGTCTTCATGTTGACATTTAGAAATCACATTTTCATATAATTTCTAGTCAAAATGTGGGATATTTTTATACACTTTATGTATATCACTTTTCTTAATTAAAGTATGATCATTCTTTCTTGATACAAAATGGATTTTTTACCCAAAATAGCACATGATCCAATGTTTACAGACATGACGCATTGTTGCACAATATTACCGAATGCACAGAATTGGCTGACATGGTATAGCCACTATTTTCCTATAAGGCAAACAAAATATTTGAAGAACTGGCTTCAAAATTATGATTATCAATACATGTACTGTAGCTGTACTAAATCCTTTCCATTAAATACACTTAATAGTTTTATTTTTGGTCATGCATATTTCAAGTGTAATTGCCTTAAATTACTGGCAACTGTGCTGCTGCATCGAAAGGCATGGTCACATGCAATCAAACTGAATTAACAACACAAGAGGCTCATGTGAACCTGAGATCACCCACCTGGCTGACATCTGCTTAATAACTACATGCAAAAGCAGATGGCACAGAAAATGAAAAATTAGGATACTGCTTTAGTAGAAATTTATCACAATGCTTTTGTTTGCATATATCAACATTGTTTGTCAAATACTTGAAGGCCTTTATGCCTGGATGCTATCAAATTTTGATAAATTTCTGTTGAGGTTTTTCAAATTAGGTTGTTTAAATGTTTTCTTTTTCAGCATGTGCAGCTGTATTTGACGGTGGAGCAAAATTAGTATAATTTGGAAGAAGAAGCTAGTTTTCTTTCAGTAAAAGATGGTCAAATTTTGTTGAGCAATTTTTGCTAAATGATTTTCTATTTTTAGCAACAACAGCCATATTTGATGGTGGATCAGCATCATTTGTAAAAATCTCAAAAGTCCTTTACACCTTTACTTCCTCCAAAATTGGCCCAATTCTGACAAGTACTTTATTTAAAGAAGCCAATCAAAGTTTGTCTATTTTGCCAATATCTGGCTTTGGACTGAGA
Organism: Sinohyriopsis cumingii; assembly: GCA_028554795.2. Classification (NCBI taxonomy): domain Eukaryota; kingdom Metazoa; phylum Mollusca; class Bivalvia; order Unionida; family Unionidae; genus Sinohyriopsis; species Sinohyriopsis cumingii. The sequence goes on from CM068826.1 coordinate 98,822,390, forward strand.
TCACTGGTCTAAATCTTAAAGGCTTTCATGCCAAAAATGTTTTCTGTGTAATTGTGGATATAATTGTGGATAAGAATTGTTTATAAAAAATGAAACCCCTTCATGCCAAGATGCTCTCAGCCAGATTTGGTTGAAACCTGTCCAGCAGTTTTTTTTGGGTGTTCTAAAAATACCCAACGCTGATTGACAACATAATACGCATGCAGAACAAGCTATACTTAGTGTAGGTCTATACTATTATCTCACTTCAGAACTGGCCAAATTCTATTGAGCATTATTTTCGTTTTATAAGACAATAATCAATTTTTTCCACATATTCTTATCAAATATGGTCATATTTAATAGCAAATCCACCTTTCTTTTTTTAAATTAAAATTCTGTCATGTCTAGATGCTCTCTACTAAAATTAAGAAGACATTTAAAATTTCCAATGTTGACAGCTGACAGATGATGCACGAAGAACATATTCCAGATGCAGGCCCTACTGCAAGCCCACTTGACTTTAGAGCCAAGAAAACTAACAGTTACTGTATGTATGAGATGGAAAATCAGATTTTGGATGTGTTCCATTGTTAAACAAACTAGCTCTAAAAAGAAAAAGAACTGCTCCGTCATGCTGTCATCAAGCAATGAAAATAAAATCAATATCATTTTTTAGAATAACTCACGACATTGCCTACCATACCTTAAACCATTTTTTTATCATGGACCCTACTCAGTGGTATGTACTTCACTGCCTCAATGTCCAGATCTGAAATGCTTTAAGTTCAAGTTGTTATAGACCATGCAACAAATAATTTTACCATCAATGCATCTTATTTTCAGCATCTGACTGTAGTCAGAATTGATTTCCACTGAATTTTCTTCTATTTTCTTGTTATTTTTTGGTTTATCGTCTCCAAAATTCATTCTAATTTTGCATTTATCACTGAAGTTCATTGTTTTTGTTGTTGTTTGAGCACAAAAAAACATCCATTTCTTAATAAGAATTTTCTGTATCTGAGAGTGTTAATGGGTCTAGTGTTGATGGATCTAGTTCTAACAAGAGTGTGCTTTGATAAAACTGGAAATGCATTAAATAAAATGACAGCAATGAAATTATGCTACATAAAAGTATAACCACACATGTAATAATAGTAAATATGCAGCTGAAGTGTACCTGTCAGGTAATGTTATTTCTTTTTTAATTTTGTTTAAATATATATTGGAGATACAATCATTGATGACGATGTCATTTCATCAATGGTGGTTGTTTATGTCTTCCTCAGCAAGATGAATGTCACGGGGTGAAAACTGTTTTGTCTGTGTAAAGAACCTGATCCTGAACTATCATGCAAAAGGGCTTTTGACTACGAAAATATAGCAGCAACCTAAAAATAACTCATATTTAAATCAATTCATGAACTGCATTTGTGTTTCTTTAAATTTTCGTTCATCACTCATTGTTATTTGTACTTTTCATCTGGTCTATATTTTCTTCAAAATTAAATCTGTGGATTGGGGAAAGTGACGCATAATTTGCAAAGATGAAATGTTGTTCATTAGGTCTTTCAATGTGGTTTGAAGCAACACAAAATCCGTGAAAAATGATACTCCATGCACACCAAGAAAATTCACTAGACTGAAAATTTGGTGTAACAAGTAGAAATTGATGGGGACTATTTTTATCACTTCATTTTATAACTGATAAATAAGTCAAAGTTAAGTATAATATGAAGTTAAGACTGCTGTTAATCAGTCATGGGAAGACCATCCTTCCGTCAAATTCTTTTATTGTATGACCCAGTCAAAACAATACCATCTTTGTTCATTACAGAAGTCTATGTGAATTGGAGTATTACCAGTATACCAGTTTACCATGGTATTTTTTGTATGATGGTATGTACCATGGTACTTTTTCACTGTACCAGTACATCGGTAGTTTATGTCAATAAAAAATGCAAGGAAATTCCTGATGAATCTTGTTTCAACTTAAATGATATTAACAGTGTTTTTATTATTCACAACAAAATACATTTTTAAAAATTATCTTTTTTTTAACAAAACGGTTGTATTTGTCATAAACTAATAGTGACACAATTATATTTATCCTTAATAACATGTTTGACACCTGTCACATATGCCAATATGGATGCCAAATGATCGTGAAACAGATTACGGTGAAATCCAACTTTCTAAAAAAACTCTCTTCCAGCAAACACACAACATGTTTTATTTCTTTACTATAATTGTATGTACTAAATGTGTTGAGTATATGTATTCCTTTGTAAGCCTGAATCATTCTACAATTTTCAGGAGTGCACTTATTTTCTGTCTGAACTATATGTCATTTCTCAAGTCCTTTAAATATCTTCTTGTTTGTGGAGTAAACATATTTAATGTTTACTGGTCCTCGCTAATCAAGTGAAATGAACATTACCTCAGTTACCCATTGACTTAACAATGTAATTAGTATGCCTCATTTCCTAGATCAAAAATGTGCTTTATATATAACAACATTTATAATGTACTTATATAGGACATGTCTTTCAGTGTCTTAGCAAGTGAATTTTGTTACCTGCATTGTGCATTGTGGCACTGTGATATTTTTACTCAATAGCATAAACAGACTGTAATGGGGGGGGGGATATTTTGTGCATATTTCTCATTGCTAGTCATAAAATTATAATGAAATTATCCTGTATCATATATAATTTAGCCAGGTCAATTTATTCCGTAATTCCAATGTTTTGCCATGCACGCACTGCTAATACATACTAATCCACCATTTGCATTCTTTTGGTCAGTGAGCACTATGCAGTCTGATTGGCTAACGGTCATGTGATCTTTTTCTATTAATAGCACCATGTATGTGAACTGTGGAGTGTCACAGTTATGTTGTCCAGTGTTTGGAGCAGATGAAGTAAAGCAATGTGTGACACTGTACTAATGTCATCTATTCTATAATGTCTCAAGCTATGTTAGATAAATGCAGTCAAGTTGCAATGTTTAGTCCCTGATATGCTTGCTTGACATTACAGTGAATACAGAATTTATTTATTATTCATGAGGTGATGTCTGCTACTGTATTAGTTGATACAATTTCACCTTCAGTGAATTATCACCATAATTAACTTATTTAAATGAAGGCAAGAGATCGTGATGGTTAGATAATTCTAGGAAACATAGTGTTCCTTCAGGAATTGACATACAAGTATATTACTTCAGTAGTGTTAAATTGCTACTTTACCACCTCTTGTCACCTTCACTGGAAGGTGAACTCGCACTGCACATTCACTTTACAATATTTATCACCTTCAGTACCTTAAGGTTAACACTTCATCTTCACTTAATTCATCTTAAGCAATTCATGTCTTATACTTCCACAAATTTTATTCTAAATGATATAAATCATTTCAAATATAATCTTTAATACACTCAGAGTGGTGGAGAAGGTGAATTATCTTTGAAACTCCATTGCACAGTCCCCCTTGGCAGCAGAACACTGTCTCCTGTGATTATCTGGTTTATATAAGTCTAGTGTTAAATCATATATATATATATATATATATATATATATATATATATATATATATATATATATATATATAAGTAATTGTATCCACATTCAGTACTTGCATGTTCATCTATTCTTGTACTTAAGGGAATTCACAAATACTTTTGACATTTATTATATATGCTCTTGTACTATTCTTTTTAATCGTAAGCCAGACAGAAGTACCCAAAAGTCTTGTAGCCTGGATTCAGCATTACAAAATGTCTTGCCCAGGTGTTGGCATCCTTCTCCAAGTTTCCTTGCCTATTACATCAATAGTGTGGCAGGAAAACTGTAGGCTTCAGTGTCAATACTTCATATTTGTACCAATAGTCTCTCTAATGTCAGCACTGTCTTTCACATAATCTGCTACAGTGTAAGCTTAATCATCCCACATCGTTTCAACCGCATCTTATACACCATTAAGCACATACACAGCAAATTCATCTACTGTAAGGTACTGGACATTTACTTATGGGGGGGGGGGCTGAGATTTTCCTTCGACCTAAAATATTTTCTTTTCTCTCATGATAATATTTTTCCTAATAACATCACATAAATAATATGGTATTATTTTGCCATATCAGAGCAAGATATTTTTTCCAATTACTGACCGATTGAATTAAACCAAAAAAATATCATGCTCCAGACCCAGAACATTGAATTGTTGGTCTCTAATTGTGGTATACCATGGTACATATTGTGGTACACTGAAAAATACTGCAGTAGACTGCAGTACAACATTGTTTGCAGTATCCAGCTCTAATGTGAATCATACGGGTCAACTTTTAATAGCAAAACATACGATTGTACCATTAAAATATATGATCATTGTAAGTCATGACACCATCTGCATTTGAAACAGCTGCACAGTACTGAGTATTTCTTTGGGATTAAGTGAACCTACACAAAGGAAATATATAGCATTCATTGTACTATACAATGAGATTTTTATTTCTTCTTTTTGTTTGAAGATTTTTGTAGATACGTAATTTTTGTTTCAATTGAGGTAATAATCCAACAATTTACCCATGCAAAAAATAATTGATAATACAGAGAGCATTAATTATCCCCTCAAAAGAATTTCTGATTCATCATTTAGGCTCTGTATCAGTTATCAGTGGGAAGCTGCTGAAACTCAGTTGCTAGAGCACTGGACCTGTAATTCAAGAGTTGTGGGTTCAACACCCACACAAGCTAGTCCTGGTCAGCTGTCTCAGTATGTCCATGGGAAAGGCATCCAACTTCCATTAGGCTGGCATGATACAGCCAATAATGTGGTCAAAATGCTGTTAAAACCAATAAAAGCAACACAGAATCAGTTATCAGCCATTATTATGTGGATATAGCATAGCTAGCTAACAAGGATAAAGGGGTTATGGGTGGGATGGGTATTGGAGTAGGTGATAGGCGAATACTATTGACCATTAGAGACATTTTGTTGAATTATGAGTTTTCCTTTGTTAAAGAAAATGGAAAAAAAATAGCATGCTGGAGGAGTAAGGAGAAACAAATATCTAATATAGCAAAGCCAAAGGCAGAGTAGGGGGCTGATGCAGACAAATGGACTGAGAGATATCAAAGAAGCAATTACATGTAATCCATACTTACAACTGCAGATTTACCAAGCTTGAAGCATGCAGTCATAAATGTCATCTGTACTTACTTGAGATGCAACGAATGAAATTGTAGTACCTTTCATGATATCAGGACTTAGTAACAAGGGCACTAAGGAGGATTTTGTGCTAACTGTCATGGTGCTATTGGACCCACCAGTCCCTGTTCCTTCATGACTTTGGAGAGGGGGACGCAGGAAGTAAGATGAAGCCATGGGGAGCTCTTGCTCTCTACTCCCCTGGCCTATAGTGGTGCTAATGCCAGTTGTTACATCAACATCAGACACCTGTGATGCCATTGTATCTGTAGATAAGTATAAAACCATACTACATGGAGTTTTATATTATTATTAATAAAGTTATTCACAGCAGTTCTGAACTAGTTGCTTGGTATTATTTGGGTCTTTTTGTAAGGACTTCTTTTCTGTTTGAATACTCAATGATTTTTGTTTTAGAAATTCAATAGGATTACTTTAAAATGGCATTTTTTTATAAATCATGTTTCTTCAAAAATACTTAACAATTAGAGAAATATACAAAAATTTTGTCTTTCCCAACAAAATAATAATAATAATAATAATATTAATAATAATAATAATACCATGACTGCTCCTACTACAACTTTAGTTGGTGACTCATTTATACACTACTTCCTGTGAGGCCCTCTTAAGAAGAAATATAAAGGTACATATTACCAAAGTTAATAGTATTACTATTTAGTTTAATATGTATTCAGTATCATAAATATTAGATTATATTATAATCACTCAGTAACACATACTCATACATAATCTTTTCTGAAGATTTTACATGCAGTTCAAGCTTATTCCACATAATTCATATCAGAATATTGCAAGTTGTTAATTTGCTCTGTTCCTTGTTTCATGGGATGAAGGTCTCTATGTGATGCTGATTTCGACTTGTAAAATGCTGAATACAGCCTGAATAAATTCTGTAGGTATTCTGGTGCAGTTCCATGTAGACATTTATGTTTAAGAACTGCCCTGTGAAAATTAATCCATTCAGATATTATAAGCTTATATATAGTCCATATCATATAAACCATAAACAGCATTTATCTGAAGAAACTCTTCCAAGATACCATAATTATTATCTCCCTTACCCACCACAAGGTGGCTACCTGTAAATCGGATGTTCAGTTTCAGTCTGAGGGAAACACCAACAGTGATACTAGAATTTGCACTAAGGTTTACAGCCTCATAATAAAGTGACTGGGTAAGTATTCTCAGGAGAAACAAAGTTTATGATAAAAAAATTCTCTTCTTCATCAAATACATTACCTAATCATATTAATATGAGAAGCTTTGGTAACTGGAGGAGACAATGCATGAAGATGGAACCTCTGCCCATTATTTTTCACAGGAAGTATGACTGTTGTACCTATGCAAAGGATGAAAACCATTCCCCTATCACTATGCAGTAGATCTGAGGGACACAACAGTCTTGATGTCTACACAAAGGTAATGTGAAATTGGGTGGCAGTTAATTGCCAAAGAAAAGCTACAGTCAGATCCAGTGAAAGCTGTAAATTCAATGTGAAATGTGGAGGCTGAACTATCATTAATGGGGTTTGGAGACCATCTGGGCAGTTGCTATCACGGGTTGGCAACCTATTTTACATAGTCTGCCACATTTTCTGGATTAATTGCAAAATGAATGAGCCTGTGGCACCAGTAAGAGAGTAACACTGTTGAAATTGAGATTTTTGGCTCCCCTTTGTGCGCCACACAAAACCTCTTGTAGGTTGCTGACCCCTGTGCTAGCAGTCCCACTCAATTCAGGTATCTTCTCTGTGATGCTAGCTCACAAAGGAAGAGGCTTGAGAAAGTCGACTACAAATACCAGCTGACAACCTAGTGATGTCTCACATAGAAATGCTACATTCAGATGTGATGCTCACAGAGATGACTCATATCACATTAGCAGAAATTTTCATAAGGCACTTTGTTACGTGTCCAAGTATGCTGAGAGGATGGCCCACTAGAGACAAAATAATAGGGTTTGCCAAGGATCATGCTTTCCTGCTTTTACAAAGAAAGAATCATCACTGGGCCATTCCTGTGCTTTCTGTACATTTCAATAATTACCTGAGAGCATGGACCAGTTCTTGCAGAGTTGCTTCTCTCAAAGGATTGATCAAGGAGAATGAGAAAATAGTATTTTTATTTATATACAGACAGCAACCTGTTTATATATATGAATCCCGTTAGCATCATTAGAAAAAATAAACTGAAAAGTCATGCATTTCACTTATCTGGCAGGCTGAAGATGGTGCTATCAAAAACACGCACTGTATGATAGTAGCTTCAATGATGTTCTAGACAATGGCTTAAACATGTTGAGGTTGAGCCGTGTCAGAACCCAGGAGTGGTTCCATCTGGGCAACAAGGTGAATAACTAGGGCCAATTTTGATTTTTCCTCACTCTGAGATATCACAGGCATCACTCAGTGATCTGCAGCAATTCATGCAAGGAATGTTTGGTATTATATAAAAACTTATGTTTATTAAAGTGGACAATATATCCAAACAGGAACAAATTTTTTAAGTAATGAAATTCTGCCCATAACATTCAAACCAGACACAAAGCTACCATATTTTCCGGCGTATAAGTCGATACTTTTTGACTTGAAAGTTCGGTCTTCGTTTTATACTCCGAATCGACTTATATATGGATTGTGTCATTGAAATTGCATTGACTTATATATGGATTACAGTATCCGGTATGCTATTGACATTGCTCTATAATCGGCATAATCGAAAACAGGTCACATAGAAGTACAAATTCATGTTAAATTACTATATCAATAAATTGTCATAAACTAATATGACTGCGTTTATATTTGTAAGTTTTGTCATTATTTATTTTGCATTCTGCGCGTTTTTTCTTATTTCTCAAACATAAAATAAAAGAAAACAATTTACCATACCGGTAAAAACTTCACCGGGCCGCATAGCACACTTACAGTCTATACACTATAGTGTACTGTACTACTTCAAAGCATATTGTTTGTTCCTAAAAAAAAAGATATGAAATAACTGGTCCATTAATATTTGATTTTCTGGTATAATGTTGGACACACGTGAGCAATTACCGGCATAGCTTTTTAATTGATCCAATTGATTCTACAAAGGGATGTAATCCATATTAACTCGAGCGTTCTATGATTATTTATAAAATAATGTAGATCATGCATTCTACTGAATCCCCCGAATCATATGTTTCTAATTGTATTTGACAAAGTTTCTCAAATAAATTAGGTTTAAACTACACTAAAATCAGATATTCAGATGGACTACCAGTACTCATAGATCATCAGTGATCCATGATTTTTAGTTTCGCAATTCAGTTTAAAGCAAATTGTAATGTCAACACTTCACCTATATTCGTTCTTAACCAGCTGACGATTCGGTGTCTCTCTTTGATTATAATGGTTGTTGATAAATTGGTCTTTGGTTTCCAACAACAATCAAAGCCAGTTGCTGCAATTGTTTAGACCTTGATATTGGCTTTAGCTACCGATACTAGTTACCATATTGCCAGTACCCCATTGTTCTTTATCATTAATCCGCATCAATTACGCTACCCGTTTTTAATATCAATGGGATTAAGTACAACAGGAAATGATGCCCACTCCTTTCTCTAGATGTAAATAATGAATTTAGCCATGGGCATTGTTTTCATTGCTATAGTACGGGCACATTTTAGTGAGTTCGGTATATTTTGATCAATCTTTTCATAGCATGCACAGCCACGTGGCTCTTGTTGCAATGGATATCATAATTAAAACAAATATGGTTTAAACTAAAATAAAATCAGATATATTGTGAGCGCGCGTGTGCTTGTGTGTGTGCACACGAGAGAGAGAGAGTGAGAGATGAAAAAAATTGTCCGTGTACAAGATCGTTCTTTTATTCAGGGCGGTTTTTATTTGTAGCTTTTGCAAAGAGAAAAAAAGACGGCATTTTGAGTTACCTGACGATTGTGATAATCCTCATGTATTATGAGCCTACTATATTCCATTATCAATAAACACCTCTAAATCAACAATTCATTCTTGTTTTAATTACGATGTACATTGTCACAACAACCACATGGCTATGCAGTGTTATTTACACGGTAATTAAACATGCTTAGCGCTTTGGCTATAATTGAAACCAGATTGAGGGCAAGAATCGACAGAATAGGTCAAATCAGCGAGGCTGCCAGTAGGGAAATGAGGCTTATTTTAGGGAAATGAAAATCTGTCAACATTTTATTGAAGTCATTGTCCATACAAAATTTGTTATAAGGACAAGAGATCATACCCATTACTTTGTATTCGAACTCACCGATAAAGATAATAGTGGGGTATAGCACTGAATAGATTAGTAATAAAATGTTAATTATATCCAAGTCCAAACAGAACAAACACTTAAAAAATAGTATATGTATATATATATATATATACGAATCGATTTAACAGAGTCCGTGACTTTCAAACTTACGACAGAAAATGACAAGTTTGTATAGGTTACGTTCGTAACTACAGGTAATAAAATGAACTACAACATGAATGTGCTTTCAGTTATAATAAGACAAGCATGGATTGTTTATTCAGCTGTGTCAATTGATAACAAAATATAGCAGTTCAGAAGTAATATCACAAGCATGTTAGCATTGGTAATGCAATTTCACGATTGCCGGTAATATGGAATATCATACAACGATACCATCAATATTCATGCAACCGGAAGTTACTGCCGGTAGTATAAAACACAAAGCCAAGTTATTGACCTGGTCTAGTCTTATACTCCAAATCGACTTATATATGGACGAAGGAAGGAAAATTTACAAAATTGGTCAATTCGACTTATACTCCGCATCGACTTATACGCCGGAAAATACGGTACATCTAGATCATATTATACTGAAAACTTGAATGAAAATGTTGCAGCCATTCCTGTTAGCTTAATATAAATATGACCTACTTAAATTACTTCAATTACAGCGTCTATGTGAAAAGCAAATGTTTAAGTAAATTATGTTTCTCTGAGAATACTTACCCAATCACATTATGTTTGGAATAATATCCTGTGAATCCAGCCCAACTAAAAGACAAAAATCATCTTTTTCTGTCAAAATCAATAGACAAAGGGCGAAACTTTTGCAGTTTACATCCCCTTGCCACCACAAGGTGTCAATAGTTTATAGCTGAGCGAAATACTAACGAGGATGCTCACATGGTAGGGTGGTTGGGAGGATTTTTAAGTAATGTGATTGGTAAGTATTCCTGAAGAAACATTATTTACTTAAAAATTTGCTTTCTCCTTCCAATACATTCCCCAATCACATAATGTTAGGAGAATAAGTAATAGAAGGGGATGCTGGGCATCTGACCTCTACCTCGGGTATCCTTCTAGGGAAGAATGATAACTGGTTTTTCTTACTACATAAGCAACACAGTCTGGGGGCAATTCACCTGTGACCCTATCAAAAGGTTAACAAGATGAATACTGAAATCTTACCTACAAAATTTCAGTGATGAATTCAGCAAAGCTAACAGGATGTATTGATTGATCTAGTTGGGTCTAGTGGCCATCTGTGCTGCTACCACTGGACCTACCAGATTCAAGGTTTGCCTCTGTGATGCTAAGTCTCTGAGATGAAGGCTTGAAAAGGTTGACTCTGAAAGCCAGCCAACAACTTCTGTTATATCTCAGATCGAAACAATGTGTTCAAATGTTAGGCTCACACTGATGGCTCGAAGCTTTTTAGCAGTAATCTTCATGAGGTGACTCTGATCTGGTACGATGTCAGAGTACACTTAGCATACAACCCACTTCAACCATGAAGCATGGGCCTGAGAGGTGATATCCTGTGTTCCCGCTCACATCAGAAAGAAGAGGTGTTTGCATGTGCCATGACTTATCTCTGTGCGCTTCAAGTAATACTTGAGAGTGTGAACAGGATCTTGCATGGCTGCAATTCTTGACTTATCAGTGGAAGAAAGCAAGTGAGTGACAACTCTTCAGTTACTGATGGGTGGTAACCCATTTTGGGCTATAAAGCCTGCTTGTGTCAAGAGAATCTCCAAACCCCCTAACCTGATCTGAAGAAAGTTCAGGTAGAAATAAAGGGCATGCAACTTGTTTACCCTGCAGAAGAGAAAGCTATTAGGAAACATGACATGTATGATAGTGACTTCAGCAAAGTGTGGGCTTGAGGTTCAAATGGATTCGAATTGAGCCATGTTAAAATCCAGGATTGGTTCCATTTGGAAATAAAGTGAGGGATTATGGTCGATTGAGTCCAAAAAGGTCTAAAAGAGCCAATAGGTCTATATCCTGCCCAAAATCATATTTGCATGATGCCAGAATGTGTCCAATATCATGGGATGGTAGCCTTCGATAGAATTGGGGCCAACTGTTTCTCCTCAAAAAGCCAGAGAAAACAAAGTTGGCCAGTTGAAGGACTGAGGCACGCAGAGGGACAATGTTGCTGGTATAGCACCAGAACCTGAAAATACACCACTTTCCTTGTAAGCCTTTAGAGTGGAGGGCCTTCTTGCTCTCGAGATTCCCCCTACAATCAAAGGTTTGAATCGTTTGTCTCACAAGGCTGTCCTGATAAGAATAGACCTGTGACCCAGGACTTCTCTCATCTGAGAGGGGCAAACAGAATCATCTTGCCATTCTGACCACATAACTTCTGGATTATTTTTGGTCTCAGCAACTTGGGAGGGGACGCAAATGCACCCAACTCCTCTAAAATGAATGACAGTGCATCCAAGCTTTTGGGTCTATAGCTAAGGATATGTAAGTGGGTAGCTGTGATTCCACCTCATCGTAAAGAGGGCCCATAGTGTGCAAATCAGAGTGATGACTGATTGATGAAGAGACCATTCTGTGTGAAGCATTTGACCTCTTCTGAATAGACACTGAGTCTGCCGGGAATGTTTCTGATTTGTACATTGATATGGAGACTGTCGCACCAGTGTAGAAACTGCCAAATGAGAACATCCAGGTCGGGTGATTTTGTGCCTACCTGTTTGAGGAGATAGGTTACCACCATTGAGTTAAAGAGGATTGCTTTTTGCCTCAGAGTTGATCTTTGTAGAAGTGAAAGGTGTTGATGACAGCATTCATTTCTTGGGTGCTGATATGAGGATGTCTTTCCCCTGGCTTCCATGTTTTGTTGATAGTAGTTATGGTTGGAAACAGGTGGGCACCCCAACCATGAGCACTGGCATTGGTACAACTGATATTTCTGCTTGGGGCTTCTTCAGTGGCATTCCATGATCAGCCAACCTAGGTTGCACCACTGAAGCAGGAATAATCGAACCTTGGGCATTACCATGACTGTTTGATCAAGGTGACTTGAAATGGGGTGGCATTGTGCTCACAATACCTGCATAAAAAAACCAGCTGAGCAGGATCTAGTCCACTGCAACACTGAATAATCTGAGGAATTGTAAGCACTCTCTTGTTGAAATCCAAGCCCTGTTGGAAACACTCAATGAGCTTGATGATTCTGATTATGCAAACACATGGAAGTCGCACCAGATTCCAGTGGGGTACAAATTTCATGCCCATATGAACAAAATTCTTGGGATGGATGGAGGGCTGACTTTTCTGAGTTCACTAGAAATCCTGGATGATCTAAAAGTTAGGCGATCATTCCTGCCTTAGGTAGATTAGAACTTACCATATGTTTATGGGGGATGTTGTCCAGGTACACTGCCATCATTACAGATGATGTCAGCTGGAACAGGGAAACAACATAATACATAATCTTAGTAAAAGCTCAAGGGCTGATGGTGAAGCCAAAAGGAGATTTCCAAACTGATAGTGTGTCAAAAAGTAACCAAAATCATAGAAAATGTCTGTGACATGGGTTGGATAGGGATGTGAAAGTATCAAGACTGAAGGCATACTCATCACATAAAATGGAGAGGCAGAGAGAACTCGCTATCTCCATCTTAAATTGGCTGAGGTGACTCCAGCTGATGATGGGTCTCAACTTGCTGTTTGCTTTTGGAAAAGGAAACAGCCTTGACTAAAACCCTGAGAATTGTGGTCTTTGCACAAGCTATATCACCCATTTTTTTAATGAGTGACCGTATCTACTGTTGTAGAAAGTTATCCTTCTCCTAATCTGCCTGTGTCTCTGCGAAGAAGGGAAGGAGAGGGGAGGGGTTGTTGATAAATGACCTTAGCACTTCCAAATGACCAGGATCCCACCCCACCCCTTTCTGAGGTAATAGGGAGAACTAGTGAGCTCAAAATTTGGTTCTTACCACCTCTGTACAATTGCTCCTTGGGATCAATGCTGGTGCACATGTGACTGAGAAGATCCCATCCTGAGGCTGCTTAACCTCCCTTCACAGTAGCAAGGGCTGAGTGGTTCCAAATGCCCATGTGGGTTGGGTGGAAATGTGGAGCGGCAATTCTTGAGCTGCATGCCTCTGAACTCAATCTATTTTTCCTTAAAAGCGATGGTGACCCGAACAGAGTCATCCAAAATGAGAGGGTACGACAAGGTTTGAGAGATGTGGATCATAGACATGTGACCGATTCAATGAAAAGGTCCCCGTGTTGGAATGGCTGAATTGCAGTGACGGCTGGCGATGGTACAGTATTATTATGCATTAGATCCAATTTATCAAGTACAAACCCCATGTGTCCGGACCTATAGAGCCAAAGACCATGCAGGGGGACTTACGCCTACTGGGCTGCAGAAAATTGGGGAATACTCCACTAATAGTTGGTATAACCAACAATGAACCAGAGATTGTCTTCCTTCAGTTATTCCATCTTTCCTTCCCTTCAATGATGAATGACTATAGCTTTGAATGTGCATTTCGTGCATTTAGTAAACACTTTTCCTGAAACGATACTAGAAGAAAACAAAGCATAGGTATGACTAACTAGCTCAAAGCATAGGTTAGCACATCAGTGTTTGACTAACTAGCTAATATGGAAGCCCAGACTTCTTCTGACCATGTATTACAGATGCTGCAAATTGATGGTGTATATTTAGTATAAACAATACAAAAGTCATGGTAGACTTCCATGCTCTGAAGTTGCATAAATAGCATTTAAATGAGATTCTGCTGAAATGACACAAGAAAGCAAATCATAAATTAGTAATTCATCAAGTTATTATCTCGTTAATATAAACATATTCCCTGTTACTAATGAGGGAATTGATAAAGTCAATGTCACATTTTAAACTTACTATACTTCGAACTAATACATTTCAAGAATTTAGTTGACCATTCTACTGAAACTACACAAGAAGGGAAAAACTGAGCATAAATGAGCAATGCAGCATGTTAAAAACTTGCTAAAACCATCTCCATACCAAACCTAGTAAGCAATAAAGTCAGTCATGTTAACCTGTAATGACGTTGCAGAAGTCAACGATAGTATGGTATGATGTGGTCTAAAAAGGACAAAGTCCCTAAAGGTGACAAAATCACTCAAATCAGGCAGAAATTGTATAAACACTGTATACAACCTGCAGCAAAATGATTAACTGACACAGTTCAAAAGGAATGCTTAATGAGTCTATTAGAACAAAATGGCTTGGATTGTCAGAGGATAAAATATAAATTATTCAAGCCAGCAGTGAAGCTAACAATTGGCAGTGCCAAGGGGAGGTAATGGGCAATAGTTACTGCCCTTTATTGATATAGACAGAGATGACAAATTTCGTCATTTAGTTGGGCTGGATTCACCAGGTAGCAGTCTAATATTCCTAATGTAATGTGACTGGGGAATGTATTCGAAGGAGAAATAATAAAACAGAAATTAATAATATTCAGCCTGGAGAGTCTGTATGTTTACTGTACTGAAAACAAGTTAATGCAACTGAATACAGTAGAGTCATTGTTTGCAGTATTTGACTAATTAACACGAGCTGTAAAACCATTAAAAATTTCCCGAAGCAAGATACTAAAGCACAGCAAAGCAATGTAAGCTTAAAAAACACAATGGTTCAACTACTGCTAAACAGATTTTCAGCTTTTGCAACAAAAAAGAACAAAATAAACCAAATTAGAAAGAGAAGGTGCTTGGTGCATTAGAAAAGGGAATACTATGTTCATATATTCATATGGAGTTCCTTAATACAAAACAATTCAGGTAAAAGAACTGTTCTTTGACAGAATGTATTAGTTGTATAATATGGTGTTCTGTTTACATGTATTTATCCATTAGAATTTAATGTGATTTGATGGTGTTCTATTTATTATAATTTAATTGGTTAAATGTAGTTTAATACACAGTGCATCCTTCTCTAGCTCCTTGCTGGGCCCCTCTTTGTCTACTATGGTTCTCTGCTCAGACATGATGTCATTGCAGCCAATATATGTTAATAAGCTAGTAACTAAATTTAGATACCTTGTCATGTTTAACCAATCAGATGACTAAGTTGAAGCATGTGATCAAACATTGTCAGTTTGATGTCATTCATAAAAATGATACACCAATAGAGATGCATTCCTTTCAGTGCAGATGCTGCATTTAATTTTTAAAAATATTTGTGGAAAGAACTACCAGCCTCCCCTCCGTCCACCATGTTGTTCATTTGGGACATTTCTTGTATAGCATACCATTCCAGCTCTGTTCAAGGGGCCCTTTATCAAATTGGCTAATGTTATTGCCATTGCCAAGTTTCATGCATTTACAGCTTTACTTTTGACCCCCAATTTGTGTCAGTACTTAAATGTACTCAATTATTATGCCCATATACTTCATACCCACTTCCTACGATGCATGTATGGAGTATTGGCAGATGTTTGTTATCATAACAATCCTCAGGATCAGACTTATCAAGTTTTGGTTATCAGTGTCCCTCTATACCTCATATCAGCCCCTTGCAGCTATACATACAGGTGTCAGACACTCTGCACAACCCTACAAACTCCACAGAGTCTCTCTTCCTGAGGTATTTCTATAGAAACAATTCAGAGCTCGGCTGGTGCAGTGTGCTGTGACAGGATTTGCCCCCATTATGCCAAAGATTATTTATATTTACAATAAAATTTATACTGAACCTATGTATTGTGTGTTATTTAAACATGTATTTATCCACTAGAATTTACTGTAATTTGATGGTGTTCTATTTACATGTATTTATCCATTAGTATATACTGTGATTTAATGCAGTTCTATTTACATATATTTATCCATTAGTATATACTGTGATTTGATGCAGTTCTATTTACATGTATTTATCCATTAGGATATACTGTGATTTGATGCAGTTCTATTTACATGTATTTATCCATTAGGATAAACTGTAATTTGATGGTGTTCTATTTACATGTATTTATCCACTAGAATTTACTGTAATTTGATTGTGTCCTATTTACATGTATTTGTCCACTAGAATTTACTGTATTTTGATGGTGTTCTATTTACATGTATTTATCCATTAGGATATACTGTGATTTTATAGAAATATCTAGAAACTTGTTTTGATGAGGTATGTTAATGTGAAGTACCATTCAAAGAGTGTAGTAATCAAAAGTGCACGCAGGAAGTGAATTAAATTTTGATACCATTGGAATCTTTTGGCATGCTGATTCCTTCAAAAGGATCTGCCCCTTGGGAGAATGCTTGTGAAGTGGGCTGAATATGAAGAGGTGGGACTTGAGGATAGAGTGTGGTTTGCTGAATGGGTGGAGACAACACTGGCTGTGAACTGATTGCTGTAGGAACTGTATCTGATCCACCTTGCCTGTCTATTCTGGATTGCTCTGCAATGTATAATTTCTTAGAATTAAAACAGCTGTAAGACAGTGAACTTTAATTTTCAAGCTACCTTCGCTCATTAGATGGGTCAAGAGTAACTGCGAAGTATAAATAAATAAATACAAATATTCTGATGAAAGACAATAAAAAATTGCAACTCCATAAAAATTTAAGCTGTAATTCTTTCTAAAACTTAGCCTTGCATTATAAAGTCACCAGTATAAGGTTATTACTTAGACTTGCTTTATAAAGTCACCAGTATAAGGTTATTACTTAGACTTGCATTATAAAGTCACCAGTATAAGGTTATTACTTAGACTTGCATTATAAAGTCACCAGTATAAGGTTATTACTTAGACTTGCATTATAAAGTCACCAGTATAAGGTTATTACTTAGACTTGCATTATAAAGACACCAGTATAAGGTTATTACTTAGACTTGCATTATAAAGTCACCAGTATAAGGTTATTACTTAGACTTGCATTATAAAGACACCAGTATAAGGTTATTACTTAGACTTGCATTATAAAGTCACCAGTATAAGGTTATTACTTAGACTTGCATTATAAAGACACCAGTATAAGGTTATTACTTAGACTTGCATTATAAAGTCACCAGTATAAGGTTATTAATTAGACTTGCATTATAAAGACACCAGTATAAGGTTATTACTTAGACTTGCATTATAAAGTCACCAGTATAAGGTTATTAATTAGACTTGCATTATAAAGACACCAGTATAAGGTTATTACTTAGACTTGCATTATAAAGACACCAGTATAAGGTTATTACTTAGACTTGCATTATAAAGACACCAGTATAAGGTTATTACTTAGACTTGCATTATAAAGTCACCAGTATAAGGTTATTACTTTAAAGTAGTTCTACATGGCCCCAGAAAAAAGTTTCAATAAAAAAGTGATCATAAGTTGAACAGGATAAGATTTATGTGTATACTTATTTATCTTTCATTTATTTTCTCCTTCTACAAACAAACCCACCTCACTACACCCCTTTCAGTCTGCAAAAGAAATTAAAATAGGATAGACTTGTGACGATTTTATATCTATTATTTTCAAATCTCTCTTAAGAACAAAATATCCTTAAGTAATCTGTGTGCAAAGTGTACATATTTCTTGCACTTTGATGATAAAAACTATAATCAGCCTTTGATCTATTCGGAATCATGACCCACTTTCAATCTGCAAATGTAATTATCTGATAGAATTACATATCTATCTTAGAATTATCTATCTTAGAATTAGTTAATCCTATCATATACCACGAATTTCAAACCATACCTTGCTCATACTTTTGTAATTTGGAAAAATGAAGTTGACAGCAGCAACTGCAATATTCAATTCCCTAAATGTATGGGAGAAACAAGCAGCCTGAGGTGGAAAATATGGCACATGGGTTTGATGTGCACTCTTGCTCAGGTAAAACAAGAAGTCAGGACATGTATACTATATACAACATGCAAAATGACCACAGCTGCAATGTTCAGTTGGCTATAATACAAATGAAAATGGTAATAAAGTTCTGATCATAAAAATGTCTCGTAAGTCAAGCTAATCTTTCAAAACAATTTATCCCTGTTTTTTTTTTTTAACATAACATTTTACAATAATGCTGTCTGAATACATGTGTCTCTACCTGAGAAAGGTTCACTTTACCTGGCAGATGTCCCTAAAATCTAGTAAAACATAAATTTCAGTGGAGAGTTTTATCTGCCAAAAAATGTAATGATAGAAAATAAAAGTTCAAATGAGTATGACATGACATGAATGTGCTGATGGCATGATATCATGTGACAAAATGTTTGTGGAATGCTGAAAAGTACATTTTAGCCACAAAAAAACCCATTTGGGAAAATATTTAACATGAGTGCATGCATGACCAATTGTGATATTTTGTCAGATTGTAGTTTATGCTAATAATGACAATGTAAGCATGATGGGAACAGTGTTTAACATATGTGCAACTCAAAGTATCACAAGCCATTGAATGAGGGTGATCTATCATCAGTCAATGTGCTTCCTATGTTTGGCCTATGTCTGTTATTTCAAAAGTAACTGAAACAGCTGCAATATACTAGCCACTTCATTTACCATATATCTGGGCATAAAAAGTTCTTGAAAACTTCAAAGGGGTAACTCTAAAAAATCTACAAATAAAACGTTTTTAACTGGAACTTTTTCAACCATATATCTGAATATAAATTTTCTTGACAACTTCATATGGGGAACTTTGAGAAATGTACAAATAAAACATAATTTTAATTGGAACTTTTCAATCATAAATAAATCCTCTGAGTGGGAAATTATTTAAATTGCCATAAAAATGTTTTAAAACAATGGGAAGGCACAATTACAAGGGCAAGATAAATTTTAGGTGGAAAATGTCAAGCACATTGTAGTTTTAATAGGAAAATTTCTTAAGATAATTTTAAAGATTTGTTGTTGTTGTACGGTTAAACGCCATTTTTCAGCACAAGATAGGCTATATGTGGCGGCCAGTATAAATGGTGGAGGAAGAACCCAGAAAACCCCCGCAAAGAACCAATGACCCACGAGAAGCAACTGGCAAGCTTTCTCACATACCCACATTACCCATTGGCCAAATCCGAGATTCAAACCCACGCAGAGGTGAGATGGATGTTATCTGTAACGGTGAGCACTTAAGACATTGGAGGCCCCAATTTTAAAGATACTATAGTACTGTATAGTAGAAAGAGAAAAAAGAGAAAATATGAGAGAGAGAGATGATGTTTTGACACAGAGATTTAGGTCATAGCTGCAGACAATGGTGATGGAAGGGTAGAAACTCAAGGTTTGAATCATCTTTTCACATAAGGATTTGGCTATAATGGAATATTGCTGGATAGGAGTGGGGACCTTTATTTGTGAATGATGCTTTCATACAGAGATTTGGGTTATAACAAGAGAGAGGGGAGTGGGGGAAGGACAGCTGACAGGACACTGTTCCATATTATGTTTTAGTGCATGTACCAACATGTAAAGAAAGTTACATCACCTGAGACTTGCAATGTAAGATTTGTAAAATATATATGTCTGTTACTGCCTTCAATAACTTTAGGAAATTGTCTACAAAGTTTAAATATTACATGTTAATGATAAATTTAAGCTGGAACTGCACCTAAGCTCTATCTATAGCTAATCTGATTTGCCAGTAACTAAAAGTATTTTAGCATCTTTCATACCAAAAAGAGCCAACAAATGACTGGAAATGTGAAATATTTTGATGAATTTCATATATTTGTGGAGTATTGTGACCACTTCTTAAATGTCAAAGTTGTAAGCTGGTCAGTCACTACAAAGGGGTATGTAGCATAGCCTACATATGGACTTAACTATCAAATTAAGTCACAATGGCCAGTGGTTAAGGCACAGGATTCATGACCGAGTTGGTGTGGGTTCAATTCCATCTTCGGATCAGCTTGCATTGGATACCACATGTATTTGTAGGAAAACACCTTATTCTAGTGGCCTCAGCATAACATGTTGTTGTTGTTGTAGGGTTTAATACCATTTTTCAGCACAAGATAGACTATACATGGCGGCCATTATTAATGGTGGAGGAAGAACCCGGGAAAACCCCGGAAAGAACCAATGGCCCACGAGAAGCTACCAGCAAGCTTTCTCACATATCCACATTGGCAGAACCCGAGACTCGAACACACGCAGACAGAGGTGAGATGGCAGTGATTTGTAACGGTGAGCGCTTTAGACCACTCGGCCACTTGAGGTCCCCTCAGCATAACAATCTTTGAAGTGTAGCTGTGCCATAAAACAATATCTTAAGTTTTAAAACTATCCTTATCAAAGCAATTGCAACTAGAAAACACCCAATGGTTACTCTCTTAGCTGAGTGAATAGTTTTGAGGTTAATAATTGATGAATCACCAAGCTATTGTCTGTCTATAATTGCTTTTACAAAATTGTAATCAACTTCAACCGAACCTAATCCCGGACAACACTGATCTGTTATGTAATAACACCAATTGTGCTGAGGTTCTCTAACTAAAATGATGTATGCTGCCCTGGATAACTTGCACAATTTAACAAGAATGAATTGAATGTACCAGCATAATAAAAAAAATTCATTCCCAATGTGAGGAATTTTTACAACCAACAGAAAATAGGTTTCTTATCAAGTGATAAAATATCAAAACAAAACCATGTTTAAGGTATTTTAGAGAAAATTCTAAACTTATGAACATGCATAATTTGATCACTTTGGCCTATGTTTACAGGTGTTTTGATTCAACTGTCAAACATGTTTCAGGTAGTTTCCAAATTCTTACAGCCAATCAGATCATGATAAGATTTTTATCTTAATGACAGCCAAATTCTGACTAGAAAAATGGGGTGATGAACTCACTTTTGAAAATGTGGCCATGATTTTTAAATGAATATGCATTAAAAAAACTTATTTTTTGGTTCTGGGGTGTGGCTTGTTGTTGTTGTTGTTGTTGTGGGGTTTAACGCCATTTTTCAGCACATGATAGGCTATATATGGCGGCCAGTATTAATGGTGGAGGAAGAACCCGATAAAACCCCGGAAAGAACCACTGACCCACGAGAAGCTACTGGCAAGCTTTCTCACATACCCACATTGGCTGAATTCGAGACTCGAACTGCCGCAGACAGAGGTGAGATGGCAGTGATCCATAACGAAGAGTGCTTTAGACCACTTGGCCACTCGGGGCCCCAGGGTGTAGCTTGTCTCATCTGTATTTTTGTTTTGTTTTTTTTTGTTATTGTTTTCTAAAGAAGGAAGACATTGTAATACTGATGTTGATGGTCTTGGTGGCAGTGTCATCACACTTATTTATCAGTGTTTATATCTCTTTGACTTTTTATGTTTAAGCAAAATATATTCCAAATTCAATCTTACTGTGGACATTTCTGAATACGTTATACATTTCCCTTGAGACCTGAAAGTTCTTTAACTCACTGATCTAGCTGAGGTTACTGTAGCTCTCTATAAATTCCTAGATACACTGATGGTGGAGACCTTATAGCTATGGTCAATTGCATATGTACTTTCAGCAGATGTGCCAGATCCCAATGATTTGGCACTTGGAGCTATTTATTTTGTATTTCTTCATCAAATCTAATTCAGTAACAATACTACTCCAGACCCATTCCATTTTGACACTTCGATTTCCAAGTACTGTGACTGCCATGTAAGTTGGTAGCATTGTTCCTACCATAAGTCGAATATAAGATGATCAACAAACTTTAGAGAAAAACAACATATTGTTTATGTGCAGCAGATATAGCACTTTTGGTTATTTTTGTTTGAAAATGTCTTCCCCTCACAAACCACCTGACTTTTTATCTATGTAAAAGGCAATACAGCATCCATTCATTTACATCATGTGGTGCTTTCAATCCCAAATAATGCTCAGTAATAATGAGTATTTAATGACCTAACCAGAAAACTTAATATATTCAAATTTCCGGAGGATCAGATTTCTAGCTTCAATTTTACTTTATTGACATTTAAATCAGTAATGTTTTCCAATCAAATATGTTTGTAATCTAATTCAACATTTGGTTGTTTTCAAGCACTTTTCCAGGACATTTTGGAGTCAATCCAAATGCAACCACCATTCATGCACCACCAAACTTCAGTCACTTTTCAAAATTTGGGAATCGTAAGGTCCAGGTCACTGACTAAAAAAAATAAAAATGTAGGGTCTGTCAGTCGCAGTTACCAGGACCTATGACCTTAGGATTCCAAAAATGAATACACCAAAATGCAAGTCATCCACAATATTTCAGAACTGTAGATGATCAAGAACTCAAGTTGTTTTAACTTTTCTTCTTTTAGCCAGGGTGACCACAAGCTTTTACCTTTTGAGTCCAAAATCAAATGGGTTTTTCTTCCTTCCTGCAAACCATCCACAAAGACTGGCAACAATAGATGGTTAAGACTAGTTATTTTGCACAAACCATTTTTCTTCTTTCAGTCACAGCAACCTTGATCTAAACCTTTTGACCCTGAAATCAGTATGGTTCTTCCTAACCTAAGCGCAAGCTATCCACAGAAAATGGCACCCATTGATGATGGAAACTAATTTTGTTCTTTCAGTCACAGTGACCTTCACCTTTAGAATACAATCAATAGGGTTCATCCTAACCCCAAGTGCAAGCTGCCCACAAACCATGGCAACTTAAGACTGTGGACAACTATAGCTATTGTGCAGAAGTGAAACAAGTTACAGATGAATGGAAAGATGGATGAACAATATCATCATACGCTCCACCTTAGGTTTAGTGACTGTATAAAAATCTATACTCTAATTACAGCTGATTTTTAATTGTACCCAATGTAGCCATTAGCAGCATGAATGCTCCATACAATATTATGTATTTGCTCTTTTTCTACCTGTGTGAGTGTGTCACACCCCTGTCCCTTATTTCAGACTGCTTCACCTTCCAAAAACTTCATGGATTTAACATCATACTTGCCAACAAGTACATTTTTCCAACTAAAAGTTTGCATGGACAGAGTAAGGTATGATTTGAAATTTTTAAACTTATGATCAGATTAAATAATTGTCATCTAGACTGTAACTGTGCCAGGTAAATACTTTCTGAGACTGAAAGTTGGGGTACAATTCAGAATGGATTGGCTGACAATAATAATGGACAAAAATACAAATAGCTGAAGTTGTTCACAAAACTGTCAGTTTTTTAGACTGTTCACACTTGCATCTAGCAACATAATTTCACCTGGTGGTTCATGAGCTCTGAATAGCTCGTCCTTCAGGTGAGGTAGGAATGTGCCAATTCTGTCCCAAGTCAGTTTCCACAGCTGGGATTCCATCCCATCCCCAGTCTGAAAAATTCCTGCTGTGTCCATGACTAGCAACATGTTCTTTAGAGACTCGGGAATAGCTTCAGTCTGCAAAACAGGATAAAAAAGTCATCACAGCATAATCCAGGCAAGTTATGACCTGGAAGTTAATAATTAGCTTGTGATAAAAAGTAAACTCTGGATATACCAAATCATGGCAGATCCCAAAAGTCATATTGTTTTATTCATATTTCATAACAGCTAGGAAACAAATATTTTGCTACCACATAAACAGAATTCTAGGAATTATAGGTTACTGCATTTGTATGGGAAAATATGAATGACTGTTTGGATGGAATATATCCATCAGTCAAAAAGAATTCAAATTTTCCCATATAAATGCAGTAACCTTTTTATTATATGCTCATTTTCTTATTCTACCTAAGGCTTAATTATATAAGCAAAACACACCACAAGAAACAACGTAAATGAATGTATGCCGTATTCAAAACTAAATACACAAGCACAGATTCATCATTACACAACAACATTATTAATGCGCACATAACTCAGCTCAGATAAATTTGAACTTATCGCGTGCTAGATATAAGTGTCTACTTAAAATGTAAATTTATATTTGGAATTAAAATGTAAATTTATATTTGGAGTCATATTTATTGTGTACGAATGCGCATTGCAACAAGTATTCCATTTGATCTGGAATGAATAGATTTTGGTATTTTGTCGATTCTACGAAATTTCCTAATTATGGACTGGAATCATCTGTGCAAATTGTACATGAAATACATTGGATTGAATCAGTGCGGGAGAAGCATGTTTACATCTGCAAGTGTGTTTGTTCTGACTATTTGAAATCATAATGTGGAAAAATATGAAGTGTTTCAACTGCAACTATCAAAAAGGCGCTATTGAATTTATTATGTCATTTTGAGTGCAGTAAGGAGGACATAATTGCACTTGGAATATAGTCGAAATTTTACAGTACAATTTCAAAATGTGTAATCAAGCTTGAGAAGTCATGACATGGCTCATGTAATTCGGACTTGCAGAACTAAGAAAGTACATTTTGAGGAAATTCAGAATATAAAACTGTAAGTATAATTTTTGCCATTCTTATTACCAGCTAAAGGAGACAGTTTATGCCTTTATAACTTGCATGTTATTTGTAGGTACCAAGCAATTTTATGAAATCTGGTGTCTATCACCAAATTCTGAAACAATGTATCAAAAAAGTTAATGCGGAATGTAGCAAAGGAGCTGCTATGTGGCAGTCCATGAAACATCTGCTTTAGTTCATTCAGAAACAACTTTAATCAACCAAAACATAAAGCGTTTGCTACACGAGAGTACATGATTTGTTTACAAAGTAGTTACTAATACACTATTGGGCACATGTCCTGCAAGTGAGTGCAATATGAAGGTGTGCAATATTGTAAAATACTGAACTATTCTGACAATGTAAAGTTAATGGAGAAAAAAATGAGCATATAATAATGTGATTTATCAATTATCAGGGTGTAATGTCCAGTATTTCTGTTAAACACTGTTCTAGTATGGTGTAAAAACTTTGACATCATAACTAGATCATGTGACTTACAAGCAAGGTGTAAGCAAATCACATGATCACTAACAATACTCAACCTGGTAAAACAAAAAAGGCAGAAAACCTCTACTTCTAAATTTAACCTGCAAATATCTCATATTTTATCCAAAATATATTAAACTGTTTTATAATATATAGAAAGGAAATATTTTATAGTATATACATATCAAGGAAACATTTTAGTTAACGTTTCTCCCAAACTACTTACATGATCACAATAAAATTTGGAAATTACTCTTTGCTACCTCTGAATCCAGTCCTCACTTAAAGTGAAAGACGATAAAAACTCTTTCCATCTACATATCTTATAGGTGAAGGGAAGTAACTATTACAGATTAACGCCCCTTGTTCCTACAAGGTGGCCAGGATGTTTACCAGTTTAAGCTTGAGTGAAACCTGTAAAGGTTTTTGCATTTATTGGGAAAGGTGGAAAGGAATTTGACTGGAGAAATATAATTGACAACAATTTCCTTTCTCCATCAAATACATTACCATATCACATTAACATTAGAAGAAAAAAACTGAGAGTGAAGGAAATGCTTGGGCATCCAACCTCTACCCATGGCACTCTGTATGAGTACAATGACTATTCTACTGGAAGGACAAACTTCAAAATAATGAGAAGTTAGTACAAAATCAAAGAGTTTGTGTTTATGCAAGACTAAGGGCAATCCCTGTAGGATCTTGTACATGACTATTGCCCTCATGTGATAAGTTTCCCGTGCAAATCCAGCAAAAGTTGCAAGGTCATGCCCTGGGTTGAGCTGGTGTAAATGTGATAACTGTCAAGGCATCTACCAGTGGCTCAACATGATTTAGATCCCTCCTTGTAAGGCCATGTCATGCAAAAAAAGCAGCTGGTGAAAGTGAACAGTGTAATCCAGTCAAATGATTCCACTAAATTTCAAACTGGTACATTAGATTTGTTGTTGTTGTAGGGTTTAACGCCATTTTTCAGCACACGAAAGGCTATACATGGCGGCCAGTATTAATGGTGGAGGAAGAACCCGGGAAAACCCCGGAAAAGAACCACCGACCCACGAGAAGCTACTGACAAGCTTTCTCACATACCCACATTGGCTGAATCCGAGACTCGAACCCACGCAGACAGAGGTGAGATGGCAGTGATCCGTAACGGAGAGCGCTTTAGACCACTTGGCCACTTGGGGCCCCGTACATTAGATTTTGAAAGTCAAGCTTATAGAAATTGCTTGTATTTCATAAGCTGAAATCTTCAAGTTGTACCTAATACTGAGTTCACAGTACGCAACTCTAATAACCCCCTTTAGCCAAACAGCCAGCACCTATTGGGGTTATGTTTTTCTTTCCTGACTATTTGTCGGTTGCCTATCTGCAGTAACCTGTTTTTTGTTTAAAAAAACATGTTGCACTATTAGTACAATGGAGCTATCAGAATCACTCTGCTTTTAGTTTGGATCCATGGACAGAACATGCAGAGTGTGAAGGAGTTCTGTTCTGGACAAAGAAAGAATACTAGTGACCTAAGCATGGGGTTGCAACATTTTTTTCTGGGTATGCCTATTGGTAGATTGAGCAAATCATTGATCCAGGATCTGTCCATCAGAACTATTCTGCAAGCCCCACCCCTCAATCTCTGGATTCTGTTCTGCAATCCCCAAAAGTCAATCTCTGGATTAATTTTAGCAATGGTTGAACAGCATATGCCCATACTCTGTCACAGCTGATTGAAAGGGTGTTGATGGCCAATGCCTCTGGGTCCAGGAAAGGAAAGATGAAGGAGGGCAGTTTGTTATTCCAACTCACTGTGAATAGGTCTGGCACTGGTCAGCCCCAAATGGGTGCAGATTCCATGGAAGACAAACAGATTAAGACTAATCTGTATGAATCAGTGAGTCATGAGTTGCAAAGACACTGATCCTGTCAGGGATGCTGGACTTGTATGTTTATATATTACCAGGCACACAAAGGAAGGAACTCCTGTACCATAATGAAAAAGTCCAGTGATTTCATCCATGCTAGTTTGAAGAGGTAGTTCACCATGACATAATTGTTCAATATTATCAGAGTTGACCATTAGATGAATTCCACCCAAGTGTTTGAGGTGTTGAGAACGTTGTTCATTTCCAGGAGACATGTGAAGAGCCTTCTCTTGCAATGTCCATTTGCTGCTGACCATCACAGAGTCCATTACCAAGTGTGCCTCCCCCTCACCCCCAGCTCAGCCAACTGGTATTCAAACAGATTGCAATTTTTGGTTGTGGGGCTTCCAAAGTCATTCCTGCCACTAGCCACTCCCTGTCTTGACAATGAAGCAGGAAGTGTTTGATTTTGGTCGAGATTGTAATCTGGTAATCATACTGACCTGAAATCAGGTGCAGCTGTGCCATAAAGACGATCTGCATAGGGCATATGTAAAGGCATCAGAAGAATAATGATCCATCACTGCCCTGAACAGGATGAGGAGTTGAGGGAACTCCCTCTCCAAAATGAACATCCTGGCACATTCCTTCTCTAATGCACGAACAATACTGTTGATGCATTTGAAAGGACAACAAAACAGGTTGACACAAGGTGAATACCTAGATGAAAAAATGTTGAAAGAGACAATATCAGATTTCTCCACTGACTATCCACTGTAAACTGCGAACAGTAGAGAAGGTAATTAATACTGTGAACTAAAAAACTAAACCTACTGAATGTTTTTGCACTATATCAGACAGGTACACCACCATTGCTGTGGATGACATCCTTTAGTGGGTTATGGTGTAGTCTAATGTTCTGGTGAAGCCCCAAGTGCAGACACTGAGGCCAAACAGAAGGGTGTAAAATTGGTACACTACCCCAAGTGGTAGCTTAAGTGAAGGTATTTCCATAATGCCATAGAATATGTATATGGTTTATAGGTATACAATTTATGGTTTAAGTAGAGTGATTAAGCGGGTCCGTGTCACTACCCCTCATTGACAGGGGGGTTGTTTTCATTCTGTATGTTCTGCATCCAGGGGTACAGCTACATAAGTAAGGTTCTATTTGTTGGGCCGAGTCACGTCCAGCATGAAACATGGCCACAATGGAGATTATAAGTTCTTTTTAGTCAGTTTGACAAGGCCAAATGGTTCCAAATGTTCTCCTAATGCAATAATAAGGTGATCCTTGCTAGTTTATGGTG
Organism: Sinohyriopsis cumingii; assembly: GCA_028554795.2. Classification (NCBI taxonomy): domain Eukaryota; kingdom Metazoa; phylum Mollusca; class Bivalvia; order Unionida; family Unionidae; genus Sinohyriopsis; species Sinohyriopsis cumingii. The sequence goes on from CM068826.1 coordinate 98,850,910, forward strand.
GTATACTGGTTATAGAATGATATCGCTCTAGGAACTGTTGAGTGACATGCTTTCTATCAGTCTGAGATGACAGATTTGAATGCAAAAACTAAATTTAATATCTGGGCAGCTAAGATGGTGTATGATATTTAAGTTGCAATCCAATTCAGCCAGCACAATGAGAAGGTAAACCTGCACATCCAGCTTCAATATTTGTATGTCCAAGCATGGGTGGAGATAGAGACTTATGCCAAGTGGGCTGGCAAAGTGGGTTAAAAATGGTCATAGTTTCATCTGACTCACTTATCAACATTCTGAATGCCAGAGCTTTACTGAAGTATGTGCACTGTACAGAATTCTAATATAGTTTCAGTGGAATTGCTTGGTATGGCTTTGATCTGAAACGGTCTTCTCCAGATGGAAAGGGGCAGTATCTCAATATCCCTGACAGAACTGGTTAATGATACCAAATTCCGATGAATGCTTAATACCTCATGTTTTTAAATTTTGAGCATGTCCTTTTTTGCAGCCCTCCAACTGCCTTTTTAAACACCTTCTACCATCATTGCACACATATAAAATGAGTACAGGGATGAATATTTGTGCTAGCAAAGCACATCTTGAGGTTGTCAAAGCACCTGCACTTGACTGACATATCTGCAATAATAGAGAAGAAATTTAGCTGCATAATGCAATCACATTGGTGACAACATCAGCCTTACCATTCAATATCACATAGATAATGTCAACCGGTCAATAGAATGCATGAAGATGAATAATTTCTCGGGGAAAAACAAAATGCTGCATACACCAGGTATATCAGCCCTTGTATTATGACATTGAAAATAAATGATGAATTGTTCAACTTAATTTTTTGATGACACTGTTCACACTTGCAAAGCAAAGTTTAAACCTGTAAGAATTCAGGATACAGGTGGCCATATAGACGGAACATGTGGATTTAATATACGAGTTACTACCCTTTGTCTATATATTGTATATATGGAAAGGAATTTCTTCTACTTTTTGTTAGGGCTGGATTCATAGGTTGTAGAGAACAATTTCCTAATGTTGTTATGACTGGATAATATATTTGACAGAGAAACAAGCAAATTATCCTCCTCAAATAAGAACAGATTTGAATTAAACAATGCTGATTTCTCAGCCATTTGTCAGGTTTGGAGGGAGGCACATGGGAAGCAACTGTTACAACTAATGCACTGTTAACAATCATCTGCATTGCTGGCAATGGCATCAAACAGATTCACAATGCAAAATAATGATAACATTTTGGTCAAAAAATGTGTCGTGACTGATTTTCTTATGTGTTACTCTTTTAACAAATAAGTTTATACAAGGTTTATGATGTTAATATATGTTAGTTTACTGTTGTGTGTGAGATGTTATGACCATCTTGAACCCCAAACACCCTGGGCAAAGATTCTACTGGGTTCACGACAGTCATAACATTCTGCGTGATGTGCTTGATAATGTCCAATATTTTATTTTACAATTTCATTATCAACAAAGCTTACTGTAAACTGTTCAAAATTTAATCAAGAAAGAAAAAGACTGATTTAAGAAACAAGTTTTATATCTTCAACTGATTTTTCTCAAATACTTTTAGATTATAAATATTTACAGACCAGTATTAGCTATGAGTAGGAACTCACAAAGTTAAACGATATGAGCCTAAATGCATGAAAATTTGCTGAATGTAAAGAAAGGTGCTATCAAAATTGGTAAAAGAAATCCAATATCATTCTTTTTAAGGTCATAAACGGTGGTTAGTACCCAGAAATTTGAATCAACATTATGAAATTTTCAACTTTGAAGACAGTCATACATTTTCTTAAATTTTCTTTATGAGAAACATTCTTGGTACACTGTAAATAACAATATTTGATGAAATTTTGATCAAAGAAAATGTCACTAATGTGTCTACTGGTGACAACACTTTAGTAAATAAATAAATACCAATTTAAATAAGTTTTATTAAGTGAAATTTGAGTTTTAATTTTATCTTCTAATTCAGTTTCAGTGTAATAAAAATAAATGCAATATACTCTTTTGTATAAAAAAGTGAGAAAATTTCATTCTACCATCACAGCTATTCAAGGATTTCTGTAAGAACCTAATGAACTGCCAACAGTGTTTTCTCTCTGAAATAGTCATTCTATTGTTACACTCAACTAAAAGCAGATTTGCTTTGTATTATCACATTAATTTTGTATCAAATCAAGTAAAGGGGGTGGAATAAAAGAAGTATTAAAAGGCACACAACTCCTACCTGTGTAAGAGTTAGCAGTCATGGTTGTGTGTCAACACATTTAAACTGATCAATCAAACAGTTATAAAGAATATATAAGTAATATAATTAAACTACCTTAAATTAGCCTACTCATTAACAAATATGATCAAAGATAGCAAAGTTACCAAGTGAAATGACTACTTGGTAAATAAAAAGCTTTGTTGCACAGATATAGTCCGATATGGACAAGTGAGTACCAGAGTCTGGAGTGAACTTAACACTCCAGAATTGGAACTCAGAGATTTTCTCAAGGATGGGAAGTTTCAAGTATTACTCTCAAATAAATCATGGCATTTTACTAATGGAGCAATTTTTAAACAAATCAAGTTTCAGTGTTGACAGCTGCTTCACAAAATTTATATCCCTAGTTTTGAAAAAAAGGAATCTTGTTTGGTGTTGACTCAACAACAACAAAAAGAAGTGTTTTCATGTACAACCTCATGTTGAAAGTTCATGGAGTAAAGTTCTTAACGATCTTTTAGAGGTTGGATATCTTGAAAATAAAGGTAATTTATAAGAAAAAGTGAACAACTTCATTGTTATAAACTCTTTACTGATAGTTATTCTGGTTTTCTTGACATCCCCTTCTCAATTTATGTTTTAGTCCCTCTTTAACTTGTGCCCTTGCAGTCTACATTTTTGGACTACAGAGAGCTGTATACTGCAAGCAGGAATTAAAAATGTATTTGGTAAACAACAGGGACTCTTTTGCTGACAGACAGACAAAAAAATAAATAAATTCTTACTAATAAATCACTCTTCTTGTCTACTTTCATGTACTTGTCCATGAAGTCCAGTATGGTCAGCCAAAGGGCAGTGAAAGTACTAAGGGATAGCAGAGGACTCAAGTGCTGTAAGAATACCTAAAATCAAAATAATCAGAGTATTTGAATCTTTGATAAATTAAAAAAATAAATGATTTAACTATACTGATGACACAAATAATTTCAAAGATTACTTCTACCTTCCTGGCTCTCAATAATGCAATATTTAAATGAAAACAATAATGCAATATTTAAATGAAGACAATAATACAATATTTAAATGAAGATATTTAAATGAAGACAATAATGCAATATTTAAATGAAGACAATAATACAATATTTAAATGAAGACAATAATACAATATTTAAATGAAGACAATAATACAATATTTAAATGAAGACAATAATACAATATTTAAATGAAGACAATAATACAATATTTAAATGAAGACAATAATACAATATTTAAATGAAGACAATAATACAATATTTAAATCAAGACAATAATGCAATATTTAAATGAAGACAATAATACAATATTTAAATGAAGACAATAATACAATATTTAAATGAAGACAATAATACAATATTTAAATGAAGACAATAATACAATATTTAAATGAAGACAATAATACAATATTTAAATCAAGACAATAATGCAATATTTAAATGAAGACAATAATACAATATTTAAATTAAGACAATAATACAATATTTAAATCAAGACAATAATACAATATTTAAATGAAGACAATAATACAATATTTAAATGAAGATAATAATACAATGTTGAACTGAAGACAATTCTTAGCCATTTAAAGATACTAAATGACTCACCGACAAATGCAATATCAGTCTAGAGAATAGTTACTCACCTTACAAAGTAATGTAGCAGCTCTCATCCTGGTTTCCTCCAAGCCTGTGGCTTCCACCTCATTTAAGTTCTCCAAAAGTTTTACAAGCAGTGGGAACAAGATCTGAAATAGTTGCATATTTCACATGTAACTAATAGGATTTTTTAAACTTGGATGCAAAAGATCTGAGAATTCTCCACTTACCTAGAGATTTTCATGAAAATAATGCAAAAATGTTTTCCTTTCTATTTGTTACATCACAGAACATATCTCCAATAAATTCCACTTGCCCAGCAAAATTCTAACTTTCTCAAGACTGCTAAACATTGGTTAATTCCTTCTCAATGTTTTTGAAGGTCTTGTTTAGGTTGAGACTGAGAGCTATTTGATTCATACAAGATAAAAGCAATATGTAGTCTTTTGGTAAAACTAATTTTAATCATGCAATACGTACATGTCACAATTACTTTATTGTTGTGATTAAGTCCTGTGACAGAATAAGGAATTGTTGATGCACCTTGCATGACCATGCACAAAACGTTCATCTTTTTCATAAATGTCATTATACCAAGATGTCAGAGTGGGGTAGGATGATGGCATTTGTTAGTAGAAATGGGTAAGTATTGCATAACATAAATTAGTTTTTCCTTGCCAATATAATACATTTTAATAGCAGCAAAAACTTACCTATAGCTATTGTGCAGCAGAATTTGTCAGTTAGGTTGTTGTTGTTCTAGGGTTTAACGCCATTTTTCAGCATAAGATAGGCCATATATGGCGGCCAGTATAACTGGTGGAGGAAGAACCCTGGAAAACCCAGTAAAGAACCACCGACCCACGAGAAGCTACTGGCAGGCTTTCCCACGTACCCACGCTAGCCGAGCCTTGGACTCGAACATATGCAGACAGAGGTGAGATGGCAGTGATCCGGAATGGTGAGCGCTTTAGACCACTCGGCCACTCGGGGCCCCCTCAGTTAGGTAAACAGGTTGATGTGTTAAACTGATAAAAAACAGAAAAACAAAGCATACTCACCATTTGAAAGAGAGATCCACTTTATAAATTGTTGGCATCCCTCTGGACCATGCTTGCACTTACTGTGCTAACAAGCAGTAGTAGAAGGGAAAAAAGATGTATGGGATCAGTCAAATGCTGAATTCAAAAGGTCCTCGAAGGAAAAATGATCCAAGTCGGACAGATAGGCAATGATAGCAAAAACCTCTTGGGCTCTTAGCTTCTTAAAAGAGAGGTCTCTATCAGTAAGGGACTGATAAGCTCTTTGTGTTGATAATCCACTGTGAGATAGTGGAAGCTGAAATATCAACGAAGACCTTAAGAGGAAGGAAAAATCATTTCCTACTGTTCCTTTAGATAGAAATGCCATGCCCTAACTTGATATAAAAGCCTATCTTGATCATCACCAACAAACTAGGAATCTCTAGAGGCAATGGAGCTTCAGAGGGTAACTGATTTTTGGCTAAAATTCCTGGCTGACAAAGGAGAGAAACATAATCATAATTGCGATTAAATCAGAGACTGCCAGTGCCAACTGACAATTCATGAATCTGCCAGTGTCTTCTTGCAGACATCAAAACATGTAAAAACAGTCTTGAGTGCAAGGTCCTCAAAGAAAGTCTGACTCGAAGGTTCACAGGTGATTTTGGTTAAAGCCCCAAATGCCACCATTGCATACAAAAAGTTGTATATGCCAAATCACCTGAATAATACCGAATCTTGAAATACATTGGTCCTAAACATCATTGGGTGCCTTTCAAACTAGATAGTATAGATGAGTCATCACATTATGAGCCATGTAATTTCTCTCTCAAACTGAGAAACACTGCCATTTTTCACATGCATATGAATTAACTGATGCAGTTTAGTGATATGTGTCAACCGATTTCAGCCGAAAGCTGAAACAAAAGATTTCATAATATCACTGTTGTAAAATGGAGCCAACACCACGCACTGTTGAATACAGTAAGTGATCCTTATGTGATATTATTCTTATTTTGTTCCCAAATAATTTGTAAAAAAATATTAATGAAAAGGTCAAACATACTGTTTATGTGAACAAATTTATTTAATTTTGAACTTCTTAGATCCGCTGAAAAAAACTGGCATGCCTCTCTTCTTTTCAACTTGAAACCATTTGTCTGCCATGTGTGAATGTTGTTAATAGATTAGTCACTAGCAGAATTTGTCAGATGCATGTGACTATGTATAAAGCAATCCCGAAAACAAAACAGAATTATGAGCAAGGTTGGCGACTGAATTAAGAGGCAACACCTCTTAACTTTAAACTGAATATCTGAATATCATTTATACCTAACATCTTGATTATTTCAAAAAGCAGTTAATGTCTGATTTTTTTTTAACAAATCATTTCCCTTCTTTCAAATGTTAAATTGGAGGAATGGTTAAAATTTATGAAAAATGGCCACATTGAGGCTTTAAGAACCATAAAACATAAGAGAGAAGGAGACAGGTCTCTGAAACTCAAAATACTTAATGAGGCCAGTAAGGTGCCAATCCTAACAAACTGCTGAGCCCTGAGAGAATTTAACTGTGTTGGAAGTGTTAGCTCTACAGCTCTTGATAGTTGATACTAAACAGCTTTAGTAGAAAATTAGCAAACTTACAGAGAGACAGCTAGGATCAAAGTGTTTCCTACTGTACCAATCATCGAAGATTATCTACCTAGCATCATAGACCTTGGATGTCAAAACTCTTTTGCCCTGAATAATGCAACTGGCAACCCAGCTGAAAACTTGTTGTGGCAAATAGATCACCCAAGATAGGCCAGGTGTGAAGGTGGAGAATGTGTGGGTTGTTGTGTAAGATGGAGAGGTGAGGGGTCCATTCCATGAGGACTGCTTTGGCTGACCTTTGGGAGGGTGTGACACACTATCCATGAAGTGGTGACTGCACTGCAGCCCCTCACTATGAAGGGTGCAACACATTACCCTGAGATGAGGGATGCACTGCCTTCCTTGCTGCATCGTACTACTCTGGATGTGAGGGGTGTTTGGGAGAAGGCAATCTACTCCTTGAACATTCATTCCCTCCTACAGGATGGGCAATATCTGTTTCCAAAAAGACTGTTACCAGTGACAGAAATATTCTTCTGAACTGAAGAACTATTCTTATGGTGGGTTTCTTCTTGGGGATCTGTATGAGAAAAACCTGAAAATTCAGACAATGATGGGGATTAACATTTCCTTCACTCTCTATAAAAAATACAATGTTTCTTATGTATGCAGTTTGAAAATAAGAGGCAATTTGGGTGAATATCCCAGAGGCCCTTTCTTGTAACCACACTTTCTCACAGACTTTCCTAAAATATGTTCTCTGAAGAAAAAAAAGCTAGCTGAAAGAGAACAATAATAACAACCACATTATTTTCACATGTGAAACTCACCTGTTTTTATGTACTACATGCTATGTACACCCCAGAATATTTGCACAATGTAAACAATGATTTACTTGATAAAAATTTCTTCTCACTCTATTCTTTTTTAATAAGAAAGATGTTCATTTGTTATCCTTTAATGTTTTCTAAAAGCATGTAGACACACACAACAACAATGTGACACATCACTAATTGTATTAAAATACAATGCTGTATTACAATGCTGTATTATAACTTAACACACAAGACTTACCTGTTAAAGAATTATATTTTGAGAATAAGAGGGGGCTACCCTAACCCATAAAGTGTGTGACAGAAGATAGTAACTCAAAAGGCATAAAACAGTAGATGAGATGGATGAATGTAACGTTGTATGGTACTGTGATAAAGGTAGAACCAAATGTGATTTTTACTTTAACTAGCAATTTTTCTCTTAACACATTATGAAATCAAAACCACTATGATGGCATCCTTGAAAAGGATTATTGTTCAGCGCAAGGTCATGTGAGGTGCATGGGTGAACCGTATCTTACTGACAATTCTGCATTATGTTGGAGGATGTATTTACGTCAATTGGACAAGATTTTGACACAAAAAAGTAAAAGCTGCACAACAGTGATGGGTAAGTTATTGCTGCTATTAAAATGGCATTCATTCTACTCTGGTACAAGGTATTTGTGTTGCTCATAATAGTTTAACCAAATCCTATATTAATGCTAAACAACACGAGGCAATATAATACACTGGGTAAATTCTAGAAAACTGTAGTTGGTGAAGCTGTACTCATGAATGATATAGATGGAATTTTATTCACAAGATTTTGAAAATTTGCACCTTCAAAGAATTCTTTGTCCAAAGTCAGGAAAACATTTTTGTCATTGTTTAAATAAAGGTTGGGAAGTTGGCTGAAAAAGTTGTGTTTATGGCACAAACAATGTAATCAAGTCATTGTAAAGTTGGCATTATGTAATTCATGACAACTGGGCTATAAATTCAAAGTCATTCCGCTATCATATAATACAAATGTACAACAAGAATCACATCAATGCATAACAAAAAAAGAATAAAGAGACTAAATGTAAAGGGAATCTTGTTATCATGAATTTACAAGCTAGCATAAATGTCATCGCTTTCTTAACGAAAAGCAATGAAGTAGAAAGGTTTACTTTGCATTTACACTTTTCTTGTTGCATAAAGTGAGAGGAATACATGATCCTATCATGGTTATAGGGTATCACTTATTATACTGTTCGATGTTATTATTATTTTATTGGAAGAAACATTTATCAAAACAATGTGAAGCAAACTGATCATCAACTTATGAATTTCCCCGTATTTTACTTTCTTCTTACTTTTAGTAATCCCTGAAATTTTCTTTCAAAAATGTCAAATACTCTTAAATTTCAAAAGCATCTGTTCTGAAATCAGCTGGATGCACATATGTTTGAATATTTTATAAGATGTGTATTTGAACTTCATTTTAATTTAATCGCACCTCTGGCAAGTCAACCAAATATTAAGCTGATTATTATATGTACAAGCACAACAAAAACATTTGCTCCATATGATTTACATTTCAGTCTTTTCCAAACTGTTAGGTGCAAAACCATTCTTCTAAGCAACAATTCAAATATCACAGAAAACTTCTCATAAAACTGTTGGGAATCAGACAAAATGTTATGATCAATTGTCCGTTTCTATTAACCAATCAATATCATTAAATATATATATCTGTTACCAAAAACTAGAACTTTCACAAAGCCTTCAGTCCCTAACATCAAGAATGGTGCAGAACTAAAATTGGACAAAACTGACAACAAACATCATAATCAATTTAATTGGTGACTTCACTGAAAATGATCCATCCTCAGTACAAAAAACTCAGAAACTGGTAATTGCAATGGCACAACTGTGTTCAATGTAGGAGACTGAAGAGTCCATTTTTAAGGATGCACTACAAAGTGATGTTTAAAAATTAAGACCTATATTGCAACAGAATAACTTGTATTTGAACAAGTAAAGTATAATAATAAGCATTTATCTAAAACAGAATCAGCATGGTTACTATTATGGAAATATTTGGAGGAGTCTGGACTGCAAAACAACAAGTAATTGTATTTAAACAAAAAATAAGAGTCCCTCAAAAGGACAGATTCTCTACTGCCCAATAAGATTTTCCAGAAGTCCCAGATATGACTGTGTCTTATTTTTAACTGCAGAATGCTGAAATCATGTCTGATATTCTTGAGTAATAGCAAAATTTTGAAAACAGATATCAGATTAGAACCAACAGGAGAAGATTATAAATCTTTTTGTAAAAAGCCACTCATGAATATGACTATTCATTCAGGAGTAGATATAATAACAAGATTTTCATGCTGGTCATTGTAGTAACCATACTGGATGCAAGAATGGCACTAATTTCATTTAGAGCCAAATGGATATCGTAACATTTGTTCAAGTGAAAGCCCTATGTCAATATGAATTTCTGTTTAGCAGAAAATAGCATAACCAGATTTTCAAGATGGCTGCCATCATAATGGCTGTTAGGTTGACATAATTTTCATTAGGACCAACCAGACATGAAATAAATCCTGTTGGGGAAAACCTTTGGTTGACATGACCATCCATCTAGAAGCAACAGGATTAAACAACATTTTTCAGGTCCAATCTGCACCATTTTATAAATTTAGGACCAACTAGACACCATAAGAAAACTTTAAGTGAGAACCACAAGTTGATATGATTTTCTATTTAAGGGGAGAGTAGCAATTAACAAGACTTTCAAAATGGTTGCCAAGGTTACTATACTGGATGTTAGGTTGGCATCATTTTGCATTTAGGACCATCATAAACCAATCAAAGGCTTTTACATTCAGAAATATTTCAGGAACTATCTTCAGAGTTGGCACCAATGCTTACATATCTCTTCAACAATCATTAGAAATTTGCAACATCCCAAAGGGTTGGTCTCTACCAAATATATGCCTACTATTCAACAAAGGTGAACAGGTGATGGCCAGTAATTACTGCTCAATTTCTCTTGCCAGTGTTCTTTGCAAAGTGCTTGAGTATAATGTCTTGAAGCACTAATAAACAACATGCCATTCCCAGATTACACAGCTAAGAAACACAAATGTGTTGTGTTGATGATGATTGGATATAACATTTACTGTATTTACCGCATATGTTGGGACACGAAAAATAATTATTTTTTTGTGTCCCAGAACTTATGGTGAATTCTTTTAACCTACATCATGTGTTCCAAGACTTAGGAAATGAAATAAATTGTGTTCAATTTGTGCCCCCCCCCCACATCGCAACTGGCCATTTGGCATGTTATAATAAAAACAATTTAAAAAATGCTTATTGATAATAAAATGAAAGAAAATAACCTTGCACTGTTACCATTTATTCATTCTTTTGGTCGACATTTTATTAAAGGAAAAATACATCCACAAACTCCGTATAAGTAGCGCACTGACGTGAATTTTGAGAAACGAATCAGGTTTGGTTGTCTTCAAATGTTTGAATGTTATGTGAATGAAAACTGGATCCTGCAAAATCACATACGAATAAGAGAGAGAGAGAGAGAGAGTGAGAGTGAGAATTATCAACTCCATTGCTCGAAAGCACCTGCCATTCATGCGTGACACAGTGTAAGGTACAAAATAACCAAGAGTGTATTATATCCAGGGTAACAATATGACAATATCTTGCAATCTAAAATCATTATTAGCAATACATTCACTGTGAGTACAAAGAACAATGATTTTGATTCCATGGGTTTTAAAAAGTATTATTAAAGCAAGTTAATGCTGTGTATTCTATTTACAATGAAAAACTCAAAATCCGTTTGTGTCAATTATAACTACAGATGGCATATAAATGAATGCCCTGGTGTTAAATAAACACACCTTGTAACCCCCATAAACTCATTGTTTGAACCTACTGGTAGGATATCAGATCCAAAGGAAAATTTATTACAAAGCAAGCCAACCCCAAGAAGCAGAGTTAGGATTCCTTTTAGCGTGGAGATTTTTTAAAACTATACATATGTATACAAAGTTGGCTGACATGGGGAAGCCAAATTTGATTTCTTTCTACCGATTTTCACTGGGACTTTGAAAATAAATAGAAACAATGGAACACTTTGAAACGATAACTTATCACACATTTATACAAAAAGTTAATCCTCGCAGTCATTGTTATTGCATACATAGCATATATAAGGGTAATAAAAATAAAATAAACCACATTATAGATCTCCGCTATTATGGAGAAGTTTGTAGTGTAATACTCATGTAGTTGCCTCGTGCATGGAAAGAAAATGCGTTGCCGAAAGCTTCACCTAAGAGGCCCATAGGTAGACCAAATAAGCATGCTAGAGAGGAGGAGAGTGATGTAAAAGAAAATGAACCAGCTGCAAAAAGACACAAAATTTGAGATCCCAGTCAGGAGAGAGATGATGCCTACTAAAATGATGATATCTGGCGAGGGCATTACAAGCGTTTATACCTACATGAAATCAATAGGAACATTACTTATTTTCTCAAAAATTGCAAGTATTATAATCGTAATGTCTTTAACCCAGTGACAGACTAGACGAAACTCAGCATAGATGAAACCTGACCCGGTACTCGCCATTTGCGTTAATAGTCACATTACTTCACATATCTCAAACAATGACATTGGAAGTCCAATAGTCACGTGATATCAACAACAAACTCCTTTTTAATGTTGTTGTGCAAAATTTCAATTATATTAAATGAAAGTCTGATACCTTTTGTAAAAACCAGAAATAATAATTCTCAACATATTTATTTCGAGAACAACTACAAGAAACTTGGCCAGTCTGATTTGTCAAGCAGAGTAGTCTGGTTATCTGCTTTGTGAAAGAGCACATGTCAACGTGGTAATCACGTGATACAACAAAACTCCGAAGTTGGTCTCGGAAAAGAGAATTTTGTGCTCTTTCGTTTTTGTATTTTTATTACAACCAGTATAAGGCTTTCATTTAATATTTTTACAACTACAATATTTGAAAATGACGGTTGTGAGATTCTGTGTGCTTGTGCGACATGCTATCGAAATTGCTAGTACCAGCTCAAATTTCATCAATGCATTAGTTTCATCGTCTTTCATCAGGTTAAAGACGGAATGATTTTAATACTCTCGCAATTTCTGAGAAAATAAATAATTTTCATACCAATTTCATGCAGGTATAACTCGATTTAACAATGTTTAAGTTTGCTAGCCCAACTGCTAAGGGGCTATGCTTTAACACCACCATGTTGGCCTATTGTGATGCTAGACTGGTTTTCAAACCTACCATAATAAAAAATTAAAAAATATGGATATTGAGCTATCTGTGAAACAAAAAGTCTACTAGATGAATCTAATCCACTGGGCGTTTGGATTGTCTGAACAAATACATTTATGGTGAGCACCCAAATGATCCATATTGCAACCTCCTAATATTCTGGTTAGAAATCGATAAATTAAACTCACAATCCGTTCAGTTATGACTCAATTAAGTAATTGTTTCGGGCGTCACGTTGTGGGGGAAAACTCCCAGGCAATTTTAAAGTTAAAGGTGTTAAAAGAGTGAGAATTTGCATGACTGGTGTGAATAAAAAGCATCTAACCGTAGTACTTGAAGTTTCTGCAGCAAAAGATGTGTCGCCACCAATGATAATTGTTCGTCGTGTGAGGAAGCTAAAAGATATTCAGGCACCAAAAAGATGGATTGTATGTGTGCTGGAGAAGGGTTGGGTTGATGAGAAGGTGATGCTGCAGTGGATTAAAAGGATGTATCTCAAGTATACAGAAAAGGAACAATCTCTTTTAGTAATGGATTCATTCCAGGCACATAATACAGATGTTGTAAAACAGGCTTTGAGAAGGGGTAACACAGTGCCTACAATCATTCTGGGTGGACGCACCTCCAAGCTACAGCCACCTGACATCAGTGTAAATAGACCAGTCAAGTCCGACATGAGGAAAACCTGGACAAATTATAAACAGTTTTGTATTAAGAGTGCAGATAAACATACAGTTGTGGACTGGATTGTGAAAGCAGTCAAATCGCTTTGGGACAAGCCAGATCTGATCCGAAAATCATTTAATGTCTGTGGTATTAACAAGAACTTGAATGGATGTGAGGACAATATCGTAAGAGATACTGAATGTGAAGGCAGCAACAGTGAAGAGGATGAATTCGATGGATTTGAGCCTGAGGAGGTTGAGTGGGCAATTGAGAATGTGGATAGATTGAAGGATTTAAATTAAATATATTAGTGGCATTCAAGTTTGTAAATAAAAGATGTTAGGTTTAGGAATTAGTGTGTTTATCAATCACTCTGTACCGTCAATATCTACCGGCATTTCTCTCTCTTTCTTTCTCTAACTGAATATATTTTTAACATAATAACAGTGAATAGTTTATACTGTGCTCATCAATAGTTATTTTGCCAAAATAAGTCGTGTAACGATCACGAAATGCAAATAAACCTTGGCATTTATTTTTTAAAACTTTGTTGAAGCATAAATTAGAACAGAAAAAGCTGAACTCATTCTCATATACACAAGTGATTCATTCTTACCTGAGCTCTTGTTCTTAGCAAATTTGCATATAGGAAGAAAGTGTAAACAAACTACACTTGCAGCGTTTTCTTTTTTAAAGTTTTCTTTAATAAAATTTGTTTTTAGTGCATTTTCTGACATGTAATTTTCTAATGATTTAAAAGGTGTCCCACAACTTATGATTTGAAAATAATGATATGTCCCAGAACATACAGTGCACAAAAAAAATTACTTTTAAAATAAATTTTTAGTGTCCCAACATATACAGTAAATAGGCAGTTGTAAGTTTGACCAGTTTTTCAGTAAGGTGTAATAAAATATCATAAACTGCATTTGTAAAGCTGGAAAACATATTTACAAGTTCGTTATTCAAAACAGGCAGTGACGGTAAACACTTAACTGAAAAGTATATGTAGACATTATTTACTACTAGTACAGTCGCACAAACTTCAGTTCCAAACCCTATGCAACTCAATGGCTTTTTGCTATCTCTCAACTCTTCAGATTTTTTTTCTCCAATTCACATGACATTGTCAAACGTATCTCCCGCCTCGAGACATATTCACATTGGCATGTGATGTCCAATAAATGCAACTGTGTCCCTTCCTGCATTTATTTACAAGAATCTAAATATTCCTTTTATTCTTCTGTGTTGATTATTAGCAATATATTAAGAGGCTTATTGTCCCTTTCATCTTCAACATACACTGCTCGCTGGATGCCATTTTTCTTAATACAAATTCTATAATCAACGGTTTGATCATGCAGATGCTTTGCATGACAAAATATGTGCAGTTTCAAGCATCTGAGGTATTGCTGTAAAGTTGATCTGGTTCCCTGACTGTTTCTGCTAATTCTAATATGAAACCTGATCCAAATCAAACACAGATGCACAAACTATTCAGATTTTTCAGCAACAATCATTTTTCCATAGTATTTGCTTTATTCCACAAGTCTGTATTTTAAGGGTCATTTTCTTAAGAAATGCACCAAAATTGTAAGGGATGGCAGGTTTGTCGAGTCACCAAGTATAAAAAACATTTGACACTGCCTCCCATGAACTGACAAAAGAGTAAACTATTTCATCATGGAACTAAAAGCAAAATTCCATGCTGGACAGACTCTTTTTGTTTTAGAGAACAATGTGTGGTGGTGTTTATGTGTGATTTGGATTCTTAACGGCAGTTTACAGTGATATCTAGCACAGTGGCATCATGCTGCAGACATGTAAGCATGATGTCCGACCGAGTCACATTATCCTGACACCAGGCCAACCAGTCCTAACACTAACCTCTTAATGCTTAGTGCCGAGTGAGACAGCTGTTAGTACCCACAAACTCATCCATTCGAGGCAGATGCTCTAACCACTAGGCCACCAATGTGTGGTGATAAATGGTTCCAAATCTGGTTGGTCTGAAGTAGCTTCAGGAGTACCTCAATGCACAATACTTGGACCAGTGCTCTTTTCCTGGCTCATAAATCATGATTGAAACTGATTTGGAAATCTGCATGACTCTGTATAATACAGCTTAATCCAAACCCAGCATGATACTGAGACATTAGAAAATGACAATAATCAACAAGGTCTGTGAGTAAGAAAATGGGGCATGTGATTCCATCCTAACATACACAACATAAATCCAATGAAAAGATAGATAGTCCAAAAAACTAGTATGTCATATTCATTGGAAGATACTGCTCTGGAAAACCTCAATCACAAGAGAGCTGAAATGGAACCTTCAAATTCAGGAATTATGTGCCACAGCAAATAGTATGTTATGCCTATCAGGGCATAACCTGACATCTTGCCCAAAAAGTGATAAAAAATTGTCTTACAAGGATTTCATCAGACCTATTTCAGAATATGCTTGTACAATTTGGAACCCTCCTAACAGTTTTTAGAAGATGAAATTGAAAAAAATCCAAAAGTGAACAGCCAGATTTGTTACATCTGATAACTCTTTTATTCAATGAAGTGTGACCTCAATATTGAGTAAATTGTCTTGGAAACCATTAAGAAGACAGACTCCAAAACAGATGAATACTTGTCTAAAATGTGTGTGAGATGGATTTTTAATGAAGCTTTAAACAAAATTCAGTCATATCACTATGATGCTTGCACTGTGTCAGTTTATAGTGATATCTAGCACTGGAGCATCATGTTTCAGACATTTAGCACGATGTCCACCCAGTCACATTATCTTGACACCATATCAAGCAGTTTTAACACTATCCTTTTAATGCTGAGTGCCAAGCAAGGCAGCTGTTAGTACCATTTTTATAAGTCTTCTTGTATGAATTGTCCTGGGTGGTGCTCTAACCACTAGGCCTCTAGCAAGGTCATTTTTCTACAAAGGCCTGAAGAAAAAAGAGCAAAAATGCCCTGCCATAGCCTTACATGATGCCATACACAAAAACCGATGGCTAAAAACTTAGCTTCCCCTCCCCACAACCAAAGGCTGGAATTCATTAACACAAATATGAATCACATCTGCCAAATCCTGTAGTAATGATGCAGCACTGAACTAATCAAGATCAAGATTTCTTTCTTAAAACACTGTCCATAAAGATGCAACAACAATTACTTTCTGTGACAAACATGGGGTTAACTTAGTGGCATGAGAGATAAAAATCAACAAAATCCCCATTGCTTTGGATAATGTCATCACAAGTGCACCAAACACATGACCAGCTGCACCTTTCTCAATGCAATTAGCAATCAGTGTCAACATTTCATGTGTTCAGAACCCATAAAAGTGTGAAGATGCCAAAAAAATTGAAAATCAATGGAATCAGTCCATTGTTTGAGCCTGGCTCATGTACAAACCAACTCCAGCCACTATTCTTTTACTTAAAACATCATCCATGAAGTCAACTATGCTGAATGGATAATGTGGCTCACACAAAAATGTGTGACGGACTAGACCTAATTATTACAGGCCTCGAGAATAAAATTATTATTATTAAATTATTAAATTCAATAACTGTAGGATTATTTACTGCACAAACATTTGTGTGTACCAGTTTACTTGAGTGAAAACTTGTTCAGTAATGTGTGACCTTCAATACTCCACTGTAGTGTATATACACTGTGTTTCATTGGTAATTGTGCCTCAAATGATAGTTTCAATGTTCATTGAGTTTAAACAAGCATGGATAAAAAAAGTGCTTTGATGAGGATTTAAATTTTTTGACAACAGTTTCATTTGAAGGGAGAATCGATCTGAATAAGGTTGTTGTTGTTGTTGTAGGTTTTAACGCCATTTTTCAGCACACGACAGGCTATACATGGCGGCCAGTATTAATAAGGATTAATTTTTCATTTTTAGTATTATTTCTTATTCTTTTTTTCATTTTCAGTAATAACAGTTTTTGAATACCTTATTTTTCTTGTTCTCTCTATCCTTATTTACCTTAGAACATATCAATTTGAGGCACTGAGTGGAAATTGTGGCTACCAGATACCATACAGATATGTGTACACTGAAACAATATAAAATGCTTAATAATTCTTCATTTTGAAAGGGCAAAATAAAACAAATGTGTGTGAAAGGTAATATTTTAAACCAGATTACAGAAATAATGTTGATTTATCAAATAACTTTGTTGATCTCAAGGAATGAAACATGGTAAAAAAAATGAAAGTGATATTTATTATCATAAATGTCTAATTTTTCACTGGGTCTTTCAATCTGTGGTTTAGGGCAACAACATTATTCCATGAAAATTGATGCCCCATGAAAATTAGTGATACCACAGTAGTTTAGCTAGAGTTGTGATAACAAACTTGTGCTAATGGATGGATGGATGACAATGAACTGGTCTATGAGTTAAAAATTATCTGGAATTCGTACTTTGTTCAATGTCAGTCTAAATCCAAATTAAAAGTCACTTTTCTAATATATCAAGAACATTTCAAATCTCTTCCACTGTCATGCCAAAATATATAATTAAATTTCATGACTTACAAATTTTACACTTTGCCTGACTGCAATAGACCAAAATCATGAACATTTAGACATCTCAAGTTTTACAAAATTTTCTAAGACAGGTCAGAAAAGGCATCAAACTGTAATTTCAGTGCTATAGCTTCTATCACAGAAGGTGATAACACTGATACCTAGTTTGCTTACTTTGTTAAAGCAGGCCTCCCATTCAGCTGCTGACAAGGTTTGTAGATCATGTACCAATAGTGCCCTCTGGAGGTAGGTCAAAGCCTGACTGCGGACTTGTTTGCGGGTATCACAGCAAAGTCTGGCTATCCCTGTAAAAGAGTACAGAATAATGTCACTATGTTTTATTCATTAACCTCTAGTACACATCAATAAAATATAATGTTTTTTTCAGATTTTTTTTAATATACAGAGTGCTTTTTATTTGTGAAGAACTCTTTCAAAGTCACCTGGATGGTAAGAAATATCTCATATCAAAAGTAGCCATTTAAATATGGTTTCAAACACGTGAATTCATTTTTCATGGGACACCTATTTTCATGGGTTTTGTAGTATCTACTCTAAATTTAAATACCTAAAACAAATGGCAGTTTTGCAAACTGCTCAAAAAAGCTACTCCTGAAAGGAAATAAATTCAGTCAACATTTTACACAATGGACACATAATGGTAGTGCACCATTAAATTATGCACATGGTCATTATGTCACTTACCCAAATTACCTGAATTTTAGTCAGATCATTTATGCCTTAAGTGTTTTTATAATATCTAGCCATTTGAACAAATGATATATTTTATCAGATATCAACACAGAAAACAATGAAGTGCAGATATGGGAACATAAGGTAAACAAATGCATAAAGTGTTATGTAATGAGGAATCAGTGCAGGTTTAATTCTTGTCAGACCTGCTAATTCCAACGAAGTCTGCAATCATCAATTTTACTATGAAGCACAAATTTACCAGAGGCTAGTTGTTGCCTCTTGCACTAGTTGTCTCATCAATTACTCCATCAATGCCTGTGACTAATAAGGGGTCCACAACCCGACACTTCCATCTCAAGCTGACCAGGTGTAATGGTTGCCATTAGTACTGGTAACATTACTTTCACTGACATATGTGTGCATATATGTGTGTGTGTAAAACATCATGATGTCCCCAGCTATATTTGCCAGCGACAAGGTTCTCTGGTGCAGACTCAGCACATTGCATTCCATCATTCTGGACTAGCAAAATCTTTGCTCATAAGATTCCTTCACAGTATGTGAACCATTCCATCAGACCAAGACACTAACACTGTGCTGCAAAGTATAAGCTAGGCATGTCTTGTGCTTTAAGCCTTTTGCACTGAATGCATGCAGTACTCAAACAAATCTGATAGCCATGGGACCCTTGAATTTCAGATCAGGCCTGTCCTGTAAACTAAGTGAGGTGCCTATCGGGCTTGTAAAAAAGAATTTCAAATTTGAGGAAACTTTGATCATGCTGATCAAATGTGCAAATGTATTTTCAAGATGTTGATATACATGCCATAACACGGTGCAATCTAAATCAGATCATCACTTTCCTATACGAAATTGAGATCTGATTTTATTCAAATTGAAGCATGGCATGCCATGCTATTAATACAATTGTTTACTCTCAGACTCACTGACAAGGTCTTATTTTGAGAGAACACAATTTGCAGTAATCTTCAAAAATAGAAGAAGAAAAAACAACACTTTCAGTGTATGTCCATTATATGTAGCATGTATAAACATATACAGTCTTGATTGGAGCTGATGTAGAACTATCCCTTGGGCAGTTTAAATAGCAGCAATTAAAAGCAAAGAGGTCAGGTACAATGCACCATTTCACATATTACTTAACTGACTGACAATAGTATGTGAGATGTGTTTGAAGGCTGCTGTTGGTGAGTCGAATGTGCTAATATGAATAGGTAGGATCAGGAAGTGGAACAACCCATTAAAGGTACTTCAAAAAGATTCTAAATGCGTATACAAGAACAAAAGTTATTACATATCATTGCCTGGACTGACAATGTTTAAGCCATATGTATTACATAATTGACAAGTGTATGAACAGTAATGTTTTTCTGAAATTGAATTTTACTACATATATAGAATCTAAAGCATGATCATTTCATTTGTCAGAACAGTGTTCAGATGTAATTAATTTCTGAAGCTGATTTAGGAAGCAATTAGCTATCAGCAAAGCTCAAAAAAATTAAATTTGATAACTCATGGTTGATAGATTTTTACTTTGTGAAGTACGCCAGCAAAAAAAGAAAAATTTAAAATATGAGGGATTGGTGGGTGCAGGGTGCTATTAATCTTTTGCACATACTGCAAACAACACATCAACATACGTCAACTCGGTTCTGACCAGGATTCACTTAGAGAATCCAGCAGAAAAGTTTGAACACCACAGGGCCATCCAGTATCTAGTGAGTGTAGAGAAGAACACTAATGACACTTGCATTACCTTCCAACCCCTTTGAACCCTACTGAATTAAATTCGGACTGTAGCTATTGCAACGCTGTGAGACAATATTAAAAAGGGGAACTTTTGGGCATGTGGAAATTGGAGTCCGGGTTTGTAGAATTTCAGTCAGGTCTTGTGAGTTTATTTAAGTCACCAGCACTGGGCCTGTTCCTAAAAAAATGTTTTTTTTGAGCATTGGCTTATTGCCACTATTTATCACTTTCTGACAAAACATGAATGAAAAATTCAGAAAATAACAATCTGAAAATCTTCATATATGTAAATAATCAATGCTTGATCCTTAAATAATTGAGAAAATACACTCATAGGCTATACATTGTGGCCAGTATAAATGTGGAGGAAGAACCTAGGCAACCCCTGGAAAGAACCACCGACCCACAAGAAGCTATTGGCAAGCTTTCTCACATACCCACACTGGCCAAGCCTACGACTTGAACCCATGCAGACAGAGGTGAGATGGCAATGATCCGTAACAGCAAGCACTTTAGACCACTTGGCCACTCGGGGCCCTGCAACATGTGGCAAATATCTTTATACTCAATGCTCAATACAATGTTGACTAAGTTGCTGGATAATTGAAAATCCTCATTTTTTTTTAAATCTGAAAGGCACGGAACAGTGTTGATTGCATCCAACAAAATCTAAAGCTCTGAAAACAAACATAGCCACCTAATGGTGGTTAGGGGAGGTAATGGGAAAGAGAATCTTCACTTTGTCAATATGTTATATAAGCTGTCAAGACAAATATATTTTGTCTTTTCATGATTACTGGATTCAAAAGATACATGCATTTCTTTCCTAAGGTTAACATGATTGATGAATGCATTGAAAAGCACACACAAAAAAAGAAAATCTTATTTCAATGACCTTTAACTCAAAACCAATAGGCTTGCAAACTAGTCTACTAAGTTTGGTCCAGGTCTGTGAAGTAGAACTAATGTTATTGTACAGGAACCATTTTCCTTCCTTCAGTCAAGGTGAACTTAACCTCTGACATTTTGACCCCAAAATATAAAGGCTTCTTCTTTACACTGAATGCAAGCTATTTACAAAGTTTGGTAATAGTAGTTGATGGAGAGAGTTATTATGCAAAGAACGAAATAGTTAAATAACAAATAGATGTGTGCCTTGGGGCAAGCTTATACAAACTTTTCACCTTTTGTACTGGTAGAAATACACACGCTCCTCTTAACAAATACATAAAGAAAAGGGTATGCCAGTCAGTGAATATTTTCTGTATGATACAATTCTTGAGATAATACTGGTTTCCACAACAAAAAAGCCTATCCCGTCAATTTACAGGAGAATTTCCTGAAGATTTCCAAAAGCCACATATTTTTCATTGTCTTTTCAAAGGACTGTCACTGCAATCGTTAAAACTGAATAAGAATTTCTACAGTCATTGTTTAATATGAAACATAAGCTGCAATGTAAAAAATTTACGCCTAAATCTTTCCCCGAGTTCACGGTATTATGATACACCCAAAAGCAATATCATAACAATTACATCATAATGTAAAGATCACATTAGTTACAAGCAACTAAGTGCTGATTTTACAAAAACAGTCTGTTTCTGTAAAGGAAATTTAAACCTTGATTATTCTAGAAAATTCAGTCCTAATCAGAGAATACTAAAAACACAAGATTTATATAGACTGGCTAATGTTACACATTTTCTCTGCCTTGAGACTCAGCTAACCCAAAATTCCATGTACTACCATGGCATAAATTACCCTGTAACAATGGACACCAGCACTTGACCCACAGTGACCTTGTCCCTGCATCTATGACCTCCAACTCTTGACTTTGCTGCTGTTCTTCTTCTGCCCAGGACTTGAATATTTTGGCTGCACCAATGTGAAGTGTATGCATTAAATCCAGAAGCTGAACTGACAAAGAGTGAAGTTCTGGGGAATAAGCAGCGGCACCATCTTCATCCTCATCATCAGAACAACCATGGGAATTTAAGTGTCCTGGTGAAGATCGTGACTTTTTTATTTTACTTTGCTTACGTGACTGCCTGTGTTTTGACTGAAGCTTCCAATCTTTTCCAGGTCTGTTGTTTGGATGATTTTTCTTGTGACCTAAATGGAGATGGGAAAGTTAACAGATTACCAACAACACTCATGGAGTTATTCTGGAAATAATTTTTATTTTATTTTGATGGTTCTTTTCATAAAAGAAACAGTCAAAGAAGAATATAACATATTTACATCAAGAAATTTGACAAATGAGTTACCCAGGATGCTAACTGTTTTAGTTTAAATCATCACGTAAATTTATTATGGGGAAATATAACTAGAAATTGAACCCCTTAACAGGTCTAACTAAAATGTGTTGATTTGTCATAAAATGAATACTGCTTTGTAATTTTATTATCTATTATTTATATGTGTGTGTGTGTGTGTGTGTGTGTGTGTGCGTGTGCTACTGTTATGTTTCAAATTAAGAAAGAATTTTAATTTGTATTCAATTATAGAAGTTTATTTTCGGATTAAACTTTGTTTCTTTGACAATATTAACCTCATCATAATATTTAAGGAGTATGACCACTACTTCACAAATCTTGCCTTCCGAAGCTGTTCTTAGCCATGAAAGTACTAAAATTCAACTGCTGACATAGCAGGGAGATGGCAGAAAGTTATCTCCCTTTGGTGGTTTTGGGCTCTATATCTTGTCCATACTTTGGTTACTGCTGAAGCATATATGCACACTGTCATGTTCTGAAACAAAACTAAGGGGAGGCTGGGAGGGTGTGCCTGCATTATGGTCAGTAAATATTATCAACGAAACATAAAACAAACTTGTGCTAATGGTCAGCAGGCCAATGGATGAAAAACCATCACGTAAATTCTTCAGGTCTATGACCAGTAGGGCTAAAAAAATTCCAACCAGTGTAATTGACAGGGAAAATTAGAAAAAATGCACTATACTGAACTACAAAGACATCAAATTATGAATAATATGCTAATTATTAATTTCAAAGAAAAGTCTAGCAATGAATACTTATTAATAGTCACCATGCAAGCAATTAAAATGGCACCAACTGAATCACTCCATGAAGAAGTTGACAAACAAGGTGATAAATATTCATCATGAATGAAAGTGGAGCAGAAGTAGTTAATGATGACAACTGCAGTTTTTGTGTCAAGCCCATATCCAAGGACACATTTTCATCTGAATTCCTTTATCAGCAAGCAAACTACTTGAAGATAGATTTAATATCTTTTTCTTGTTTTGGGATAGCTGCAAGGTAGTGGATGTATCCCCCCAATTATGTATTATGATTCCGTAAAGTATCTGGAGAAGAATGGGCATTATGTTGAATCATGACAATCCATTTCAAGTTTAGCCATCCTAAGATCACACACAGCTCTTGACAAGCCATTCTACAATACTACCATATAAATTAGTCTAGTGAAACTATTTTACAAACGCTCACTGGGAAACCATTATTGGCAACAAAAACATTTCAACTTAGTTAATATAAATATAATATAAAATTTATTATAATGCTTTAGTGAATTTATTCTTCTGCTCATCAAATATGTCAAAATAACAGAGATTAGTCATTGACAACTCAATAAATTTCACATACTATAAAGTGAATTACTTATTACATACCTCCATTTAAACTGGCCTCTGCAAATGCACGTATGGCATGAACACAGCTTTCAAAGTTGAGTGGTGTGACATGAGCAGCATCCCTAACAAGGAATGAGAGAGTCTCGGAGGCTTTAAGAAGGGACTTGATGTCACAGTAATTAAGTTCTTCTGGCAGCTCTATGCTATACTGATTGACTGGGATTATTTTCTTAGTCTGCTGTTTTCCTTCATCATCCTGATTTACCTAAAATTGACAATAAATATGAAACCATATTCAAGTCTCTTGCCTTAACTATGTAAACAGAGTATAAAAAAATATCATCCAAGTTTTGAATCTCACAGGGTGGAAGCAGACACATTTGACAATAATGTGCTCCACTACTGGTGGTCACTAGCAGGGTGTTCACCATTCTGGAGGCATGCAAGTGTCTTATGAGTGACTGGTACAATACCACCTCATCTCTGCAATTTATTCTATAATAGGGATGCAACTCATGGGTTTTTCTATTTTTAGTAATGGTGGTTATTCCTGATCTCATCTGGGCATCAATGTTTAAAAAAGCAAAGCCCTTCAGGCAGGGATATTTTCTGTCAATTTTTTTAACATTCTGTCAAATGGAATTTGAGAACAGTTGTTTGAAGATTTTTATTTTTAATTTTACTAACGGTTGCTATATTTCATTGTACATCAGTATAATTTTGTAAACATCCAAGAGACTTTCACCAGGTTGCCACATGTGAAATTTTGTGCAATTCTGCTGAGCAATTTTGAAGAGAAAGTGTTGACGGAGGACATAGGCATCAGACAGGCGAAGAACAATACCAGAAACTCATTTAACCTTACTGCTAAATAACCTAAAAAACCAAACAAGATGTTTATTTTTTATTACATTTTGGAGTTTGTAATAAAGTATGTGTGATTTGGATTTTTAATGTGGCTTTAGCAATTTTTCAGTTATATCGCTACAATGTCTGCATTGTGGCAGTTTACAGTGATGTGTAGCAATGGGGCATTATACTGCAGATGTGTAGCATTATGTCCCACACAGTCACATTATTCTGACACCAGGACGACTAGTCCTAACACAAACCTTTTAATGCTGAGCGCCAAGCAAGGCAGCTGTTAGTACCATTTTTATAAATCTTTGGTACGGCTTTATCCAGGGTTCTAACCCATGACCTCCCACATCCAAGGAAGACGACCTAAACACTAGGTCACAGGAGCAGTCGAGTTTGTAATAAACCAGTTTCGTTAAAACAAATAATGGTTAAAATAAACATGGAATTATAATCAGATGTAAACAAAATAAATACAAGTGCTACAGTTGACAACAAAATAACAATTTCTATATAAACTGAAACTGATTCAGGAGAAACACTGAACTGAAACTATAGTGTTGAGTGAAAGCTTTAATTAATTAAATATCCATATTACTGGTGACCACCTAATTGAGGCAACAGACAATATGTAAGAGTTACTTCCCTTAGATAATATATATTATGTGGACTGAACAACTTGTTTTCTTTTCTAGTGGGCTAGATTCAGGACAAGGGTTTTTTGTTTTGGTGAGGAAGCTGTCATTGGAAGTTAATGTGATCAAAATAATAATTTCTGAAGGCTTTAAAGAAATTGCCACATACCAGTAACCAACTTCCATTGTCTGGTACAGGTCTGAGTTCAAACTCTTCAAACTTTTGTCCTACCCTCTCATAGACCTCACTGTCCGAGAGATATCCACGGTCGCTGCTACCAACTGTGACTGCGGAGGAATTCTGTACTTCACTGTCACTCTGAGCACCTGTATATGTGTAAATTCAGATGTATCCAGAATGCAAATTATGAAATGTCTATATTCCAGCATTCTTACCGTACAAGATGGTCATATACTTTATATTCCTTTTGGGGGCACTCTACAGATATTATGAACTTCTTAGAGTGACAGGTGTAAGATGAAGTTGTTTGCCTATGCAACATCCACAAAATAGAGAATAGAGAAAAGCACACATTTAACCAAAATGACTGCTCTCATGTGCTCAAAAAATCAGCCTGAATAGGTCTAACACACTATCTTAAGCAGTTGTTAAAATAGGGAAAATTAACTTTGCCAAACTAGACAATAGCAGGTTCTGAAAGAGCAATGAATCAATTACCAAATATATAATGTTAAAAAAAGTCAATTTAAAATTATTTTCCCTCTGAAGTTGACCAAGTGGAGCTATCAGTTTTTCGACAGGTGCACATCTAAAGTAAGGCCAAGCTATATACTCTATAACCCTAACTATATCCATCAATCATACACCAAACTAAAGGGAATTCAAAGATCTTCAAATAATACCCAATTAATACATGGTCTTTTCCAAAAGCCAGAATGACCATTGAGGAAAACCTGGGAAATTCTTCTTCTTCAAAAATCTGACCCTAAGCAAAATAAAAAACTGTGGAGCACCAACACTAAAGATTAAGTGGCCGAAGAGCAAACGATGTATAATGCTAGATAATGCATGAAATGATGTATAATGCTAGATAATGCATGAAATGATGTATAATGCTAGATAATGCATGAAATGATGTATAATGCTAGATAATGCATGAAATGATGTATAATGCTAGATAATGCATGAAATGATGTATAATGCTAGATAATGCATGAAATGATGTATAATGCTAGATAATGCATGAAATGATGTATAATGCTATGATGTATAATGCTAGATAATGCATGAAATGATGTATAATGCTAGATAATGCATGAAATGATGTATAATGTTAGATAATGCATGAAATGATGTATAATGCTAGATAATGCATGAAACGATGTATAATGCTAGATAATGCATGAAACGATGTATAATGCTAGATAATGCATGAAATGATGTATAATGCTAGATAATGCATGAAATGATGTATAATGCTAGATAATGCATGAAACGATGTATAATGCTAGATAATGCATGAAATGATGTATAATGCTAGATAATGCATGAAATGATGTATAATGCTAGATAATGCATGAAACGATGTATAATGCTAGATAATGCATGAAATGATGTATAATGCTAGATAATGCATGAAATGATGTATAATGCTAGATAATGCATGAAATGATGTATAATGTTAGATAATGCATGAAATGATGTATAATGCTAGATAATGCATGAAATGATGTATAATGCTAGATAATGCATGAAACGATGTATAATGCTAGATAATGCATGAAATGATGTATAATGCTAGATAATGCATGAAATGATGTATAATGCTAGATAATGCATGAAACGATGTATAATGCTAGATAATGCATGAAACGATGTATAATGCTAGATAATGCATGAAACGATGTATAATGCTAGATAATGCATGAAATGATGTATAATGCTAGATAATGCATGAAATGATGTATAATGCTAGATAATGCATGAAATGATGTATAATGCTAGATAATGCATGAAACGATGTATAATGCTAGATAATGCATGAAATGATGTATAATGCTAGATAATGCATGAAATGATGTATAATGCTAGATAATGCATGAAATGATGTATAATGCTAGATAATGCATGAAACGATGTATAATGCTAGATAAGGCATGAAACGATGTATAATGCTAGATAAGGCATGAAATGATGTATAATGCTAGATAATGCATGAAATGATGTATAATGCTAGATAATGCATGAAATGATGTATAATGCTAGATAATGCATGAAATGATGGTCAGCACAAACCTGCCAACCCTATCAAGAACTTTTAGCATGGCAGTCAATATTTTCCCATAAGTTAGACAAATTGTTAGCAAGATGAAATCAAATATCATGTACTGATATTGTCAACTTGTAAAGCAAGCATTTTAAAGTGTGATCTGATGCAGCAGAGGCAAAAATTATGTCCAACTAATAAGTTTTAAAGAAAACTAGGGCTTTAAAGACCTTCAGTACAGTTTTAGAAACTTCAATTCCAAACCCCGTTGAGCTCAGTGATTTCTTGCTAGATGTCACAACTTGACATTTGTTTAAAATTTCAAATCATCGTTCCCACCACAAGATATATTTAAACTGAAACATATAATGTCCAATAGACAATTTCTTTCTTTCTTTCATGGAATCTGAATGTATCTTGTTATTCTTGTTTGAACTTTATAAGAGGCTGACTGTCCCATTCACCTTCAATGTTTTGCTATTTGTTGGATGACATTTCTACAAAATGTTTTAGGAAACTGCTTGACCATGCTGGCATTTTGCATGAAAAACATAGGCAGATAAAAGTGTGTTGTGTACTCATGTTAAGTTAGTCTGGTTCCCCGACCAACTCCAACAAATCTAATATGAAAATCTGGATCCAGAGCACAAACCCACCACCAAAACAACAATAACCAGACTTGGCCACAATTATCCAATATTTTGTTGTTTTATACCATTATGAACATTATCATGCAGAAAATATATTCTGACTAAAATGATCTTGGCCTATTTTCTAAAAAAGGATATTTTCGCAATCTATTATCTCTATGTTTGGACTTTAAATCATCTTGAAATTAGGAATTGAAACATTTAAGTGGCATTATACAGGCAGTATTCTGCTGACATATTGCAAATAACTACCTCCCTACATATGTACACACACACACACACAAACACATTGATGTATGTAACTACTAACTGTAACAGGGCATAAAACTCAAAAAAATAATAAAAAGGAACACAACTGCCTATCATATCAAGTTAGTGGTAATAAGTTTATAAGAAAAAGATTAAGACTGATTTATTAATTTTTTAAATCATATGGTCGTAAAATCCACTTGAGAAGTTATCATTGACGACCCCTAGAAATCAGATTTTACTGGGTAAGGCTTTAGTAACAGCTAGCAGTACTTAGCTCATGCATGTTTCATAATTCCAGGTATAGCAGTATTATAGAGTGGATAAAATATCAATGCTAAATGCAAAATCAACACAAGCCAGTAAAATGTTAATTGTAGGTTACAATGAGTTTCTTCTGTTGTAAGGGTGTGGTACTAAAAAGGGATACATACAAGCATTAAATATGGGTCACAGTGACCTACTTCTGTGTTAACACGTATTACTCATCAAAATACATCCCTCATCAAATTTCAAGATTCTTTTTATAATAATATGCATGTAGGTGCTAAAATGCATTTGTACTAACAATACAATGTTTATCTTACAGCTTTGTTGCAATTTCCAAATTAGCTAGCTAGATATTATCCTCATTCAATTTAATGGAAGTCTGGAAAAACTGTTAAAAAATTTAACCTAACTACCTACCCAGTTCTGATAGGGCAAGTCGATAAAGACAAACAAATAAGTTCTCATTTAGGCCTATTGAAATTATTCATAGCAACTGTGTACAGTGTATGCACAATATGATGGCACACTGTTACATAACAGGAGAATCCATTGGACAAATGATGATGTTTTATGCAACATTAAATATTATAATCATATACAAACTAGAAATGTGTGTTTTTGTGTTAAAAATATCCCCACTTATCTGCCAAAAAGATAAAGCACAAATGCAGTCCTTTACCTTAAATTTCACCACTCTTCATCTAACTAAAGTTTGGAAAGAAGGAAATGATTTCTTAACAAAGCTATCTGACATAAACCATTCTATGAAATAATCAAAATGTTAGATTTAAACAATGTTCAAATGTTCAGTTTAGAATTAAGAAGTTCCACTACAGTCAATGAAGGCGCTCATAATTCTGTTCTTTGTCAGGAATGTTTTAAAAGCAGCGATGTGATACATTTGACAAAATCCATTATTGAATAATCTAATGAGAGCAATCAGTTTCACGTGGCACACAAACTGATTTGAGAGGGAATTAAGAGGCAGGTCTGCTTTTTTTTTAGAGGATCTGAGAAGATAAAGATACTATTTGGGTGAATATTGGTGATCATCTAGGACACATAAATGCACTTAAGTGCAAACTTAAGCTGCTGAAAATTCAACACAGCATGGTGTTAGCTACGTATGTTTAGAACAATGAAGTTCATCAAATCTTGTGTTCCAGCTTTCAAATGAAATCAGTTCACCCACGGATGTCACTGTTCAAATGGGTTAATCTGCACACATGACAAATGGATGGGTTTCTCAGTTTGAGGGAGAAATTACATGGCTTATAATGTGATGACACATGACACATTGATATTACCTGGTTTCAATGGAACCCAACATTGTTTAGGACCAACACCTTTCAAGATTCAGTATTACTGAGATGATCTGGCATATTCGACTTTTTGCATGTAATGGTGGCTTTAAATTCTAACTGTAACCTATCAGAATATACATTTAAATCAAACAGACAGAGGACTGGCAAACCTGATATTGACTAATCTTTTTTGTGCAATTGCTTTGATCAGGTAAGGTATAGTTTTTAAAAACTCCATTCAGTAGGCAATTTATAACCATTTACTTATTTGGCAAGTGAATAAGTAAGAATAACTACTGTACTAATTTTCTTAGTTAATATATTTTCTGAGACATTCAGGAATCAGAGAGTGAACTAATTTTTGATTTATGTAAACATTTCATTTTAGAAAACTGGATAGGATCTCTTTTATAGAGACTATTTTTCACTTACCAGCTTCATACAAATCCTTTGTAACATCTTCCACCCCTTGACACACCTGTAACAAAGGAGGGGGATTAGCGCCTGCCCCCACCACTTCTAAAAGTGTAAACAATGTATACCAATCCTGACCACTGTGAATATTAGCAGCATTAGTCCGTAACAACTCATGAAGTCCATATGCAATCTGTTGAGATATACTATGTACAACATGTGGCTTCATCATTATGAGAATCTGAAGTGAAGTAAGAACTTGTGATGCTATTTCTTCACGTCGTAACAATCGAATTGAAAGTCTTAAAAGTCCGACAGTGGCTCTTTCCACTAAGAATGTATGTTCATTTGCATTAACAACAAGGCTATATATGTGATCTCGCACTGGCTGCCATATTGGAGTTGCCCGGTCCCTGGAAATAAAATAAGTTTTCTGTTGTAAATAGGCATATATTTTTTTTAAAAAATATTCTAACAACATCAAATGCATTTTGTCATTTATTGTTGGTAAATAAATTTATTTCTGACAAACAAAAGTTTATTTACTATTAGACATGCATTACTAAGGTCATCACATAAAATATAGACCCTAAAATACAGAAATGTCAAACTGAAATGAACCTCTAATACAATAAGTAATTTTGCTATCAATGTCCTAAATCTTGTGATTTACTTGAATCATATTTCCTCTGAAATGTTGAACTGAAAAACGTTTTGGAATATTTGATATTCTGATATACAATACTCTTACATCAAGGAAGCTTAACAGTTTATGCTGGGTACTTAATCTGACATATTCAGTCTTTCTGGATAAATTAACTTAGTGACAAATCTATAAGTACATATCTCTCGTGTAAAACTACAGAGATTCAATTTTATGGCAACAGTGAACTCCTATTTGTCCATAACGTCTGTCAGTTAAGAACATTATCAGATAAACCTAATTGACAGATAAAAAAAAATACTACCAACATATTTTGTAATTACAGATTCTTGTACATTTGTCTTACAAGGTCTGTCACTTTAAAAAGTCATTGGATTAACCTAAGAGATAAATGAATACTACCAACAGAATCTGTGATATAGATTCAAGTCCACATGCTCGACAATGTCTGGCACTTTAAAAAAAAGTCATCAAATTTACCTAACGGATAAACAAATACCTCTAAGAGACTTTGTAATGCAGATTCATGTGCATTTGTCAGAGAACATCCATCCCTTAAATAAAAATCATCAGATTTACCCGAGAGCTAAACAAATACTGACAACAGACTTTGTAATGTAGATTGATATACATGTGTGGAAACAAGAATGAGACATGGAAGTACTTTAGAGAGACCTTTAATTATGATTAATGAGTGCTGAAATTAATGTAACATTCATTAACTCTGTGTGTGTGTGTGTGTGATTTGGATTTTTAATGTAGCTTTAACAATTTTTCAGTCATAACACTACGATGCCTGCAGTGTGACAGTTTATAGTGATGTCTAGCACTGGGGCATCATGCCGCAGACATATAGTATGATGTCCGACCCAGTCACATTATCTTGACACCAGGCCGACCAGTCCTAACACTAACCTCTTAATGCTGAGCACCAAGTGAGGCAGCTGTTAGTACCATTTTTATAAGTCTCTGGTATGACTCACCAGGGATCAAACTCACGACCTCCTGCAACCGAGGCGGACACTCTAACAACAAGGCCACCTGAGCGGTCCATTCATTAACTACCATATAACCCAGTATCATGTTGGTTAAAAAAATGGGGCCAATGATAATAAAATCCAATTAATGAATTCATAACAAATATATATCCAAATGACACTGTAGTCAGAACATGTGACTATTAGATAAATCTGTAGCATCTGATGAATCAAATGAAAAAGGGGCCATTCCATAATATTTTCCTGCACGAACACAATAACTGGTTTAGTGGAGATCAGATAAAGTCATGTTAACATTAAAATGCTATCATAGTAATGGCTATGACCACACGTTTCAATGCAGTCTGTACTGTTCCAAAGCAATTCAAGGTTTAGTTTACAACTCAAACAGAATATCTACTAAAGTGTAGCACCGCCCCCCAAATTAAAATGATCCCCACTTTGATAGTGTCTCTATCAGGTCAAGTTCCAAAGTATGACTATACTGGTTGAAAATAAAAACAGGACTTTAGTTAAATGCCAGAAATATCAAACGATGTAGAGCTCACTAAGCTTTCTTTAAAACAGACCTAAATTATACATTCATATAATGTTTAATATTTATTTCGCAAGTGCACTAGGCTCTAAATGAATTTTCAATGTCAAACTGTCAGATCACTTAGTTTAAACTATATAACTAAATGTATAAAAATTATTGTTGCACCTTGAGCCCCATCTTCCTTCATTAAAACATGAAATTTTGTTACAACTCAGCAATAGGCTGAATTTATTTTATATCAGATCAATTAAATCTAGTTTAAACATGAACTGTCTAATCCCAAAACTTCCTAAATCCTGAGAAAAAGAATCCAATATCCAAATAGCCATCTACATTTGGAAGTACTATGCAATTGTTATATTAACAAATAACACTATGTACCTGTTTTGTAGAACACATTTGACTAGCAATTCAAAGAAAAAAACTGCAGCATCTTCATCATACACTGTTCCTAAGTGAACATGTCCTTCTGGACCCTGCGAGGCAAACACTAGCGCCTGCAATACAATGAAGCTGAAGATAGCAAATACTATAGAATCTTAAAATTCTTTCGTTATTATGACATTCTGAACTCTCACTATCTCTACAATAGTTTTATTCTCTTCTATTAAGCCTAACAAATCTGAAATGATGTACTGCAAGTTTGACTCATGCAAACATGAGTGCCATAAACTCATTACACACTCATCCCATGTTTAATGATAATGCAGATAAGTTTTTGTGTAAAAAATCACTTTTTTTTCCTTTCAGTGACAGTGACCTTTGACATTTTGTCTCCTTTTTCCTTATTCTAAGTGTAACCCAACTATAAAGTTTGGTCCAGACCTGTGTTGTAAAACTGATATTCTTGTGCAGAAACCATGTTTCTTCTTTCAGTCATAATGACCAAGACCATTTAGTATTTGACTTCAAAATCAACAGGCTTATTCCTTTCCCCAAGTGCAAGCCATCCACAAAGATTGATGCTCACTGATGAAGAAGATTTCAAGTTACTGTATGGAAACCATTTTCTTCTCCCAGTGACTTTATTATTTGACCTGTTTACCTAGAATCGATAGGGTTCTTCTTTTATTTATTTGCAAACCATCCACAAAGTTGGTTAACTGCAAATAATGTACTACCTGATTTACTGTGTGGAATGAAACTGGTAAGTCACTTAGAGAATATCTTAACACAACTGTGCTCCACCATGTGATAGGCACATAAAAATCATGAAAATAAATAAAACATGATATAACCAATAATGTATTAAAAGTCCAATTAAAACCCACAATGTCTGTGTGTGATGTAGCCAATAATGTATTAAAAGTCCCATTACAATCCCCAGTATCATAGTGTAATATAGAGCCAATAATGTATTAAAAGTCCCATTAAAACCCACAATGTCATACTGTATGATAATAGCAATACTAATAAAAGTCCTATTAAAACCCACAATATCAGTGTGTAATATAGCCAATAATTCTAAAAGTCCCATTAAAACCCACAATGTCATAGTATATGATAATGGCAATACTGATAAAAGTCCTATTAAAACCCACAATATCAGTGTGTAATATAGCCAATAATTCTAAAAGTCCCATTAAAACCCACAATGTCTTCGTGTATGATAATAACAACAATGATAACTCTCATTAAAACCCGTATTTAATTTATCAGTGTCTAATATACCCAATAATGTGCTAAATGTTAAAATAAAACCCATAATATTATAGTGTATGATGTATGTGTGATTTACATTTTTAACGTAGCTTTAACAATTTTTCAGTCGTATCACTATGATGTCTGCAGTGTGACAGTTTATAGTGATGATTAGTACTGGGGCATCATGCTGCAGACATGTAGCATGATGTCCCACACAGTGACATTATCCTGACACCAGGCCAACCAGTCCTAACACTAACCTCTTAATGCTGAGCGCCAAGCAAGGCAGCCGTTATACCATTTTTAAAAGTCTTTGGTATGACTCGGCCGTGGTTCGAACCCGAAACCTCTCGCATCCAAGGCGGATGCTCTACCACTTTGGCCACCAGAGCAGTTGTGTATGATATAGTCTATAATGATAAAAGTTCCATTAACACCCACAATGTTGTAGTGAATGACAATGGCCAAAAATGTTTAAAAAGTCCCATCAAAACTCACAAACAAAAAAATTTCATATCACCAAGAGCTCTTAGCTAGAATTCAGCAAGATGTTTATGATACAAGTATTGGACAAAAATAAAAATAAAAAATCATGACAAAATTAATTCATGTATGAACTGGTAGAGAAACAAGTCAATAAAAAAAAAACAAGGTTGGTAAAAAAATCTAGTTTAACATCTGTATTTTAAATTGTAACCTAAAATATTAAAACTATATCCTTGCCAGTTCAAAAAACTGGTTTTTATGTAAACCAGTGGTTCCCAAACTTTTTCGGTCCGCTGCCCCCTTGGTCATCCTCAGCACCCCACTACCTTACACCGTAACAAGCATTATTCAGCATTAGCACATCCCTTGTTAATCCCACTGCCCCAAGGGGGCGGTACCGATTATTTTGGGAACCACTGATATAAACTCTATTAAAGACAAACTGCTTACAAAGGAACATTAATAGACTCCTTTCATTAATTTCACTGAAGTGTTATATCTCATAAAATGAAACACCCATCAATCAGGGAAAACATCTGAATTTCTTTATAAGTCCTTAATATACAGGTCATGGTGTATTTAGGTACCTTCACAAGTTCCTGTAGAGACTCCTCTGTCAGGAATTTGGTGTCATTTATGAGTTGTTCAAGGCAACAATCACGAATGCAGGCCTGTGCAACCTTTGTTGCTTCCTGCTCTTCTGGTGTTGGTCCCTTAGTATTGGCAGGCTCCGACATTGTGAAGTATGAGTAAAAGCTACTTAGTACCCCAGACTCAGACCTAGAAAGTTCAAATGCACATTCAAAACATGTGAACCCAAACATTATTCATGTGGTAAATAGACTGATTAGAACACTGTATGTGTGCATCATTAAAATGCCCCATCTTAAGTAGACTATACTGCGATCACATTCTTGGTGTTTAATTTATCACATAATTAAGGAAACACTTGCATTTTCAGCACTGAAGAAAGAATTACACCCATTCATTACTTTAAGCTGCTCTTTTATAAACTATATTAAATTGTCTTCCTAAAGAAAACATGTTGAATTTTTATTGCTGCATTGTCTTGGTTGAAGACAGTTATTAAAAAGAAGTTTAAGATTTTTAATTCTTTTAAATAATTTTACAGAGCATTATTTTCTGAGTAAAAGTTTAGGTGTTATTCATAATGGAGTTCTTCCACTCATATTTTTTTTGAATACCATGAATTCATTTATTTTTCAATATCTGTAGTTTTGTGAAAAATGAACTTTCTGTCAGGACTTAAATTCATGGATTGGAGAATGAGTCTTTTTCTTTTCACACAAGGCTAATTTTCATTGGGTATTTGAATATTGCGGTTTTTAGCAACCACAAAATCCAAAAAAAACTGGCACCCCATGAAAATTTATGAATTCACGGCATAAAAAATTCCTTGCACTATTGAAGAATATACTGACACTTTTACATTTCTTGTGATACACAATATAACTGTATCTTTACCAAGATTCCAATGATGTACAGAGATTCAAAAAATGCATGACTGGAAATTCCCAGTCAACCCCATCTTCACTAGTCATGGGCTGTCTTTCCACTTCAATCTGCATCAATCCTTAAGGTATGTAGCTTAATCATAGTTCTGCTATTGGATTGGATACAGCTGTCAGAAAGAAACTGATCCAATCAGTCTGTTTTTATTACTTTGTACCTAGGCTGATGCAGCATTTTTTTAAATGTTACATATTACTTTCCTTAGATTAAATAATTTACAAGTGTTTCCTATGGAATCAATGTAAGAAAGCATCATGGATGTTGTTTTATTATATGCTCATTTTTTTCTCCATTAACTTTACATTGTCAGAATTGTTCAGTATTTCACGG
The DNA here is from genome assembly GCA_028554795.2 of Sinohyriopsis cumingii. NCBI lineage: Eukaryota > Metazoa > Mollusca > Bivalvia > Unionida > Unionidae > Sinohyriopsis > Sinohyriopsis cumingii. Next base: position 98,887,657 of record CM068826.1, read on the forward strand.
TATTATACACCTTCATATTGCACTCACGCGCAGGACACATGCCCAATAGTGTATTAGGAACTACTTTGTAAACAAATCATGTACTCTCTCGTGTAGCAGATGCTTTATGTTTTGGTTGATTAAATTTGTTTGTGAATGAACTAAAGCAGATGTTTCATGGACTACCACATACCAGCTGCTTTGCTACATTCCACAATAACTTTTTTGATACAATGTTTCCGATTTTGGCAATAGACGCCAGATTTCATAAAATAGCTTGGTACCTACAAATAATATGCAAGCTATAAAGGCATAAACTGTCTCCTTTAGCTGGTAATAAGAATGGTAAATAATATACTTACAGTTTTACATTCTGAATTTCCTCAAAATGTACTTTCTTAGTTCTGCAAATCCGAATTACATGAGCCATGTCATGAGTTCTCAAGCTTGATTACATATTTCGAAATTGTACTGTAATTTCGACTATAATCCAAGTGCAATTACATCCTCCTTACTGCACTCAAAATGAAATAAACATTAAATTCAATAGCGCCTTTTTGATAATTGCAATTGAAACACTTCATATTTTTCCCACATTATGATTTCACATAGTCAATGACAGAACAAACACACTTGCAGATGTAAACACGCTTTTCCCACGCTTCAATCCAATGTATTTCATGTACAATTTGCACAGATGAATCCAGTCCAAAATCACGAAATTTCACCGAATCAACAAAAATACCAAAATCTATTCATTCCAGATCAAATGGAAAACTTGTTGTAATGCATATTCATACACAATAGGACTCCAAATTTCAATTTTAAGTAGACAAAAACGCCATTTTCTTTCTAAACTTATGTCTAGCACATGACAAGTTCAAATTTATCTGGGCAGAGTTATGTGTGCATTAATAATGTTGTTGTTGTGTAATGACGAATCTGCGCTTGTGTATTTAGTTTAGAATATGGCATCCATTCATTTACATTGTTTTTTGCAGTGTATTTTGATTATATAATTAATCTTTAAGTAGAATAAGAAAATGAGCATATAATAAAAAGGTTACTGCATTTGTATGGGAAAATATGAACTCATTTTGTTGGATGGATATATTGCACTCCCAAGGTCATGCAGTATTCCATCCAAAAAACTTGTTCATATTTTCCCATGCAAATGCAGTAACCTATTAGTACTAAATATATAGTAAAAGGACCAAGATCTTTTATTGGTCAATTGATTTTACTTGCTAAAGGCAGTAACTCTTACCTGCTAAAGGCCCCTATTCAAAACACTGTTTTCGTTAATATATATGCCATGGGTTGATGTGAAGTGAAGTGGAACAATGAAACATGACTCACCAAACAAGTCAACCCATTATAATGATCCTACTGGATACTTACTGCTGGTATTGCAGGCAGACATCTGAAGACCTTGACAGAATTATCTGATTTGATTTGTTGATGATTCATCTTCATCCTTTAGCCTACCCTGACTAGTTTAATTAACATGGGTATAAAATACACAATAGACCTAGTTTGGCAGTTTACAGTATGAGACTAAAGCAGCATTTAAAAAACAACATACTGGCCCCTTATTGTACAACTGGTGTTAAGAATATCACATGCATGATAAAATAAACTTCCAACGTGAATAGAACCGTTGCAGACTATAGTGAAACTTTAACCAGATTCATTCATTTCTAACAAATTAGGATTCATTAAGGCAATAAATCCAGTGTATTAAGATAACTGCTCATCAAGCTCATAGCATGCAATGTAAAATCTGTATTATTAATTAGGCTGCAATCATCAACAAAAAAAAACAATAATTGTGCAAAAAGTGAAAATAAATAAACAGGTCTTATCCTGTATTCAAACAAAATATGATCATGAAATTTCATTATGCAATATGGACAAATGAAAATAATAACTGACTACCCTGTCAATTTTATAAGATTTCAGTTTTGTTTTTGATAAGGTTAACATGAAAATGTATGGACTTGACCGAAGTAATGCCCTCATCTGCCTTTATCTTTAGTAAATGTTTCTGGTAAGGTCTGTAAAGTCAGGTGTATACCAGAACCAATACATAATGATAGTTTTCTGTCATTTTAAAAAGGTTCCTAAAACAGACCAAATCTGATTTTAAAAAAACATACTCTTAAAGGATTATCTAGACTATGTTAATTCCCCAAAGGATACAAAATTATAGTTCAAGGCAAAATAACAGGGCCTTTTTCGCAATGAAACCATAGGTCTGGGTATCGCAATGACACCATAGGTCTGGGTATCGCAATGACACCATAGGTCTGGGTATCGCAATGACACCATAGGTCTGGGTATCGCTAGAGACGCTTATACTTGAATCAGTCATGAGAACAACTTAATCCCCGAAAATTAAAATGATGAAATAGTTTAAGTTGAACCATATCTAGACGTTTTATTAGGCTCTCATAGGCCTTTTATCTAGGTAAGATTTTTTCTTCCTCATTTAATCCAGCAAATCTTAAATCAACCATATGAACAAAATTTATCCCTGATAAATTATAATTTAGATTTAGATTTTTTAACAGAGCTTTAACAATTTTCCAGTCATATCGCTATGATGTCTGCAGTGTGACAGTTTAAAGTGATGTCTAGCACTGGGGCATCATGCCGCAGACATGAAGCATTATGTCCCACTCTGTCACATTATCCTGACACCAGGCTGACCAGTCCTAACACTAACCTCTTAATGCTGAGTGCTTAGCGAGGCAGCTGTTTGTACCATTTTTATAAGTCTTTGGTATAACTCGGCTGGGGTTTGAACCCACGACCTCCCGCATTTGGGACAGATGCTTTAACCACTAGGCCACCGGAGCGGTGATAAATTATAATATGAAACCATTTCATTTTCCTTTAAAGATCCCTTAATCCTTTTATCTAGATGAGACTTTCTTTAAATCTGTTGTGTTGGATTCTTCCTGTTAAAATCACTTAATACCTTCATGATATTTTCTTGACAGAAAAACTGCATTTTTATTTATCAAAATCAAAACCATTGACAAATTTTATTGGCTGACAATATCAAAATCTCTGGCACTATTTAAAGGTTCACTTAAGGTCTACATGGTTTCTACTATAGGACATTTGTTGAGTTTTACATGCATCAGTGTCAAACAGATCTTGTGACTGGAGCCCAGGGGTTAGTAGAAAGTCATGTAGCCTAGTGGGTTACTATATTGTACCATGAACTGTTCTTTGATTTTCAAAACAAAAAATGCTTTAAAAAGGATAATAATTGATACTGTACACAAGAAGGTAATATAAGTCTTTAACCTAATAGTTTAACAATCAAGTACCACTGTTTCTTTTTCTGGGCTATTGAATTTTAAAGTGGGCTTCCAGATTATTTCAATGCTTGCCCAGAAGGCAACCATCTGCATTCGAAATTTTCAGATCCCAATCCAATCTGCATATACAATATCACATGGGGTGAGAAATTAACTAACCGTAAAGAATACAATTCTATATAGTTATATTTTATATCATGTGCTATGTCAATGTTAAAATCCCATTACAACAAGCAGTTTCAATATAATTATACAGTAAAATTCAATGACTAATGCATCAGTCACTTGATTACTGCTTGTCATTTCTTAAGTCACTCCACTTTAGTATACAGTACTCTTACAAACTGATTAAAACTGAGATAATAAGCAGATCTGACAGGTACTGATGAAGGCTCCTGTTGTAGAAATTTTTGAAATTCCCAGTCCTCTTTTTTTCAGTAACTGATCAGACAAAGCATTGCATTTCATGTTAAGAAAGGTTACTGTCTGAAACACTGTTCGGAATTTATTTTTTTTACTTTCAAGAACATGAAAGCTGTAATCTGATGATGAAATTAAAGATCAAGAGAACAAGACCTTGTATTGGTGTTCATGACATCTCCATTATGATGGAGATTTTGATTTTAATCAGGTTGAAAATGCTTATGTATGTAACCTAGGAAACTATTCAAAACTCAGAAAACACTGGGGACCCACGGCGCTTCAGCATTTTATGAAATGTACTTCGATGAATACACATCAACAAGGGCAATGAAAGTAATAAGTAATGCAGTTTACTTCATAAAATATTTTTGTTTGTTTGGAAAATATAATTTAGTTTACCTCTGAGTGGTCTGAATCTCTTCTTTCATGATGGAAATCTTTCCACTTGGATTGACGAAATCTTCTGCCTGAAAAAATACCAAAATATATAAGATAAAATGTCCTCTGATAAACATACATATGCCAACAGATCATGGTCTATGTTGTTTGTTCAACCAATTACTCCAAATAAAATTGCACAGACCCATTATGCAACAATAGATCTTGGTCTGTGCAGTCTGAAGATGGACCCAACTTTTAAGATGTTACTCAGCTTACAAATGCTGCATGAAAATACAAAATGCTCTAACTATTGATAATGTGTGAACTTGTACAGAATTTAATAACTGATTTTCAACACAAGTTTCTACAAATTCTGTCTGCATTATTTTAGAAAACTAAATTGGAGTGCAAAACCAGTGATAGTCAAAAGTAGATGCAAATCTAGCAGCTATCTGCCAAATATGATTTTGTGGCAAATATAATAACAAAGAAATCTTTAAAACATAAAATCTTGCTGTGTACATGTCGAGTATACCTATTCAAATCTTTAATAATTAATTTTTCTGTTTGTCATAAAATTATACATCTTTACAACTAAATAAATCCTTGGATTCTTCCTCCAACAATTATACCAGCTGCCATGTATAGCCTGTCATCTGCTGAAAAATGGCATTAAACAAACAAACAAATCTTACATATAAATGGTGTACGAAGCAGTATCCATTTCGTGTTTTTATTTAAAAAATCTTGGCCATTTTTTTTCAATATAATATCTTATCCAGATTGGTGGATTTTGAAAATCAGAATCCACACATAAATTTATGCATGCAACATTTTGATGTACATATCAATAAAGACCAAAAACAATGTTATAAAAGTCTTTTTAAATATTATATACCTGATATACTTGCATATAACTCCAACTGCAAACAACATAGACCCTAATCTACCATTGCAAAATGCACCAGCTGATCAGAGTCTATGTTGTTTGTTCTACTGGTAACTTCCAACAAACTGCATGGACCCGCTGGATTCGACTTATAAGCAAGTATATATGACAATTTCAAATTGAATTTCAGAGCTCACCTCTACCATAGGTTTGGGCAGTAGTTTGGCCCGATAAAGCTGTAACATACAATCAAGGATGTTCTTCCATCCTTCCCGAAGTATATTGCAATGTCGATGGGCAAGCCCAAACACCGTGCGTGCAGCTAACTGAGCTTTAAAATTACTTCCAAAGGAAACTGGAATGGCTTCTGGACTCTAGAAAAACAGAATTCTGAATATGACTGCCAAAATGATTCATAGAAAGAAAGAAAACCTAAAAATATTAAAATAATGGAACTAGTTACAAGGAAGGCTAAACATGGACTTCTCTTAATTCCCAAAGTCTGACTTGAAATGAAAAGAAACTACAGGCAGTATTTTAAAAGACTGAATACCATTTCTCTCCTTCTGAATCTTTAACTGCATACACACACACACACACACATACACACACACACACACACACACACACACACACAAGAAACTGAAGTAGTCTTTTGTGGGGCTTAGCAAAATACCCCTTTTCTAGTAATACACAGCCAAAAAAAACTTGTAGTATTTAGCATTTCCTATACACAGCCACACATGCTTAGGTCATGAAGGCTTTGAAATGTTTTTTCTTCAAAAAAGCCTGATTTTCTTGTCTAAAGAGCCCCAAGGATTTTTTCCCAGCTATTTTAAAACAACCTGATATAAACCTAGTCCTGTTGTGTGTGTCCTCATTAACACAATTAAAAAATTGCATTCTTTACCATAGTCATGCCATGCATGTTTACTCACCTCAGCTGCACTGAGAAGGGTTGTGAACTTACACAAGGAGATGACGAGATTGTCAAAAACATCACTCATACAATAATGAGCAGAGATCATGGCACATTTTCTGCAAATATATATGGAGTAAATATGAGAAAGGTTTTTGTACACACCACTTAAAAATAACTGAAGCATGAAATGTAAGTCTCAGTAACTTATTTTGGGCAAAGGAAAATGTACTCACTCAGGTGTATCTATAACAATGCAAGATCAAACAGTAAACTGTGCATGTGAGACCCTGCCCTACTTTTGGTGGGATGATGTTGTTACTCAGCATAATTTAACACACGAAAGAGTATGAACTCATTGCCAGCAGCTACAAAAATGAAAGATTTTTTCATTTCCCAAGTCTGAAACTTGTTCCAAATTTAATTTAGGTCAAGAGCTAAAACACTTTGGTCAAAATATTAATGATACACAGTATGAACACTTGAGTGTGTGTGTGTGTTTCGGATTTCTAACATAGCTTTAACAATTTTGCAGTCATATTGCTACAACGTCTGCAGCATAGAAGTTTATAGTAATGTCTAGCACTGGGGCATCTTGCCGCAGAAATGTAGCATGATGTCCCACACGATCACATTATCCTGACACCTGGCTGACCATTCCTAACACTAACCTCTTGATGCTGAGTGCCAAGCGAGGCAGCTGTTAGTACCATTTTTATAAGTCTTTGGTATGACTCTATCGGGGTTCAAACCCATGACTTCCTGCATCCGAGATGGATGCTCTAACCATTAGGCCACCAGAGAGGTTTGAACACTTGAATACGACTTATTAAACATTAATGCCTTATCATTTCTCCAGATTGAGTCCTAAGACTTTTACCTATGGAAAGTTGCTGGGCCTCAATTTGATTTGTCAAGACCCCAGACCTAAGGCTTAAGCAATTTTCAACATCTGACAGCACATACAAATGTAACTTAAACAAAAAAATCCCATCTAGTGATGGAAAAAAGAAGCACTATATGCTGTTTTTATAATAAACACCTGCCATAATCCCAGACAATGTTGGGGGTTTTGAGGACACAAAAAGGTGTGTTTCAAGGTGGGTCAGTGCACATGACCTAAAATATTGACATTTTCCAACTGAGAATAAGTTATCTTTTCATATAAGCCTATATAAAATTACCACAAGTTCACGTCTGATAAAAAAGAAAATAACATATCTGTTGTCTCTGAAGCATTCAATATACTTGCAAACCCCAAATAGCAGGTAAACTTAGCATCATCCAATATCATCACCACATACATGCCCACACACATATAAACACAACCACATAGACATTAAATAAAACAATTATACAAATTTTCTGGACAGTGAAATGTTTTCTGATTCTGATGCAGTCTATTGCTTCTCTCAATAGTTCAGTAGTTCAATAATCTTCAACAATGATGGCATGAACATTCTCAATCATGGAAATTGTGTGTAATAATAAGTGTTGTTCCTCAACAAGTTCCTCTGGGAAGTTACGCAACTCAAATGAATTATGCATTTCCACCTAGTGTACATTACCTATGTGAATTAGCCACGTGGGCTATCCCAGATTGTTGTTCAAAGGATTTGACACTGGATCATCCTAGCAACTGTCAGCAAATAAAATAGTCTGTGAAATGGTGGCTACTTATGTCTTATCACCTTACCTTTTAACTGACACCATGATACTCAGCTGCATAAAGTGCCACAGGATAGTATTACATGGTCTCTAAGCAAAGACTGTTTACTGTTTATACAGACTACATGCTTCTGATATGTATAGAGGTGGTCCAAAAATGTCTCTCTTTTTTCCCCACTAAGATTATTGAAAATTGTGCTTTTCAAAACATGACTGTGAAGGGGTGCAGTGGGGTGGGAGTCAAAAAACGTTTTTCCACACAACATTGTGTTATGGCAGGTATGTTAATTATGGACATTATGTTCATGGCCATTTCAAGTCTTTGTTAAGTCGTAATAACCCATCTGACATAGAGATTAACTGAGTGGGGAATCAGAAGATGACAAACTGAAGATTTTATTAAAGCAAATAAAAGAATAATTATAAAATAAAAAGTCTTTTTGTTGTTTCTTAACTGTAAACCTAGATCTTCTCACTGAACTGTCAGCAGTCACTACCTGTTTAAAAATCAGTCATTATAATCCACAATCTCTAAACTATTCTTCTACATACTGTCTGACATCAAATTCACTGATAAGGGGCCTTAACCTTTATTTTCATCTTCTGATGATAGTTTATATTAATAAAGCCCTAGCCATATCTGTGTTTATCGTAGTTCAACTGACAGTTATTTAACTGCCAAGTAAATTTCCCATATTTGTCTCCATGTCTGCATTTCCTGGATCAATATCATTAGTTGAAGTCAATTCCAAAGATAACAAATATATCAGAGTGATCTATCATAGCCTGTAATCCAGATTAGCCCCATGTAACAACAGCAACTTAATGTAGGAACCAGCAGTCTTGCAATCAGAAAGGATTAGACTGTTAATTGCATCTAATGTTTCAGTGTAAAATATAGCACATACATGTAATCAGAAAGTGCTGTTGTTATTTTCTAGTAGCCACATTATGATTCTGAACATAACCAGAGGGCAACCAATTGCCATTTTTCATTTGCAAATTCGGAATGTTCAGTCACAAATTGGAGTACTGTTTTCCATTTATTACAAGATTTTCTAACACTCAAGAGAAGTCTGCTCTACCTTTTCCAGAAACAAAATGATTAAAATTATATTTTCTCTAAAAAAAACTATGAACCTGAAACTATCTGCATTTCACAAAATGTTTTTGTGTGGCCAGACTACAACATGAAAAAATAAGTCCAACCTACTTCAAAAACCAATTACTGTATTGCTGTATCAGTGTATATTATATCAGTTTTTAAGTTTAATATATGAAGAATTGTTTACAAAATTGGAACTAAAGCAGTGAATAAACTTTTTAAAGGAGGTGAAAATGGTCTCCTGGTAAAATGCACAAATTCATTTATTATAACAAAATGTGGTATTCCACATTTTATTTTTTGATCAATTAAATACTACATTATGAAACAAAATCATTCCATAAATTCAGTTATAGGGTCTCAAAATAAACCAAATTTATGGTCATTTTCTGAGGCTGTCCATCACTGAATAAACACTGGATATCATTACACTGGAAGCAAGTAGAAATTGCATATCATTTATACTCATCCGTAGGTTTTCCAGGATTCTTCCTCCACCAGTTTTACTGGCTGACATGTATAGCCTATCATGTGCTGAAAATTGGCGTTAAACCCTAGAACAACAACAACAACCATTATACTGGAAGCTAGTACACATAGCATACATGCAAACATTTAATTTATAGATTCTCCCATCCTCTTACAAGCACAAAATATATACATGTTGATTACTGCACTATAATATATTACAGTGGGTAGATTTTAATCTGACAATGTGCATGCAGGTACATGGACTCTGGCTAACTAATACCCTTTTCCGTGAATGTAAGGAAGAAAATTGCTTGAGACCTACACTTAGTCAAGGAGAAATGAATGTAAAACATCTTAATCTGTGTCTACATGTGTGTGTGTATACCCACATGCATATAATGATATACATAAGACTGACCTGAAGCCAGACACAGCTTTCTGAATAATGGCTTCATCCCCGCTTTTGTCGAAGACAAATGATAGGGCAGCTACAGTGGGGCCCCAAATGAGGGTGAACAGGTCGTGGTCAAATATCCCTGTGGGTGTATGCAGGAAGAGCCCTTCCTTTGTGGCTCCTCTCTTCAGTAGCACCTGGAATACATACAAATCAAATATAATCATCTGGATGTCTACACAAACATCTGGGGGCGAGGAGGTTGTTTACCTGCAATGGACTGGGGCAGACATCACCCAGATTAACCACTAGTGGGTTTGGGGAGACTTTAACTAATAGCAATACAAAGCCTGAAGTTCTGGAGTTGTTATGCCAAGAAAATCTTGCATGTCATTCAACTAAAACAAGCCTATCATGTAAGAATCTTCAATGATATTTCATAAGTGGACAATCATATTTAAGTAATTTTTACGACCCAAATGTAGTGCATTCTTCTACTGGCATAAATTTAAAATTGCTAGTAGGTCTTATAAAACAACAAATAATATGCTCTGATTTTCCTCTTTTTTTAAAAAAATAGATCCTAATGTAATGTGTGCCGAGTACAGCAAAAAAATGGTGACACTTGACAGTGTCAATGGATGGTTATGGGCAAGAGTTACTGCTCTTTGTCTACTGAACTTGAGAAAGACAATTTTCATCTTTTGTAGAGCTGGATTCGTGAGGTAGTTGGCTAATATTCCTAATGTAACGTGATCAGGGAACATATTGGAAGGGGAAACTGCATGTTGATACAAGCATCAATTCAGAAGTAACAATAACAAAATGTCAAGATTGCTGGTGTGGCAGCTATAATGAATCTCTAAGCAACACTATTTACATTCAGGACCACTTAGACAATGGTATGAATGTGTGTGTAAGGTTTCATGGCAATCCATCTAGACAATGGTATGAATGTATGTGTAAGGTTTCATGGCAATCCACCAAGACAATGGTATGAACGTGTGTGTAAGGTTTCATGGCAATCCACTTAAACAATGGTATGAATGTGTGTGTAAGGTTTCATGGCAATCCACTTAAACAATGGTATGAATGTGTGTGTAAGGTTTCATGGCAATCCGCCAAGACAATGGTATGAATGTGTGTATAAGATTTCATGGCAATTCACTTAGACAATGGTATGAATGTGTGTGTGCAAGGTTTCATGGCAATCCACTTAGACAATGGTATGAATGTGTGTGTAAGGTTTCATGGCAATTCACCTAGTGGATTATGAGGATCACTGATGACAGATATGTGCAAATGGACAGACTGATGATGGACAACAGACCATCCCATAAGTTCTTCTGGTCAAAGACATCTAAGGAACAGGGTTTTTGTGCCTAAAACAAACTAGAATGTCAAAAGTCATCCACTTTCATATTGTCATGTGAAACTTTCTGGCTACCTTCAATGAATGACATTCTGCTGATAATACATAAAAAATTGAATTTCTTCACTCATCAATTGTCAGTTAAACCTGTCCAAAAATGGACAGTGAAGTCGAGGACAATTTTATCTTCTTGAGACCAATGATCTTTATATGAAAGAATATTCAAGGAGTTTTCTGTGTATTCATACACCATATCAGACAAGTTCTCTCCATCCACCCACCCAACTACTAGAAATGGTTCTGTATTTAATACCTATCCCCTCTTTCACACTTTCCAGATAATTCAAGCTACAATACCTGAATTATACAAATGCAAGGTCGAAAAATGCACGATGCATGTCCATTACTGAACATAACAAGTGTCAGATTAATTCACGATGACTGATTCCATCATCCTTGTAATATAGTCAAACAATCCGCATGACTTTCAAGTTGGGCCTGAACATGTTCTGCAACCTGAAACCTATTTCTGACAATCTTATAATTCCACAGGGATCTAAAATCAATGATCAATCTGACACATCTGCAGCCTTACTTCAACCGATAGTTTGTACAATAACATGGCAGGATTGTGTATTGCATTAAAGAAATTAACTTTGTGGTTCTATAATATATAGAAAAGAGTGTCTGTAAATCAAAAACAAAATCCATAATAGTTATCTAGCTATTTCTTTATTTATACCCCTCTTTAAAATCATATTTATTTGTGTATCCAGAACCCAGCTTCGAGACAATGGTTTGTTTCAAAACCCAGAGGCTACAACAATAAGTCGTGACAACATGGTCATATGACCTTACCAGTAACAATACCCACTTCAGCGGCATAATTGGCAATACTGGCAACAAAGGGGTGTATAAACTGCTCACCGACATAACAAAGTGATTAGCTGAACAAACGAATAAACGCAAATTACTCCCTCTGAGAAGTTACTATAGTAACAAAACTGGTCAAGGACAGTGGGTGACTAGGACATCCCAACAAACTGGAGGGAATGCCTCCATATCCACTCAGTCATCATCGTCCCTACATTTATATTCTAACGGAAGTGAAGACACTCTGCAGGAATCCAATCAAACAGATCCCAAAACCAATGAAAGCCCAATGAGTCTACACTAGTGAGAATCAGTACTCTTGCCCAGCTCTTCTACACATACAGTTGTCAGTAGAAGTGAGATTTCGAACAAAAAGAGAAAACTGGAAGAACCAATTACAGAACACCAAGAAGTGAAATGTCTGCCACTACCTTCCTAATCAATTCTGCTTTATAAAGAAGCAAGAAAACTTCTTTCCAAATCTGTGAAATTAAAAAGAGTGGCTGACCACCTCCAAGAGTGTGGCCTTAAAGGGAAAATTTCTTGAGAATTAGAACTCAACCTATGCCCAAGATTCACTAATTGCCCTGAATTCGTCACTGCCTGGAACAACATTCTTCAAGAAGCCTCAAAGAAACCCAACAGCCTAACATTCACCCACACTTAATAGGACTGATGTTTGTGATACAGCCTTCTAGAACGCATGGAAAAAGCTAAGAGAGACTTGCCCTCTGGACCCAATTGAAAGTACAGAAGTGGCTTTTAAACAAATAAACAAATATTTATCAAAATTCTACCACAAGAAATATGGTACATTTTTAAAATGAAAATGAGTGTGTGAGAAGCAACCTTATGAGCCCCTGTACTGACGAATAACTGCACACACGACACGTGCCTCAAACCATAATCGTTATTCTGTGTCTCAAACTGAACTTGGAATACTTTTTTATAATGGGTACCCAGTTGTTCATTTTATAACCAGGGTTATTATTAATAGGCAGGTAGATGAGTACCTGGGTAACCACAGGCATCTTTACTCCTAATTATTGACTTCATGAAGATATTGTTCTGGTGTCATTTAGATGCATCTGAAGGCACTGCATTATCAATCTCTGACAAGTTGTGATGATAGCTGATGAAACTTTATGGGTATCTTTCGCAGAGGAAGAATGTGTGTGTCTGTGTCTCTGTGCATGTGTAGATGTGTCTGTGTACCAAACTACACTGACGATGATTATTTTACATGAAGACTCAACACACTGCACTCAGGAAAAATCATATCACACTTTAATTTTGTCTTCCTCTCGTTCATCTTGACATTCTGAGAACAGAGGACAACACCCCCACTGTCCAAGACTTGCACATGTTACATGACGTTGTAGAAGTATATTTCATGTAGGTGAGGCAAGACTCACGATTATTCTCACAAACTTTGTACCTCTGATATTTATTACATTTTGTCATTGTTGCTTCTAAAAAGACAAGAATGACAAAGAAAAACCAGGAAACAACAAATCAAAATATGAAAATTCACAACAACACCTACAATATCAAAAAAAATCAACAAATTCAACTCTGTTTGCAATTCAAACTTACAGCATGCACATCTGATGCTGTGGCATTCTTGTTTTCTGGAAAATCCCAACAAAGATTACCAATCTTATGTGAACACTTGAACACATATTAATCACAAGGACTCTTGAAAGATATGATCAGGTAATATACTGTATAAAGAAAAAAAAATGTTTTTGTCTTGTTGGAACTGACTGATAGGAGACAGTCACATTATCCTGATACCAGGTTGACCATTTTTATAAGTCTTTGGTTCGAACCCATGACCTCCAAAATCTGAGGTGTTATCTCTAACCACAAGAGCAGTCACTATAGATTTGTAATTTCATAATGAGCAGAAACAAAATCCATGCACTGAATCTGATAAAGTCCCTCAACAAAGTTATTGCAAACGGGACTTGTTTAGTATACACAATTTAGTAACGTTAGTGGAACAAACTGTTGAACTCACACACGAAAGTGCCCCTCCACAAGACATAATATAGAAATGTCTCTAACCAAACTATGTACTAGATGGGTGCCCTCTGCTGTATTTTGTCTGATGTGAACTTTAAGATAATTACCTTCCATAAATAATTTTCTCTGACTAGACCTGTGTGCTCAGCTGGCATGACAATTTCCTCATTTCTGAAAGAAAAATCATCTTAATAAGTAAATACAGAACTGCATTTTAAGTTTTGAAGATGCAATGATCAACTAAAATCTGAAGTAAACTTTCTTCAGCCAAAGTCAAACATATTTGAAAAAACAAAAATATAACACAGATGAAAGCATCAAGTTAATAACGGGTAACCAAGAGTTATTACTGGAAAGTGCAAATAAGTTTCAAAAATATGCCTGGCAACTGAGAGTCATTTGTCCAGTGGCTGGCCAGAAATGCAAATGTCAAACAATCCATCTTCAGTCTGTAAAACTACTCTTTTATTTCTGAATTTCATATGGATTTACTACAATGAAGACAATCATAACATGTCCATTATTTTTAGAAAATCCACTTCCACAAATCTGTATAAAATGTAATTTTTGTGTATTCTTGCAACATCAGATATACTGAATGGGTACATTTAAAAAGTACAATAAGAACGGCATGCAGTCCCCAGCCTGTCATGTGATACTGGGATTGCAATGAAATTGTTGTTGGATTTATTCTGACTGACCGAGTCACTATCCAGTCATGTGATATTGGGATTGTAATGAAATGATTGAGTGATGCATTCGGACTGAGTCACCATCCAGTCATGTGACACTGGGCTGTGCAATGAAATGGTTGTGTGATGTATTCCAACTGAGTCACCAGGTTGTTATGTGATATTGGACTGTGCAATGAAATGGTTGTGTGATGTATTCTGAGTCACCAGTCAGTCATGTGATATTGGACTGTGCAATGAAATAGTTGTGTGATGTATTCGGACTGAGTCACCAGGCTGACATGTGATATTGGGTTGTGCAATAAAATGGTTGTGTGATGTATTCTGACTGAGTCACCAGGTTGTTATATGATATTGGACTGTGCAATGAATTGGTTGTGTGATGTATTCTGACTGAGTCACCAGCCAGTCATGTGATATTGGACTGTGCAATGAAATAGTTGTGTGATGTATTCTGACTGAGTCACCAGCCAGTCATGTGATACTGGACTATGTTGTGTGATGTATTCTGACTGATTGGGTCACCAGCCAATCAAGCGATAGTGTGATTGTGCATTTCATAAATGGCTGTGTGATATATTCTGACTATGGCTTTATAATTAACTAAAACCTAATTTCCCCATCTTATGTTTACAAGCCACTACTGTTGTAGGTACCTGAGTGCAAACTAGATCACAACATCAAACATATTCTACATGCTCTTGACATAATTCCTCATATGAACATTTATTTTTGCACCATTCTTTTGACAGAAAATTTCCTTTGCTTGCAAAACAAATTTCCAAGAAAACTTCAAAGTAAATTTTCTCAATGCAAAACTTATTTGGGTTCAGTTTGAATCTGAGTGACTTTGGAGGAAATATGCCAGTGTGACTGGAGTGAGCTCCTTTCCCTATCATGTGACAGTCAGTAAATTGCAGTGATGATTACTAATGACTGGCTTGTATTTGTTCCAAGTAACTTTACCCCTCAGTAACCAGGTCCCTCTGTAAAGTGGTCCCTCTATAGCCTGTCACCCTAGCCCTATGAGACCTAGTTTCACTGTAACTCAACTTCTCTGCAACCTGGACCCTCTCTGATCCAACCCTCTATAACTTGGTATCTCTGTTACCTCAACTGTGTTTCAGCCAGGTTTGACAATAAAGGGGCCGAATGCACCCTTCATTTGAAACAGTGAGACAATGGTGTGACCATAATGGGTCTATTATTAAATGAGACATTATTTACATAGTCTACTGTTTTTCTTTTTTTGTTGTTGCTGTCACTGTGTAATCAAATTTTATTCTTTGACTGTGATACAGTCGCAAAGAAATCAGCTATCCATCATTCCATATAGACTTCTTAGCAAAACTCTTTAGAGTTTACACATGACAAATGGTGCTAAATATCATGTGACTGAAAAAACATTCTAACAACAATTCCCAAGACTACAAAGTTTTCTTTTAATTATCAATAAAACAGACTACTAGAACAAATCAATATGTCACTTGAATTTGCTTCATAATTTTTTATTCTATTTCAATTCAGTCACATGCCAATCATATTCTTAACTGCTTAGCCAAGAAATACTGATATACTGTGTACAAGTTTTTCCAAAAGATTCCAAGGTTTGCCATGCATTGGATTAGGACAGTGCGGTAAAACATAGTATGAATATAACTATCTGTGCATTCAAACAAGATCACTTAATAGATTTGATTCCCCCCCCCCAAAAAAAAATAACAGCAATTCAGACATTTATTAATTAGCACATTTCTAACAGAAACAAAATTTTCCTTTTTCATTGTTTTGTTACATTTTTGGAACATCAGATATCTTTAACTGTGGGACTTATTGTCTTGTTTTGACAAACTCTACAAGGGCTCATCCCGATTGAAACAATAACTATCTGTAACCTGGCTCTCTTTTTCAGATTCACCCCTTATTTTGGAAACAACAAAACCATTATAATACTAATAAACCTCTATATTCTGGTAACTGGTAACTCTTTAAAATGGACAACAATTTTATATCAAAGCAGTGTTGATTTAAGAAGTTCTACTGTTCCCATAATTATGTACAACTTATCAATAAACTCACTTGATTGCTTGGTATATTTCCTCTAGCATCTCATGCTCAAAATCCTGACCACCATTGGTCTTAGCGAGGTTCTTCTTGAACTCCTGTTCAAAGAAATTCAAAATTTTATTAACAATTCTTCCATGAACACTTGAATTTTGACCCCTTTGGGCAACTGATAACAAGCTTTGAAATCAATCCAACAGAAACAAGTCAGTGCAAAGATTCAAATGCTATTTTGGGAAATATAAAATGTTTTCCTAAAATAAATAAATGTGGTGTATGTACTAATTTACATATATTAATACATTTATATGCACTTAACACTTATCACACTACAATATCATGAATCCACATTTAACTAAAAAGAAATGGGATGCAATCATTTGAGGTAAAAGGCCACATCTGTCCAGCATGAACTCAATCTCCAAACCTAAATATTACTGTTTTCTGCCACATTTCAAATTTGCTCTTATCTCTGTCGATTATGCTATACCACTCTTGTGCAAATAATATAACATTACCTCCTTTATAATTTTTCTTGGGGTTATGATCACAAATATTATGTGGCCATCTCACAATTAGTACAAAGATAATGCAAGACATTCTGAGCATGCTAGAAAATTACACAATGTGAAAAAACTAGTAGGTGAGTTTTTCTTAAACCAGCTAAAATTATGCACCTTCTAACTGTTTTAGTGAAGACCACTGATACATTTAACTGTGACAAAAAAAACTATGTAAAAGCCTGTATTAAAGCTGCTTTAATGGATGATACATTTAACTGTGACAAAAAACACTATGTAAAAGCCTACATTAAAGCTGCTTTAAAGGATGATACATTTAACTGTGACAAAAAATACTATGTAAAAGCCTGTATTAAAGCTGCTTTAATGGATGATACATTTAACTGTGACAAAAAAACTATGTAAAAGCCTGTATTAAAGCTGCTTTTAATGGATGATACATTTAACTGTGACAAAAAATACTATGTAAAAGCCTGTATTAAAGCTGCTTTAAAGAATGATACATTTAACTGTGACAAAAAACTCTATGTAAAAGCCTGTATTAAAGCTGTTTTAATGAATGATACATTTAACTGTGACAAAAAAAAACTCTATGTAAAAGCCTGTATTAAAGCTGCTTTTAATGGATGATACATTTAACTGTGACAAAAAAATACTATGTAAAAGCCTGTATTAAAGCTGCTTTAAAGGATGATACATTTAACTGTGACAAAAAACTCTGTGTAAAAGCCTGTATTAAAGCTGTTTTAATGAATGATACATTTAACTGTGACAAAAAAAACTCTATGTAAAAGCCTGTATTAAAGCTGCTTAAATGGATGATAAATTTAACTGTGACAAAAAAATACTATGTAAAAACCTGTATTAAAGCTGCTTTAAAGGATGATACATTTAACTGTGACAAAAAACTCTATGTAAAAGCCTGTATTAAAGCTGTTTTAATGAATGATACATTTAACTGTGACAAAAAACTATGTAAAAGCCTGTATTAAAGCTGCTTAAAAGGATGATAAATTTTAACTGTGACAAAAGAATACTATGTAAAAGCCTGTATTAAAGCTGCTTTAAAGGATGATACATTTAACTGTGACAAAAAACTATGTAAAAGCCTGTATTAAAGCTGCTTTAATGAATGATACATTTAACTGTGACAAAAAAGCTATGTAAAAGCCTGTATTAAAGCTGCTTAAAAGGATGATAAATTTAACTGTGACAAAAGAATACTATGTAAAAGCCTGTATTAAAGCTGCTTTAAAGGATGATATATTTAACTGTGACAAAAAAAACTCTATGTAAAAGCCTGTATTAAAGCTGCTTTAATGGTTTTAACTTTACCTCAACAGTCATGGGAATGTTCTGTTTCTTGACATTGTGATTGTGTTGATCTACATTCAGCATGATGACAGCATAGGCCAGTGTGAAGGCAGCATCAGCATTAACAAAGGGTTCTCCATTGGATTTCTGTCATATACAAAGTTACAAGTGTTTATTATGTAATATTTAAAAACTAAGACAAAAATTTTAATATAAAATAATGTCAACAAGTGAAGTGATGCCTAAGTGTTAATAACAAATGTCTCACTTTTATACCGCATGAAAAAAAGATCATCAAAATAAATGCACTTGAAGACAGGATAGCCAACTCAATTCAACTGAATTTTAGTTCCTTCCACTTAATATATTTTGAACAACTGTTATGACTTTATGGTCTTAAGTAACTGAAAAAAGCAAAACCAACAAGTTTTGTAAAACTAAACAAAAAATTTAATTCTCTAAGTTAGAAAATGAAAATTTAAGAGGAACTTACAGTATTATCAATTCAATCCAAAATAATCCTAAAACGTTCTGCAAGTCCAAAAGAACTTCGTGTTCACAATAAATTCCAGGTCACTGAATGTGCTATGTATCACAATGGCATTGTCCAGAACTACTGTGAACAAATTACCCTAGAATATTATTTTAGTCTCAAGTCAAAGAACACTTTGTAATTCCAATGAATAATCCAAACAAATATCTATACACAACATGAAACACATCTGCAGACTGATATTAAAATATGAACATGGGAAATAAGAATGAATTAGCTGATCAACTCTCATCCTTATATACACCCTTGCAACACAACATCACAATATTTTCCTACCTAACCCATGTCACAGTACTTCCTACCATGACTTATGTCCCAGTACCCCACATCACAACAGAACCCACCTCAATGATCTATCTAATGGGAAATCACCTTCAACTTGTACACAGGTTCACTATTATGATCAATTTTAAAACAATTTGTCAACACCTACTGATACTTCATACGCAATCTACTGAGACGTGCCAAACGTGAAAACACAAAATAGATACATAAAACATAAATAGATACATAAAACACATTGTACTTTTTGTTAATGTAAATATTAGCCTCCATTACTGCATACTGATAAACATATCTTGCAACCAATCTGAAATTTCCACATAAGAGTTATTATATATGAAGACAAAGTGACAGACGAGTGCCATATTAGGGCATGAGTAGCTGTTGCCTTTTATGATCATTGTTCCCTAATGCCACAATACAGATGAAGAAAACAATTTTTTTGTTTTTGCCTCTGCTGGTGTGTCCCTGAGAGAGGTACTAGTTTTTTACGAAATACTGTGCATTCATCACACATGCACATCACCTGCAATTATTCTGAATTGATAAAGTGAGGTTTATTGTCATGTACATGGTCTATTTGTTCATCTACACTGTGGTGACTTAAGGAGAAGAGTCATATGGAGGAACCTAAGTTCAACCTGCATAAAAGAATTTCCAGGAATCCACAATAAATAAAGTCACCTTCTTCTGTCGCTTCATTATTTGTAGCTGCTAAGTATTGAAACCATTTCAGATACAACAGCACAATATTCTCTGAACATGGGAAATTGTTGTTGTTGTTGTGGGGTTTAACGCCATTTTTCAGCACGATAGGCTATACATGGCGGCCAGTATTAATGGTGGAGGAAGAACCCGGAAAACCCCGGAAAGAACCACCGACCCACGAGAAGCTACTGGCAAGCTTTCTCACATGCCCACATTGGCTGAATCTTAGACTCGAACCGCCGCAGACAGAGGTGAGATGGCAGTGATCCGTAATGAAGAGCGCTATAGACCACTCGGCCACTTGGGGCCCCGAACATGGGAAATAAGAATTTTGAACATAGGAAATAAGAATTTTGAACATAGGAAATAAGAATTTTGAACATGGGAAACAAGAATTTTGAACATGGGGAAACAAGAATTTTGAACATGGAAAACAAGAATTTTGAACATGGGAAATAAGAATTTTGAACATGGGAAACAAGAATTTTGAACATGGGAAACAAGAATTTTGAATATGGGAAATAAGAATTTTCAGAGACAACAGCAAATATTCTTCGACCTAGTCTAGGACCCTGGACCCAATATAATGGATAGAAGATATTTAACTAGTCTCAGGTACTGTCACACTAAGTTTACACATAATTAACTTATTTTCACGCATAGCATTAATGTTAATGTACTGTTTTGCTTAGAACATCATGCAGGCTGATATAAAAATAAGAAAAAAGAACTGCAAAAATGTTTATAATTGTTTTGAGGCAGCACTCTGAAGTTCATATTTTGCATAGGGGCAAATTTTTAAAGAAGAATTTCCAGGATTTTCCTTACTACATATGCTGGATATTTAAATAAAACTTTGTATATCTTAGGTAATGTTAAAACAACTTTGATTTCCTTCATTTTTGTATATATTAAATGATTTAATGTGGGTTATAAAGTATAAAGCGTGACCTTACTTCAAATGTGCTCCTATCAAAGAACTGGTAGCTTCTCTTTGTTATTTTCACTATCTGGAGTTCAGAGGTAAATTGTAAAAATTAATGGAGCTGATAACTTTTTTAAAAACGTTTTATATAGTTTCTAATTTATTCATTGCACTGTCAGAAAAAGCTGGTATTGTCTAGTCTGGCAAAATTTATTTTTCCCTATTTTAATAAATGTCAAACATTGTGTACTTTAGACTAATTCAGGCTAACTTTTATGTGTACTTAGATCATTTACAATTTCCACAAGCACAATATCCAAAGAAATTTCAGCCACAGTACATTAAATTAACATAAATGTATGCCAACATTCCATCCACTGTGCATGTCACAACTGCAAACAACTTCACCTTACACCTGCCACTCTCTCAGAAGTACATGATATATGTGTGTGTGTGTGTGATTTGGATTTTTAACATAGCTTTAACAATTTTTCCATCATATCACTATGATGTCTGCAGTGTGACAGTTTATAGTGATGTCTAGCACTGGGGCATCATGCCGCAGACATGTAGCATTATGTCCCGCCCAGTCTAATTATCCTGACACCAGGCTGACCAGTCCTAACACTAACCTCTTAATGCTGAAAGCCAAGCAAGGCAACTGTTAGTACCATTTCTGTAGTTGTTGTTGTTGTTGTAGGGTTTAACGCCATTTTTCAGCACACAATAGGCTATGCATGGCGGCCAGTATTAATGGTGGAGGAAGAACCTGGGAAATCGCCAGAAAGAACCACTGACCCTCGAGAAGCTACTGGCAAGCTTTCTCACATACCCACACTGGACCTACGCAGACAGAGGTGAGATGGCAGTGATCCGTAACGGAGAATGCTTTAGACCACTTGGCCACTCGGAGCCCCACCATTTCTGTAAGTCTTTGGTATGACTTGGCCAGGGATTGAACCCACAACTTACCTCATCTGAGGTCGATGCTCTAACCACTAGGCCACCAGAGTGGTCCATAATATATGTAGAGTGCCCCCCAGTTAAACCCCATGTCATACTAATCATTCATTCAAGGGTAGCAGTGACAAGATTAGGACAGTTGTTGTGGCAGCCATATTGGATGAGCACCATTTTCATATAGACATCCATTTGGAGAGGAGTAGAAATACGACTTTTCATTCAGGAGAGTTTCAAGATGGCTGCTGTGGTAGCCATACTGGATGTCAGAATGGCACCATTTTCATTTATGGACAACTGGACATCATAAGAAGTCATCTGGTGAAAGCACCATAACATTATGACCTTCTGTTCAAGCAGAGTTGTGGTAAAAAGTTTTAGGATGACTGCCAAGGCAACCATATTGGATGTCAGACCAGCACTATTTTTATTCTGCACCAGCTTGAGATCATAAGAAGTCTTTTAGTTTGGGTTAGACCTTTACAGCACATAAACACAAGTAGGTTATTTAGTGTAGAGACAATGGGAGTAAAGTGCCTTGCACAAGGACACAACACTGTAGCTGACTCAAAATGATCCGTTGGTATATTTGAACCTGCACCAATTTAGTTAGAAGTCCAGCATGATAAAGGGTCCACTGAGCCAATGGAGATCTACAGTAACAACATACCATAGCAACATAAGCTCTCTGAATAATATATCTGCATCAAATGAGGAAGCCCACAAATAAAGCTTTCACTATGCTCCAGTGAGACCTTTGATGTCTGCAAGGTAGCATCTGTATGAAGGTCAAAAAGATCTGCAGACAACTTTATGGATATAAAAACCATGTGCCTTGATGTCTTGGTAATAGCCTCCAACAATCTCTGCAATGCAGCTGGAAATGAAGATTCCTGCTTCAAGAAAGCTATATCAACTTAATTAGGAGCTAGGCCAAGGTCCCATCCAAAAGCCTCATTTGGGAAACACAGGAGTCCAAGGTGGAAGGTCTTATGTTGCCAGGCAGGCTAATGGACCCTGTAGCTAGAGAATGAAGCCTGGGACTGAAAAGTAGAGGAGGGGACAGACCAATTTATGTGCTTCCCTTACATGGGCAGCTGGGACTTGATGACTTCCCTCTACTGATAAGTGCCAGGGATCGTTCCCTCATGGTAGCTGACAACAACCTTCTATGTGTCAGTCATCCATCTTTACAGAGCAGGTAATTTCTGTACTCCAGAACAAAACATAGACCCCTCCCATATGTTAGCTGAAGACTTCTCTAAATTGATAAGTGCCATAGTATCCTGCTGGAAATGGAGGGGATCTTCTAGAGATGAAGTGAAATAAGTAGATAATTCTTCCTGACCTATAGGCATGGTAACTTTCCACTAAGTCCCATACCTTGTCAGGCCAAAGACAATAAATAGGACAGGCTTCCATATGTACACCTGCATTTGATGCTCAACCTCTTGTGTGTTCCTAGCAGTCTTTTATGACTGATTTATCCACAACTTGAGAAATAGTGAATGCTGAACGGAAATACATGCAGCAACAAAATGAACTGGAACAAAAATTTTATTTGTAGCACTCTTAACACTTACTAAAAGAAGGATAAAAAAATAAAGCAACTCTTCATTTGCATGGCAATCAAAACCCTCATATGTTATAGATAAATGAAACTTGCTAAAGACTGGTGAGAAAACATCAGAAACAACACAAAAAGGATTTATTCAACAGCAAAAATGCCAAAAGATGATTGAAATTGTAAAGCATCCAAGGAACACATGAGAATTCCAAGAAAAGGAAGGATGATATTCAAACAGTTGGAAACTGATTAAGGTATCAGATTGCGATTATACGTTTTTTTCTTTATCTTCAATTACTTATTGAAAGAGGGACTAATCATCTTGTATATTAGACTAGTACCTGGAATAACTACAGCAACGCGATATCAGTGTATTACTGCTGCTAAAACAAGATTATCAAGACTGCAATGGTGGATATTATACCATTAGATCAGTAACAATATGAAAACAGAACCCAAGAGCATATAGTAAGAAGTGTTTTAGTGAAAACTCCATGTCGATATGACCAATTATCCAAGTGAAGTAGTAGTACCAAGATTTTAAAGATGGCCACTATGGTTATGTTGGAGCTTTAATTGACACCATTTCAATTAGTACCAATGATTTATCATAAGCAGAATTGTAGTGAAAATCCCATGTCAATACAACCTTCTGCCCATCAGAAATAGTGAGAAGATTGTTACAGTGGCAGCCATGATAGCTATTTTGCTTCTCAGACTGGCACTAGTTTATTTAGGACCCTGAAACAATCTATGAAGCCTTTAGTGTCAACTGATATGACCATACAAACTGGATACCCATACAAACAGCCATTTGTCCCATGAGGAAAACCTATCAGAGCATACGAAATGAATAAAATGCTAATAATTAACAAATCCAATTAATTTCTGTCCCCCATCTACCATGATGAGGTCACAAATGACTGATTGTAGAGTGAAGGGAAAGTGAGACTGAAAACTGAAATATTGCCCCATGACCTTGACCTTAAAGACAGAATCCCCAATGTGAATCCCTTCTAATGATATTTATAAGCATTCAAAATCCATACCTTAATCTTAAATGGCTCTAAAGTTACTGAGCCAAAAGAAATATGTGATGAAAAATTATATTACTGAGTCATAACCTCGACCTTGAAGACTGAAGACTACATGTCTTTGTGGATACTTGAGTATACAACATTTCATCCATTCATCACTAATAACTCTAACATTGAAAAGGAAAAGGAAAAGTGTAATGGTAAACTTAAAATGTTAATCAATTACCTTTATCCTGAAGACAGGACCCCAAATATGGTGCATGACACATCTTCTACTAATAATGTACATGTATGCCAAGTTTCATCCCTTAATCTTAACTGGCTTTAGAGTCAGAGTGGAAGGGAAAGTGCAATGAAAATGTAGAACTAATGAGATTTTACCCTGACCTTGAAGACAGAACCCTCAAAGTAACATGCAACACACCTCCTAATAATGATGTATAACTGTATCAAGTTTTATTCCTCAATCACAAATGGATTTTAAGTTATAAAGTGGAAACAAAAGCATGAACGACATAATTCCAGATTACTTAATGTTATGAAGTAAAAATCTTTTCATTCCAAAGTTACACAGTTTTTGTGTAAACATCCTTGTGGTGGGAAGATAGATGAATTGCCAACATAACAAGCCATATTTATGCTTGGGCATAATGACATCAAATAAAAATTCTCAATAAAAATATTGAATCTATAAATATTGAATCATTTATGATTGTATAACTGTAAAAATCACTCATATTTTTTCTACTTACATGCCAGTGGTCAGCAAAATGCTCCAACAATCGCGATATCACTGGAGCCTCACCTGGGAGACGAAAAGTTTCCAAATATAATCTTAAGGCTTCATCGATCCGCAACTCCTCAAAAAGAAAGGATCTGTCAAGTTAAAGAAAAGGCATCTTCATAATCTTGCATTATGCAGAAAGGTAAGCCTTATAAGACAGTGACCTAAATATAATTATCTTGACTGCCTAAATAATCACTAAAATGATTTTCAACTATGAGTGTGTCTACATATCATATGACTGTGGTCCAAACAATAATAACCTTTACAACAAGTGAATATTCCATTTAATTAATTGTTTTGGTATAGCTCCACAACTAAACCTGGAAATTCCATCTGTGTCATTTCATTATAGGGAGTTTCTATATAAGGGCACTTTTTGCAGAATGATAGTGGGACATATTTTATACAAGTCCATAACACAACAGCTCATAATAAATAATGGATTCAATGTAAATTCTCCTGCTCTTAAGCCGAACCAAGGATTTATCACACATGCTGAATAAAATTAACAGATAATAGATCACAGTCCATTTTCACTGTTGCTACCAGGATCAAATTGTTCTACTTTATAGCCTGTGTCCCTGGTATCCCCTACATCCAAACACTTTTCCATTATAGAAAAGATGCACTATCCATTTTAAAACTCCCTCTTCCCACAATTGTCTTTCAACACCTGAATCATAGACAAATGTTGTCTAACTCCAGTATGTCCACCTTTCCACACTGAAAGTCATCACCTCAATGACATGTTTAGCATCAGAGCGACACAGTGCAAGAAAATAAACATATGTATACTGCATACTCTTGTCTGATTAGTCCAAATGGACTACTAGTCAGAGGGCTATTTATATTATAAGTGATATATACCATGCACCAATCATTAACCCATTTTCTTCATCTGAACAGGTTCAATCTTATGAGCATGTTTTATAATTCTACAAAATACTGGCCTAATGTGTTCACTTTATCTACAGAAATCAAACCCTGGTGCATGCACTAAATTAAGTCTAAGATCTACCTGCAGCTGGGTATCGATGTCATTCAAATTCTGCCTATTTCTTAATGATAGCTAAGAAGATGGGATAATCACAGATGATGTGTGCAATCTGCATGACACACAAGTGGTAAAGCTTTTATGATCGTCACACTGGCCATGAAGGGCAGACTTGCCCCCTCTCTACTGTATTAATAAATGCACAGTACAAATCCCAAGAGAAATAGAGAGAGAAAAAAATCTGGAGTGGCATAAGTGGTTCCAGTTTTACAAATTAATGGTGGTAATTGTGTTCCTTAGTGTTATTTTTATTAAAGAAAAAATAATGCTAATTTCATTCTGAGGAAAAAAAGAACAGGAAGCTTTTATAATATTTCAAGCTGTTAAATAACTTACTACTAAATCTGTCATACATGGACATACTTTTCTGAAGTACTATATGCAGACAAGCTGTCAATTTTTTAATTTAATTGCCAATTTATTTACTTCTTTTTTGTTGCTATACTCAAGTCAATGATACTATTCTATTTTCTTCACAGTGTGCACCCCCCCAATACTGGTGTTGCACTCCCATTTTAGCTATATAAGGGGTAAAAAATCCCTTGATCCAAGAAAGCAGTGGTATCATTGTTTTACCAGAAATAAACTCTTGTGTATTTGTTGATTATCTTTGAGTTAACTCCCTTGGTTTGTGCTGAAACCAAAAATTGGAATGATCTGTAGAAAATCATTTACATTCAAAATTAATTTATCTAATTATCCAATATTTACATCTGATATTTTTACATCCTGATATTTTTCATGGCAACATTTGTAACACTATAAATAAAATTCTAATTAAAACTTACTTGACAAAAGCCTCCAATATTGTGTCATTTTTCCTATCACTGATATATTCTCCAATCATTTTCTTATCGAGCTTTGGATTCTCCTTAAGCAATAGGATAACTTCCCCATAATCTAGAGGTGTCTTGAGGAACCCCTGTTCCTGCAGATACTTGATTCCCTTGGCTGGTTTGGCATTGAACTGCTCTGTCCCTGTGTGATAAACCTGTGGAAAGAAATATCACTTGCTGTGAATTCACTTTTTTGTGGGGTGTGTCAAATATCATGGATTATATGGCTGCAACTACTTAATGTCAATCTGCAAAGATTCCAGAATCTGAATATCCAAGGAACAACTTACTGTCAATCTATGAATATTACGGAATATGAATATCCAAGGAACAACTTAAAAGGAACAACTTACTGTCAATCTGTGAATATTACGGAATCTGAATATCCAAGGAACAACTTACTGTCAATCTATGAATATTACAGAATCTGAATATCCAAGGAACAACTTACTGTCAATCTGTGCATATTACAGAATATGAATATCCAAGGAACAACTTACTGTCAATCTGTTAATATTACGGAATCTGAATATCCAAGGAACAACTTAAAAGGAATAACTTACTGTCAATCTGTGAATATTATGGAATATGAATATCCAAGGAACAACTTACTATCAATCTGTTAATATTACAGAATCTGAATATCCAAGGAACAACTTAAAAGGAACAACTTACTGTCAATCTGTCAATATTACGGAATATGAATATCCAAGGAACAACTTACTGTCAATCTGTGAATATTATAGAATCTGAATATCCAAGGAACAACTTACTGTCAATCTGTGAATATTACAGAATCTGAATATCCAAGGAACAACTTAAAAGGAACAACTTACTGTTAATCTGTGAATATTACAGAATCTGAATATCCAAGGAACAACTTAAAAGGAACAACTTACTGTCAATCTGTGAATATTACAGACTATGAATATCCAAGGAACAACTTACTGTCAATCTGTGAATATTACAGAATCTGAATATCCAAGGAACAACTTAAAAGGAACAACTTACTGCCAATCTGTGAATATTACGGAATATGAATATCCAAGGAACAACTTACTGTCAATCTGTGAATATTACGGAATCTGAATATCCAAGGAACAACCTACTGTCATTCTGTGAATATTACAGAATCTGAATATCCAAGGAACAACTTACTGTCAATTTGTGAATATTACAGAATCTGAATATCCAAGGAACAACCTACTGAAAATCTGTGAATATTACGGAATCTGAATATCCAAGGAACAAATACTGTCATTCTGTGAATATTACGGAATCTGAATATGCAAGGAACAACTTACTGTCATTCTGCGAATATTAAAAAATCTGAATATCCAAGGAACAACTTACTGTCAATCTGTGAATATTATGGAATATGATTATCCAAGGAACAACTTATTGTCAATCTGTGAATATTATGGAATATGATTATCCAAGGAACAACTTAGGGTTGTTCCAGTAAAACATATACCCCCCGGGGGGAAGGCACTTTCAAATTCAACCACCCCACAACAGAAGCAATTTAAAAAAAATTATGATCCACCTTCAGATGTGTTTTAATCGAGAAACACTGTCCCCTACAGAAGTATATTTTTTAACATAATTTCTGGCTATGGGTTAGTGGGCGGCAGAAGCGATTTTAATATTGGGTTGGGGACAGAAGCGATTTAAATGACAGCTGGCTGGAGGTAATCTACTGAATTCATATACATCATATAATCTACTGCATATTTTTATTTATATTCATTCATTATAATCAGTCTTTTGTCCTTTCGTTTTTGTGGCAACCAAGTATGTCTCTGATACTGTGAAATCCCAGATTTTCATGGTGGCTTATTATTTGTAGATGTCATTGATCAGTCCATTAATACCTACTAATTTAACATCCATGAATACAGATTTTATAATAGATACTTTCATTCTAATACAGAAATCATGAATTTGTATCCTTACTAAACTCTGTGTTTCCTAAAGTGATCAATATGTCTTGCTATTTTTCTTTGTTCTCAGGCATGCTGCTTTTGATTAGAATAATAGTTAAATCTTGTATTGCTTTAAATGTGTGGTCAGATTCTATGATTCATTGTTATTATTTTTTCCAATAAATGTTTTGGTAAACTTTTATGATTTGTGAGAGAAAAAAAACAATGATGCCTGTTGAAGTGATGTTGCATCATTTGTCTACTTTTACACCATATCAGTTCTTGTAAGAACATCTTTTTCAGTTACTAATGTCTTATTTTTACACCTTGTTGCAAGACTAATATAAAGTTATAACAAAATATAGCAATATTTTTATATCAGATTTTAAAAAATGGATGAAAGTCTAGGAATCATTTTTCCCAGAGCACTCATAAAATTAATGTCACTGCAGTTAACTGCATTGTCAACAGCATCATCATCACTGATGGCCTAGCAGTAACATTATGTACTTTCAATCCAGTTGTCACAGGTTCTATCTCCCACTTCTAGTCTTTGATATGAGACTTATACCTATGGCCTGAGGGGCTTTCATGGCAGAGTGGTATAAGATGCTTGTCTTGTGATACAGATCTGAGGGGCTTCCATGGCAGTGGTACAAGATGCTTGTCATGTGATTACTTGCCTCCAATGTGCAAATGAGAATGTTGCCAGTTACTTGTGGAAGGTCAGTGGTTCTACATAAGTGGTGTTTGGTGTTTTAAAAGGACTTGGATTTTATTCAGCAGTAAAACTGGCTGCCATATATAGATTCTCTTCATCTGAAAATGGTGTAAAGGCCATACTGATCTACTGAAACCCTGAGAGCTCATGTCTAAATGACTTCAGCTGTTGGAGATAAACGTCAAATCAACAGAGGCTCCATATGCCCAAGTGTACTAAGGTGCTTGCTTTTATATCACTTAAACATCTCACAGAGTGAGTTTGTGTCACAGATCAACCAATTTAGGTTGGTGGTCTTTCGCAGTCCTTCCTCCACCTAATATATTGTAAAAAAAATCACCAAAAAACCCCAAATCAAACCACACTGAATCAACCAACTAATCAACTGTAGCAACAGCAGAAAAGGTACTAGTCAATCATTTTTGCCACAGCTGTATGAGTTTACAACTTTTGACTCGAGTAATTTTTGTAGACAATAGAATATCGTCAGTTATGCCTTTCTGACAGTTACCTAAAAGTCATCATCAGTTGGTGCAAATGGATTTTTCATGGTGAGCATATGAGATGGAAAAGTCTTGAGCAATCCTGCATCACACACTGCCAAAAAGTTTACATTTTAGCTCACTTAAATTTTCTCTTAACAATGTTCATTGTTCCAACTAGAACTCTTACAATTTATTCAAGCTATATTTACCAATATCTGATTATATGCATCTAATAAATATTTGTAACAAAGTATGAGAATGCATCAATGTTTTTCAATGATGCATTTGAATTGAGCAATAACCACAATCAACAAACCAAGAAATTAAATTATTCACATCTCTCAGGCAGAAGTAAGGTAAAATCATAATCTGCCAAAAGATTTTTAATTTTTTAAATATTTTTTCCAACCATACTGATTCAGTGGACATATCACCAGAATGGACAGAAACAGACCAGAAGGTTAAAATCAATTTCATACAGCTTTTAAGTAGTTAAATTCATATTGGTTTAGTTAACTGTACACCCTTTACTGTCTTCCTTTTGATGAAATTTCTTACTGAAGCTAAGAAAATAATGTTGCACACATAAAAAAAAGAGGCACACTTCTACTAATTATTGCTTTTATTATACTTCTCCATTCCAGCCTGTTCTAATGATCTTCTCCCCCCACATACTGTTTGTCTTGTTTATGATATGTATCTAAATTTCTCACTTTTCCTACTACTATACAAATGTTCTGTGAATATGCATATCAGTGTGAAACACAATGGGGAGACTAAATCCAAGATTAAAAACCTCTACATTTCTGGATATATTCTGCTTGGATTCCATATTTCTGCATAAAACTCAAGAGTTCAGGACTCTGCACTAATTCAATTCCCACTGTAAATTTGTGCAAACACCACGATTTTTAAAATTTAGTAACTTAAAATTTTGAGTGCTCATGCTCAAATTTATATCAGTATAGACACATCTATGATGACAGCTTTTGTGAAGAAAAAAACCCATAACAGCCGCACCATTTTCTGGATCTATACAAATTTGAAATGTGTGCTTTCAATACTGCACCAAAGAGTCAGCTGCTGATTTCAGTAATGAGTCGTCCAAACACGGGTCTGGAAAATATGTTAATAAAACAATGTCCCTCACTTTTTTCAGTTACAAGGAGGACAAGCTCTCAAAAGATTGTTTTTACTAAAATCTTACTTTCATTATCAACCAATCAGGGACAGTCAAACACATATATACTATATTTTATCTTCACTGATTTATAGTATGGTTCTCGTTCTTTCAAATCTGTAGTAATGGGAGTCCTTGAACAACTCAGTGGTTGTAAGCCTTTTTCGACCATGCTGAATGGACACACTGTAAGATAATTTTCAAGTAGCAGAAATACCATGGGATAATCAGAGACCAATAAAATTGAATAGTCAAGTTATCTCCTCTGCAGGGATGCTGCCAGGATTTCAGGATGTACTCTAAGTTTTGTGTGTGTGTGATCTCCAATGAGGAAGTGGTGGTGGTGGGAATAGCCATTGTTAAATATCTCCTTAACAATTAAATATCTGTCACTCTTTCTTACTGTTCCACTCTGTTACAGCTCTACTGAAATTAAAATTCTCAAAGAGATGTCATCTCTAGTTGTATAGCAATTATTACTGTGAGGTCATTGGACATGGTCACCTGGTTGTGGTGGGGTCTTGGTTGGGATGGCATAAAGACTATAGGCTTACTCCATATTTGACAGCTAATTATGATGTTGTCAAAAGAATTAAAAAATTTCTAGCAATTCAGTTGGACTTGGATACTTGATTCATAGTCAATGAACAGGTTCTAATATTGATGTGTTTATTTTGGAGCTATGTTCCTCCATCACATTCAAGATTTGGATATACCAAAGGTGAAATTGGTACAGTTGCTTCCTAAACTATTATCGTGGCTACTTCAGATGTTATTTAATGTGAGACTATAATGCAAGAACTCGTAGCTTCAGTGATTTTTGGGTTAAAAAAAATTAATTTCTTCTCAAACAACTCAATTTGGTGCAGATTGCATTGTTTTTTAATGATACGGTGAGAATTTTTGATGTGTAAAAATTGCACAAGAAATGAACATCAGATCAGAAAATTACTATCACTGGGAAAATACTAATAGGAATATACTGAAATAATGATATAATTATTTAAGTAGAATATGTGGTGACAATATGAGCACTAGTTCTACAACTTTGTGCAAAATACATCTTGTACAACTATTCTGTTGTTTCTAACAGCACTGTAATATGGCAATAATTTCTGTCCACTTTTTATTTTAGTCCCTTGCTAATTAATAGTTTTAGATTTTACAACACTAAGCACATTTTACCTTTTGACAATAACACATCATTATAAATATTTAGATGCAAGAAAATAGAAGTTACAATTTTATTAAAAGCACTGGTACCAGTAAGACTAAAGGAGATGGTAAAAAAAAAAAAGAATCAGGATGAACAGATTAGTAGTTTTTTAGTAGTGTAGTAAGAATCCATATATCAGAATGACATCAAGTATTTTTTCATCAATTTCATCATCAGTTAATGATACCACTTAAAAATGTATTGTACTAGATAATATACTTTTTTAGTTATCCATTTTGCAATACAAATACCAAATGATGGCTTGGAACTAAGTGCCAAAAGGTCTGCAGAAAATACCACCATGATCTATATATATGGAAGAACCGAACATAAACAGGTCAAATTTGATCCATCTTGCTTTGAGTTTACACAGATGAGTCAGTCTCTTATATTTAATGTCATTTAATTTTTGCACATGAGAGCATGTACATCATTTGGTCATACATCTGCATATGATACAAAAGTTTTTCTTTTTATTCTTTTGTTGCTCAGTGGTTCTGCCAACTTGAGATCTACACACACTTAATTATGTTGTATGGGGATTCTCTGATGTTCCTTATGAGCATTATCTGTTAATTGTTTCTGAATTTAATATGATCCTCCTCCTCGATGTACAAATATTATTCTGTGCTGTGAACTCCTTTCACTGCCTGCTGTCTGAAACGCATATGCATAACTAGCTTGAACAAGTTACAGTTTTTTATTGTTGTGCAATTTTCAACATCTCACATGTATGGCCCCATGGGTATTCTCTCTTGGATATCTCTGTCCCAGAAAGAAAAGTTTTGAACCAGAGGTCTCGTTAGGATTTTTAAACTAAGAGTCCATGGCTCCCATTTTGGTAAAAATATGAGTCCCATCAGGAAAAGTTGCAGTCCCCTCTCAGAAAACTATGCCAATTATAGTAACTATTGGTTGCCATAGAGTTTAATTTCTTCATTCTTTATAACACTGACATAGCTCTTGCTTGTCCATCAGAGTAAGTCTGAATTTTTTCGATCCAATGAAGGTCTTATTCAAAGCAGTAAGCTAGGCATCACACTTTCATACACTTGGCTAATGTCCCTTTCAAATTATCAGTTCTAGCAACTTTAGCCCTCTCCTGAATCTCTCAATCTTCATCAGTTTGCCGTTGAGCCCCAAAATGCTCATTCAAGTCTATGTCTCAACATGTCATGATTCCGAGGTCACATGCACTGCTTATTCCGTTACACTCGGTAATGAACACAAGAATGCAAGCTAAAGTTGTTTATTTGATGTACTGCTATAAATGACCACATGTACATCTCTGGGTATTTCTGCCTCTAAATTCAAGCACTGTAAATATCAGTAGATTTTCCCACCCAGTTAAAGCCTTTGATCTCGCCGCTTAGCTATTGCAGCATGTTCTTTTGATGTACTCTTATAATGGTGACGACGGGGGGGGCTTTCAACCACTACATTCTGTCATTGTAAATATCATCACAGCTAACTGATCAACACATTTCCCCACCATGCAGGTGACTGAAGCAGGACTGGCAAGTATTTGAATTTTACCGCCCGCCTAAATAAAAAAATATTGGCGTCCAAATACTCGTGATTATAAGTGTTTCCGAGACCTCTGTCAGATTTCACTAACATGAACCCTGCCAAAGATTCACTTCCTTGAATCAGTGTTTTGCTGCCTCTTATGCCAGATTTTTCTCTTCCATAATGCTGTATTAGGGTTTTAAGTCCAGCATTCCCATAGTCTGCTTGTTTAGACATGGGTATCTTGAATAAATATAACCGGCATATTTTCCATCCAACACGTACATCAGACTCACACTTAACATTAATTTTGGGCTCAAAATCACACACTGGTATTTTCAGTGACATTTTTCCAATGTCCAACAGACCGATATACATGAAATTCATTGTCATCATAGCTATCACCAGCCAGTATTTGCCGACTGAAAAAGCATCGTTGTGATTCAACCATTTTGGTTTCCTGTGTGGCCCTTATTGGAAACACGCATTTGTAAAACTTCCACGATGAAAGTAAGGCTAAAACTCCACAAAATGCCTGTTCGAGGGTCAATGAACGAATCAAATTTCGTTTAACAGCCATTCATGTCTAACCGAAGTATCCATATATCTGGATGTCGCATCAAGCGTTGTGAGACATCTGCGGCAGCGCGAATTACGTTGCGAAATGCACTTTTAAAGTTAAAGTTAAAAGTTTAATAAAAATTGCATACTGCGCAAAGAAACTTTTTTATATCCGCGGCGTTGAAGTAATTTGCCGAACGCGTATCACTGCTTTTAAAGTACACGAATTCGTACAAAGTACGTGCACTCGCACGTACTGGCATCATTTTCTGACCCAATGTTTTATTCATGTTAGACCGCTAGGAGGGGGGTAGATGCGATTTTAAATATATATTCGATTTTTTTCTTTCTTCTTTCTGACAGACCCACCAGCGATTTCTCATTTTGTTAGCACAACCCACAACAGAAGTGATTTTCCTAACCAACCTTCCACTGTCAGAATTAAAATAGTTCGAAACACAACCTCCTACAGAAGTTTTTTTGAAGTGCCGTCCCCAGGGGGATATATGTTTTACTGGAACAGCCCTTACTGTCAATCTGTGAATGTTATGGAATCTGAATACCCAAGGAACAACTTACTGTCAATCTGTGAATATTACAGAATCCTCTTCACCCAATCTAAGAATCTAAATATCCAAGAACTACTTACTGTCAATCTGAAAATAACAGAACCCTCTTCCCCAAACTACTGAATATCCATGGAACTAATTACACCAAACTGTAAAGATAACTGAATCTTCTTTTCCTATCCATGAATCGGAATATCCAAGGAATTATTTACTGTCAATCTGTGACGATAACAGAACCCTATTTCAAACTACGAATTTGAGCATTGATGATTTTGCAAGATCAAAAAAATGAATGTCCACAAAAAAATTCTTTACATTACAAGCATTTTCTAAAGATAAATCAGCCAACCAAACCACACTGCCTCTTTGTTCAGGATAAGTTGTGATACACATTTTCAAGATGGCTGCTAATGGTGGCCTTACTGGTTATCTGAACAGAGCCTATTTTAGGACCAATTAGACATCATAATTTATCTGGTGACAAATTCATGATGATATAAATTTTCTTTATTCGATATCAGTCACAAGAAACTTTTCCAGATGCATGCTTTGACTGCCATATTAGACAGATCAGCACCATTTTTATTTAGGACCAAACAGACATCATGAGAAGGGATCTAGTGAAAATCCCATGTTGCTATGACTAGCTATCTATGTATAACTAGTGATAACATTTTCCAGATTGCTGCAGCAGCAGCTGCAATGGATGTCTGAGTATCAACATTTGCATTTATGACCAACTAGACCTAGGAGTGAATGTGTGTGCAACATTTCATGGCAATCCTCCAAGTAGTTTAGGTGTAACAATAACAAATGTGTGCTAATGAAAGGACTGATGATGTCCAACTGATGAAAGAGCATATCATTTCATAAGCTCTTCTGGTCTCGAAAGTGGAGCTAGAAAAACTGCAAATTAAAGGCAGAAATTGTCATAGAATACAATACGAGACATAATGAAACAGATATCGAAACAGAGTAAAGTACCCTTTTCTTGTGCTTGATAGCCGCAAGTTCATCCTGAGTTGGTATCTGCCCTGTTATTTTCATTCTGTTGGGGCGAATCTGTGGACCCTTCCTGCCTTCCCTACCAGTACCTCTGGCTGCTTTACTGGTCTCTGAATAAGGAAGGGAAACCAAGTTTCATTGGTAAATACATTTATTAACAAGGTCATCAACAGATCTGTGTTTATCATTTTCTACTAACTTCATTGCTTCCTCATCAATAAGGATGAGATTATCACTGCACAAATCAGAACTGGTCATTCTAATGTAACCAAATTCTACATCTGTAAGGGTAGATCCAACCAAATGCATTTCCTAAAATAAACTTTTTACAATGAAGCACTTTCTAATATACTATTTCGATCTCCAGCCTACATGTTTTCATTACAACAATGTTCACCAAATGACTGAGCTTTCTGATACAGTAATGTGATTTGTATCTTAAATTTCTTGAAACATGTTAATATTTTAAAATATATCTTGTGTGCAAACTACTTCATTCAAGTAATTTTAACCAACATGTGTACTATCAATCACACTAATTATTTGTTACTGTCTAATTACCATCGATACACACCACTTACACTCCAAGTTGTTTTGTTTCTGTTCTTTTATAGTTGACTGTTAATGAACCAATTTCCATACATAAATTATTTATCATATAAATTTTGATGTGGCGCTGTAAAGCCGTAGGGTGCTGGTATGCCATAAAACCACAATCAATCAATCAATCATTTCTTCCTCTCTTCCATCAATGTAATCATTACATACAATGTCTTTGACATTTCTTCCATAATTGAATTGCATACAGGCATAAAAATGTAGCTTTAACTGGTGAGCCAATATGGGTGTAGTAGGCAGGACTATGCATATATCAGCTAATCTCATGAGATTTTTATAAATTATTTGGTACGACATCATAGGCACGTGCTCATGATGTCACATCTGGCTATAAAGTAGCATTTTGTGCTAAAACTGGAACAATTTTAAAACAATTAAGGCAATCCATGTGAGGAAACTAGATAAATGTTTGTACAGAATTTTAAGATATGCATCAATAATATATTACTAGAACACATCTAAAACAGTAAAGTATTAGCTACTTATACACTGACATTTCTGCTATGATGAATGCATAAAATAATTTTGACATATACCATATATATGGTAATGCATCAACCCTGTGAAATAAACATTTAATTTTGTTCTTAAGTAAATGGGCATATGCTTGTAAAAACCCATACATTTAGCCACATTTCTGCATCTTCAAAAGACCTCATGAACTACCAGCACAACTGGGAACGTGTTTTATTTTTTTTTACAGAAGACACATTTTTAAAATCATTTAATACATATGCAGATTTCAAATTTATTCTCATTTGTGCTCCTCCTTAACAAAAAGACAAATAAAACAAACCATTTTCTTAGCTCACCATTATGTCCCTTGCCATATGGGCCACACAATTCAAGTACTAAGTATCACAAAATGGCCTTTTACTCCTTTTTAGCTTAAAAGAAAGAATTGACAATCAAATGTTGCCAGTCATTTGTAATATTTCTGCCTTTATTGGATTGTGTTTGGGACATTTGGAATACTGGGAAAATAGAGTTAAATACAGAAGAAGCACACAAAGGAAGTGGACCCACAACAACAACAATAAGCAGCTTATTGTATTATTTTACTAACAGGATCTGAAAGATAATGGAATGATGACAGAAATAATAATACAGTACATCTTTTCCATACATGACTGTCACAGAATAAGGCAAGAAATAAATTGGTTCTGCCTTAGAATGATTCAATCATTTTTGTCACACATGCGTACAACATTGCCTAGGGTGGATAATTATGTTTTTTTTTAGTTAAGTGACTGAACTGGCATGTATTGAATGATAGATTGCTTGCGGCAAGAGACACGAAGTGCCTCTGTGTATGTGCGGTCATATCAGGCTGTCAGTCTGGCTGTCTGTATGGGATGGAAACAGATGTGACAATCAAGGCTATACAAGGATGGAAGTGCTGATTTGTAAACTTGGTGGATCCATAAAGGGGGGTGGGGTGGCCAATACAAGTGTGGGCCAACCCAAGAATTCAGGAGAACTGTGTGGTTTGACAATGGACATATGAACCAGGTCAAAATGTTTCATTTGCAAGTTTACACAAGTATTTAAATGAGTCACACATGGTTATGAAACGTAAGGACTGTATAAATGACTATGAGTCACGAGTCTATGTTGGTACCATTGTTATGTTGATTGCAATGGATCATGTTTGTTTCAATTGTTTATGTTGTTTCAACTGAGTACATGGAACATATGGTGTGTTTCAATTTAGTACAGTTGAGTTACCTTCATTACATGAGATTATATGAATCTTACTTTCATTACATGAGATTATATGAATCTTACTTTCATTACATGAGATTATATGAATCTTACTTTCATTATATGAGATTATATGAATCTTACTTTCATTACATGAGATTATATGAATCTTACTTTCATTATATGAGATTATATGAATCTTACTTTCATTACATGAGATTATATGAATCTTACTTTCTTTACATGAGATTATATGAATCTTACTTTCATTACATGAGATTATATGAATCTTACTTTCATTATATGAGATTATATGAATCTTACTTTCATTACATGAGATTATATGAATCTAACTTTCATTACGTGAGATTATATGAATCTTACTTTCATTACTTGAGATTATATGAATCTTACTTTCATTATATGAGATTATATGAATCTTACTTTCATTACATGAGATTATATGAATCTTACTTTCTTTACATGAGATTATATGAATCTTACTTTCATTACATGAGATTATATGAATCTTACTTTCATTATATGAGATTATATGAATCTTACTTTCATTACATGAGATTATATGAATCTAACTTTCATTACGTGAGATTATATGAATCTTACTTTCATTACTTGAGATTATATGAATCTTACTTTCATTATATGAGATTATATGAATCTTACTTTCATTATATGAGATTATATGAATCTTACTTTCATTACATGAGATGACATGAATCTTACTTTCATTACATGAGATTATATGAATCTTACTTTCATTACATGAGATTATATGAATCTTACTTTCATTATATGAGATTATATGAATCTTACTTTCATTACATGAGATGACATGAATCTTACCTTCATTGCATGAGATTATATGAATCTAACTTTCATTACATGAAATTATATGAATCTTACTTTCATTATACGAGATTATATGAATCTTACTTTCATTATATGAGATTATATGAATCTTACTTTCATTATATGAGATTATATGAATCTTACTTTCATTATATGAGATTATATGAATCTTACTTTCATTATATGAGATTATATGAATCTTACTTTCATTACATGAGAATGTATGAACCTTGCCTTCATTACATGAGATTATATGAATCTTACTTTCATTACATGAAATTATATGAATCTTACTTTCATTACATGAGATTATATGAATCTTGCCTTCATTACATGAGATTATATGAATCTTACTTTCATTACATGAGAATGTATGAACCTTGCCTTCATTACATGAGATTATATGAATCTTACTTTCATTACATGAAATTATATGAATCTTACTTTCATTATATGAGATTATATGAATCTTACTTTCATTATATGAGATTATATGAATCTTACTTTCATTACATGAGATTATATGAATCTTACTTTCTTTACATGAGATTATATGAATCTTACTTTCATTACATGAGATTATATGAATCTTACTTTCATTATATGAGATTATATGAATCTTACTTTCATTACATGAGATTATATGAATCTTACCTTCATTACATGAGATTATATGAATCTTACTTTCACTACATGAGAATGTATGAACCTTGCCTTCATTACATGAGATTATATGAAACTTACTTTCATTACATGAAATTATATGAATCTTACCTTCATTACATGAGATTATATGAATCTTACTTTCATTACATGAAATTATATGAATCTTGCCTTCATTACATGAGATTATATGAATCTTACTTTCATTACATGAGATTATATGAATCTTACCTTCATTACATGAGATTATATGACTCTTACTTTCACCACATGAGATTATATGAATCTTACTTTCATTACATGAGATTATATGAATCTGACTTTCATTACACGAGATTATATGAATCTTACCTTCATTACATTATAAATATATGAATCACATTTTTGTTTTCCCTTCTGTGAACGTTTGTGTAAAGTAACTGAATGAGTCATGTTTAGAGCTTGAATGAATCACACTGTATCTGTAGAGGATATACATATTTTTATTCATTCATTTCATAAACTTCCATCTTTCACATCTTGTGTTGTGTTATCATTTAATCCAAGCATCCATTCAGGTCAAATCCTGTTACAATGACCATTTAAATAGTATTTATTGTTTTAAATCATTTTGCAGACTATATTCTGCTATATATGAAGTCGCTATCTTGAACTCTGATGAACTGCTTCAGCTGTTATTGTTGTAGGGTTTAACGCCATTTTTCAGTACAAGATAGACTATACATGGCAGCCAGTATTAATGGTAGAGGAAGAACCCAGAAAAACCCTGGAAAGAACAGCCGGCCCACTAATAGCTACTGGCAAGCTTTTTCACAAACCCACAATGGCCAAACCCGTGACTCAAACCCATGCAGACAAAGGTGAGATGGCAATGATATATAATGGTGAGTGCTTTTGATCACTCGGCCACTCAGGGTGAACCGCTTCAGAGAATGAAATAATAATGTGAATCATAAATAGGCAAGCTATGAAAGTACCAGCTCATTTCATTTCAGGTTTGAATCAGCTGTTTCATTTGGTACAGTGAGTTCAACAATACACTGTGTATGCCTGGAATATGACTCTGAATGTGGATTTATTAATAATGACACCATCTGAGAAAATCCCAAACCAAGAGGCAAAGGTTTTGCCTGCTGAGACAATTCATCATGGTGGCAATATCGGACAGAATGAGTGAACCCTTTTCAGTCAGTGTCTCCTGCCAGAAATTAAAAGGCACCCACTATGGCCTTCATCTCAAGGAGACTGATTTGCAATACTTAGTCCTGAAAAGCCCACAATCAGCCATCTTTCTGAGATGAGGGAAGGAGATGGGCACCACAGCCCATCAAGCTGGCATCCATATATAAAACACAATTCCCAGAGTTGGAACCTGTATGAGTAAGCCAAATGAGATTCTTTTATTTGGCTGAAATGTGACCTTGCATATCCTGAAAGTGGGGTTGTTTGTTCAGTAGGCAAAGCATCATTCCCCAATACGGCAACATAATTATCTGCAAAGGTCACATGAACAGACAACCCTACAAGAATTGATACCTATTACATGGCCGCCGTAAGGAACTTGTAAGATACTGGGTGAATTGGTATATGGACATTTGCTTTGGACAAATCAAGACTGACTGTGTATTTGTTTCGCCCAACTGACAACAGTACAAATTTTGCTGTCTCCATTTTGATGTGCAGCAATAGATAATAGCTAAAATCTATTCCTGGACTCAATTTCCCAATGGCATTTGTTTCCAGAAAAAAGCCTGGAGTAAAGTCTGGGAAAACTAATTTCAGGACTAATTCTACTGCCTGCTTTATGAGCAAACATTCTATCTACTTTAACATGTTTGCCTTTGCTTAGGCTCTCCAGCATAAAGGGGGAGACAAAAACAGTGGAAGTTGGATAAGAGAGAGAAAAGAATACTACCTGCTCCAGTTGGATCAGAGTGTTTCAGAAAGTGTCTGTCATTTCCCTCATCCATATGGGTAGTCCTCCTTCATGCCATGCATACATAGGTATAACAAGCAAAACTTTAAGGATGACACTGTGTTGTCACCGTGAGTGGTTGACATAGCCTGTTGTCCATGTCTGAACCTTTGGATATCCTGTACTTCA
Organism: Sinohyriopsis cumingii; assembly: GCA_028554795.2. Taxonomy (NCBI): domain Eukaryota; kingdom Metazoa; phylum Mollusca; class Bivalvia; order Unionida; family Unionidae; genus Sinohyriopsis; species Sinohyriopsis cumingii. The sequence continues at coordinate 98,929,921 of CM068826.1, forward strand.
ACCAGATTGCTGGACTGGTTGGTTAGCAACCAGGATGGCAAACAGCATACAGTATAGGACTTGCAGGCTGAGCTGTCCTGTAAAGTCAGACTGCATTCCCACAAGCTGTTTTACTGGTGCTAAGGCAATGCACATGCTGCAAGGAACTTGTGCTCAGTGAGTTACCAAATGGGGATAATCCAACCTTGTATCCTTGAAGTCACCAGATGACATCCATAATAACAATCTGGCCAGCTCTTCATATGCCAACATTTTTGATGTAGCTTGTTGTGCAAGATGTCACATATGCCACTCCATGAATGACTGAGTGCTAACGGCTTTGGTGGGGTCAGATGCAACTGTTGCCACTGGTGCTGTCTGAGGGATCTACCAGTGGTGTGGGTGACATCAATTTGTCCTACATTAGGTTTGCTAGCAATTCAAAATTTTGAAGGAGACTCAATACATCTCCATTTGACAACTTGAAATCACCTAATTGTGCAGCCTTTGAGTTGTTTTTTATGAAGGCATTGTACCTTATTCCTTTGGTTCAAGAAGCACAAGCACTACATGAATGTGATGACAGGCATTTTGTGCAAGCCAGGCATGTGTCATAGTTGTCTTCTGAAATTTTAAAACATTTGCATGTCTTTTACATTTTCTAAAAAAAATAGTTTTGGGGTTTTTTATTCATTTAATGGCACTTTGTCCACATTATTGATAACATCATGCCAAGGAAATGAAACATTAGAGAGAAAGGACAAATAGTATACAAAATATATACAAAGTACATATAATTAGGAAAAACTTGCCTACTGAGAACACCTATAACAGCAATGGATAAATCAATTCCAGTATTTACAACACAAATTCTGTCAAAAATATTAATTCACTGAAAAATTTACAGACACTGTATACTCAAAGTATATCAGCCATCAGACTTATTAAAACACAATTTTTTAAAAACAGGACTGAGAAAAAACTTAAATTTGAAATAATTCTGTACACATCCAGGATAGAGGTGGCCATTCGTAAGACAAGGGTAGGTAATCTGTAAGAGCTACTTCCATACACACACACACACACACACACACACACACACACACACACATATATATATATATATATATATATATATATATATATATATATATATATATATATATATATATATATATATATATGGAAACACATTTTTTCATCTTTCAGGGAGAGATGATTTCAGAAAGAGAGGAGTTTATGAAAGAGTAATATATCTAATGGTGAAATAAATCAATCCATTTATCCATCAGTTTTGTATGACACTTTCCATTTCAGCCATCCACAACAGATTAATAAAGCTAGAATATTGTTTGTAATTTAGGGAATAAGTGTACCTGGTGGACCATCCTTCCACTGTTGAATTCTCTGTGCAGTAAGGAAACCACTGGTAGGTGGACCTGTGATTCTTGACTCAGATGTTGTGAGGCCTTCTGATTCTGCCTTATTCACTTCAGATGCTGCAGCATCAAGATTAAGAATATTAAATCAATAAAATATAATCATATACTCAAGATTTGGACAACAGAATGAACTTATTGTTTCTGTATTGAGTGTAGCAGCAGCTGCCTTTATCAAATGTGAAATCGACAACTTCAGGCAATCTTCCCCCATACATGTTAAGTACAGTTTGAGCATGATTCACAGATCTTACAACTGATCACAAGAAGTGGTACATATCCATATTATTAAAAAAGGGGTACGAATGTATTTATACTGGCTATTGCTGGTAAATAAAACCACTTCGTAAGAACATAGTTGTCTACTACATGGTGTGGCTTTGACACAAGTGACTAGGAACCGTGCACAAGCCAGCCTTCAAAAGAGTTTTTTTATATAATAAGTGAAGCTAATCCTGGACAATAACCAACAAGCAAAGACTCTGGTTGATCAAGGAAGGTAAAGTCTTCCATTGGTCCAGCAGAGACAAACACTCAGCTCGGTCTGAAATGGTAGCAGATAACTTGATAGTTACTGTAATGGGTAGATGCAATGTTCACATCATGCTTGCTGCTTCTGTATAAAAAAACATGTATCCTTCCTCAGTGGCAGGAGCTACTATGCTATCTTGGGAATATTCAGTAACATGATTATTTACATATGCTAAGAGGTAGACATGGTGGCTAAGCCATTGTATGCTGTTGGTTCAAATCATGCCCAAAGAGACTGCTGTGGTTCTTCTCTGGTCAAAGAACTTTATGCCTACAGCCTGTTGTTTTTTTTGTTTTTTTTTTTAAAAACTGTTCTTCACACTTTAATGCTCATTTTCAACAGCTGGAGCAACAGAAACTATCTCATATCCGAGGCAAAGTTCAAACATTATATATTTAAGAATGTACATTTATCTCTGGGAAAGACAACTTCCTTTTTGTACTATATGAATAAGATCTATGGTATATGACTGGGATATGAATCAGGTCATATCAAATAAAATCACATGCAACGAATTCTGAGTTACATGTGACCTCCCATGACAGTCCTGTCCTTTAAGCAAAGCGAAAACCTGTAATATCCAGCTAGTATCTCATGTTGCCTTCTCTTCATTTCAGCAACATACTTAACCTCTCCTCAACAGCCACCACCCTTAAGCAGCCAAATCATTTATACCCATCTGATGGATGTTTATGAGAGGCTACAATATACTTCTCATCCATAATCACATCTTCATCAACAGATTCTTTAATCTATTAGAAAACAGCAGGGAACTGGCACAATTCAATTTACAATACCTATTAGTTCAAAAGCATCTCAAGATTAAAGGAAGACACATTTTTGTTTGTACCTTGAATCAATGTACTAAGCAAATGAAAATATGTTCCAAACTTTTATTCAAATCTACTGCACCATTTGACCGATATATTAATTTCAAACAACTGAATCTATAGCCCGGCCTATGAGAGTAATCATGATGGATTTAGTTGTGATGTCACAAAGTTATGTTGGTTCTATCACCATTGGTCTAATTTTTCGAAGTTGCAAAAGAAATTTAGGAATTGTAGAAGGAAGTCACAAAAGATAATGATGATAAACAATATACTGGATGAAAATGGTGGTGTGCTAACTATAATTTTTACTGATTCACTACATAAACTCCAAATTCTGTCAAGAAACTGTCAGATATTGTTAGGACACGTACTGTTAATACTGAATCAAACTGAAACCAAATTATTTCTGAATTTAAATCGACCACACTGTATGATCATTTTCAAACAACTGACAACTTATCACTTAAATGGATTTGGGAATATCATGGATGCGACTATTAATGCTTATAAATTTGGTGGCATACAATGCATCAGGAAAGTATCAAATGCAGAAAAGAAAGAGAGACACTATCTCTTACCAGTGTTCCAATAAACAAAACTTTGGTAAGTACATTGTTTTCTAGTGCATTTTACAGTTAATAATCTCACAAGCAATTTGTTTTACTTTAAAGACATCCCTGAATACAAATCGGGAGGCTAATAGAGAAATGGTTTAGGATTATGAAGCTTTGAAATAATCAAACAGATTTTAAATAATTTTACCAGTGCCATGTTAATGCTTCAATAGTCTGCACATATGCATGACACATGAGAAAAAATGGGAAGCAAAATCACTCTAATGTATAATTAATTATCCTAGCCCTATGGCATATTTAAGACACTTATTACATATAATTTCTTATGGTTGCTGAGAAATGAAAATGATGGAATGCATAAAATTCTTCTCTACAGACACTGTCTAATGACAGACAGTGAATACCCAGGATGTGAGGGTTGGATGTTCAAATTCAGATCCTGCCTATGCTGTGAAGCCACACCAACAGCATGGCTTGTGAACTTTACTTATTAAAGTCAATCTGTTAAATGTCTACCATATTCCAATGGGGGTTCAAATGCAATGTATTGGTGGCCCCAGTTTAGAAGAACTGTTCAATCATACTAAAAAAGGGTGCCAACATTTGTTGGGGTTTTCATCCGTGACACTGAGTGATTTGTGTCTCATTTTGGTAAAGCTGCGTACACTCACTTTATGACTTGAATATGGCAATAAATTTTGTTCACATATACACAAAACTGCATACATGTTGTATTCTGAGTTGGTGGAAAGAACAAGTTTGATGCAGCACAGGGATATGTTGAGGCTGTCAGGCCGAGAAGTATTTATAAAACATATGAGTTCTTTCCTGAAACTTGGAACAAAACACGAGTGTAGTTTTGTATCTTTTCCGCTTTCTAATTATTTTTAGCTTTACTGTATGAATGCAATTCAAAACAAATGGGGACTTGTCTATGTTTAATTCACTGCATCTAAAAATGTCTATGCAAGGATGCCAAAAAAGAAACCTAAGTAGTTCAAATCTGGGTGTGTGATATCGAATTATGGATTGAATAGCTGCATCAAACATCAGATCAATCATGTAAGATTATATGGGTATGGGTTCATTAAGACTTGAAAGAAGCATAATCTGTTTACCATCCTCCTGTGCATCTTGCTCCTCCTTTCTCAACTTGGTGGCACTGAGAATTCGGCTGTGACAGTGCTGCTCTATTCCATCCACAACTGTCAAGAGTGCATCCAGGGAGAGTAGGTGAGTGGAGAAAAGTCCTGACACTGGAAAGGCATTCTAGTAGAAAGAGATGCAGTAAGAATAGAGCTAAAAATGATCTATAAAAATCTTTTTAAGTTTATAAATTGGCCCAAAACAATTCAGTTCTACGTGCCCTTTATATCTAGCTTTTGAGATCTTCCATATTTCAAGAATACATGTTGAATGCATATGGCTGTTTTATCATTTTGATACAAAGTTATGACTGATGTTCCAGTGGGGTATAACTCCATGAATTCTATGAAACAAGCACACATTAAAGTTTATAATGTAACATCAGATCACTACTTTTTTAAAAGATAGGTTGCAAATAAGAGTATACTTTCACTTTAGATATTTTAAAGCTAAAACATATACTTACAACTCTTCTTATGTATTTACACTATTTCTATTTGTGCAAAAAATGTATGTGATTGCTGAAGCAAATAATTATTTTTACTGAATGCATTGTCTGTTGGCCATGCAAAATAAACTTTGACAGCTGATGTAGTCCCTGAACAAAAGCCTTCCAACTGCCTTTACATTTAGATAAGCCCTTAATTATGTTCTTAATCAAAATACACAACTTATGACAGAAGACACACTGGTTTTATTTATAGCCAGAATCAGTGTGAATGATGTACTCCCAACCCTAAAACTGTCAAATGAATGAGAAAAAATGCTGAACTTATGACAATAGATTTAAATGAATGATTGGGTTTTCCACTGTTTTCTTCTTTTTTTACCTTGACCTATTCACACTTTGTGTGAAAAGTCAACACAAGAGAAACAGTTGTTTTTTTTGTCTTTTGTATAACATCCTACCCAGAATGTAATATCTATAAGGATATCTGGTGGGCTTTCATTTCTGTCAAGACATCTGGTCTACTTTAAGATGGTGGTCCATCCACACCCACACCCAGGTACATATACTAAGTAGGATTTCTATTTTGACCACTCTTCAAATCAACACAAACTCTATAACTGTTACCTTTAAAAGTAGTTTTGTTTACTCCTTAAATGGCCTGAAACAATTATATCTGATGTAAAAAGAATCTTTCTAGAAAAAAACAATTCTGTTTGTTTCGAAATTAAAGAATTAAGTATATCACTGTACATTTACATAATAATCTTGTTTGTTTCATAGTTAAAAAAGATATATCACTGTACATTTACATAATAATTTTGTTTGTTTCATAGTTAAAAAAGATATATCACTGTACATTAATAAGATAGTTGAAAATTCAAAACATGAGTTGTGAAGCTATTAGGAGTAATCACTGACATAAGTCAAGTGGGAAAAACATATAGACTATGTCCGTAGGTCGCACCATGCTTATATACATACAATGATTTTCTGTTCAGCAATATGGGAAAATTAAAAATATTATTATTATCATTATTATTATGATTATTATTATTATTACACTTTAACACAATATTGGCCATATCTTGAGGAGAAAATCTGATTTAAGTGCCTTTCCCAAAGACACAATGAGGCAGCCAACCTGGACACCCCCTCCCCCACCAACCCAAAGAAACAACTCTTATTCTAACTTTGGACAGTAGTTTTGTCAACTCCTCAAACAGGTTGGAGCAATACAGATCACAGTCGTAGTTGAGGTAAAGCTCTGTGACCAGTCCGGGGATCCTCCAAAGCTGTACAATGGACTCCAGGGCAATCTCCTTGGTCTCGTAGGTAACCTTAGGGGAGTCAGATGTGATCAATTCTGACAATTTGGTCAGGTACATCTAGGAAATATAAACAAATTCATAAATTTCACATGCATTTAGATCATAATATCCAAGAAATAAACTAGTAAGCACACTGTATGTCACACTAGCAAACAGTCATGCAATCCATTTTAAGTATCGGACAAATCCCCAACTGGACCTGGGTCTATGCTGTTTACAGTTGGATCTGACTTATAAACAGATATATATGGTACCATTCCAAGAAGCTTTTGGCACGTCTTTATAGATTAGTACATTTTTATTAAGTTTTTCTGACCAATATTGCACATCATTTTTTGGAGTGTAGTATTGTTCCAAAATAAAAATGAGATACTTTTCCATTCAACTGCATGCATTTGTGTCTTTTGTGGGTTTAATACAATTTTTCAGCATGGTATACATGGTGGCCAGTATATTAGGTGAAGGAAGACCCTGGAAAAACCACTTACCCATGGGAATTTACTGGCTAGCTTTACCAAAAATCCATTTTGGCCAAGCCATGACAAAAACCCACATGGACAGAGGTGAGATGTGAGTGATCCGTAAAGGCAAGTGCCTAATAACACTCTGTATTTGCTTATACCTAGTATTGATTTTAACATGAACCCATTTTGTCTCCTACGTTTTGAAAAAAGAAGTAGCTATCTTTCACAATAGATAGCTCTAAATGAGGTAAATTAATGACACCAACAGTAAAATATTTTATGATGTAACATTCTCATGACATCACTGACATACTTTAATATTACGACACTCAGAACAGTTATGTCTCTTGAAACAGTGCTATTTGATAATAAAATGGAAATGCAAATTGAATTAAACAAGTTTCATCTCAGAGTTTTCCTGGGAAATACAAAACTGTAACAAATAACCTACAAAATCAAAAGATGCAAGTGAGTATTCACAAAAAAATAGGAAAAAAAATAATAAGCAGTTATTGTTTTAATCACATCAATTGCAGAACAGTCTTTAACTGTGTTAAGATTTCATAATGGGATAAAACTTTCAGATGATTCAAACTGAAATGTTTGATGAAACTTAATCAAAAAATGCTGATTCACAGCAAAGTGCTGTGAACTGTTTCAAAGCTAGGTGAAATTTCAGATAACATGCATTTCTATAATACATTCTGGTACATTATGTGACAGCTTCAAAAAAAAAAAAATAGATGATTCTGACCTTTCCTTCTCCCATACTGAAGGTTGCCGATTCTTAGACATAAACCCAGGTTGGCAAAGAAACGAAAGCAAATCACAATTGTCTCTGAATTATAAACAACCATTTTCCATTTACAAGGTGTAATGCTGGCTCCTTCTGCTCAATGATGCTAATAAAAGCTGGAGAAAAGTCTAAAGGGTAAGGTTTTCGAAGGTGCTTCACTCAAAGGTACAATACCCAAAGAACACAAAAAATATTCCATCTAGACATTATTAAGGGAGACACCAGTCTTTGATGCTCAAAATACCTGAAGAGAACAGAATGATTTGAGTCTGACCTAACAGTGAAACCCTCAGAAAACGTAGAAAGGGTTGTGGACACAGAACATTTTCTTTCCTCAAATAGGAAGAAATGAAAACCTACAACTGTGTTTAAAGGGGGACAGCTGGAAACAATGTTTTTCCTGCTGAACCAGCTATAAAGGATTCTCCATAATGCATTATAAAGCATGAAAGCATATTGCTTCCTAGTCTGGACAATCAAATAGGAAGAAATGAAAACTTGCAACTGTGTTTAAAGGGGGACAGCTGGAAACAATGTTTCCTGCTGAACTAGTAATAGAGGATTCTCCACAATGCATTATAAAGCATGAAAGCATATTGCCTCCTAGTCTGGACAATCAAGTAGGAAGAAATGAAAACTTGCAACTGTGTTTAAAGGGGGACAGCTGGAAACAATGTTTCCTGCTGAACTAGTAATAGATGATTCTCCACAATGCATTATAAAGCCTGAAAGCATATCGCCTCCTAGTCTGGACAATCAGTTGGCATCCTTACATAAAAACTGATCCTGGAGGATTGCTTGCTTGAGATAAGACCAATGTGAAGATGGAAAATGTGCAGGCTGTTGTGGAGGACAGACCTCCAAACCTCACATGTGCTGCCAGTCTATTCTCTGATACTCCACTGGGGTTGTCTACCTAAAGGTCAACATTATCATTGAACCTTGACCACCAGGTTTGTTTGGGGATACCAGATCAGCCAAGAACTGAAGATCATGACTTGTTGGTGCTCCAGCATAATTATTTTCAAAGGGAGGAAGGCATACATATACCAACATATCAGCTAATTCTGAGTGTCAGGTAATTCTGGGCAACCATGTCATTTCTGTAAACATTAGATCATGTGTTATTTTGGGTCAAACATCCATTTTGTATCAAGAAAGAACGGTCAAACTTTAATTAAGAAAAGTGATATTCATAAACTGTACAAAAACAGTCCACATTTTGACTCAAAATCTCCATAAAAATGTGATTTCAAAATGTCAACATGAAGACCCACTCCATGACCTTCTTGAACCTGTAACCCAGAAAATACTATTTGCTATGCATCTTTTAGAATCATACAAATAAATACATTATTTCAAAAATGGAAATGTACACCTTAAAAGAATTCTGCATTTTAATCCAAGTTTCCAATTTTGCAAGAAGTTGTCCCACACGTACAAAATTGTCTGCTACCTAATGTGTCAACGTGCCGCTAGAACGGGATTCTCAAAAAATTCCTTAGTTTATAGTCTGTTTCTAAATTTTTAATAATTTTTCCCCATAAACAAGACATTGTAAACACAATCCACCCTATTCATTGTGGTTTCTCTTCCACATAAAAGCTTATTTTTTATAAGATGTTGAACTTTACTAATTTTTTTACCAGTTCGGTTTAGATGGTTTAATATTGCTTGATGAATTTTGCAAAACGAGCAATAAAATTGACCAAATTACTCAACTGAACTGCTGAAAGAAACAGTCCAAAGTAATGTATTTTATTTCTATAGCCCGATGGATAAATATTACATCTTTTCAAAGCTGTGCGCAGAATAGGCCAACATATCGTGAGTCATGAAAACATGGGGGGGGGTATTCAGTGTGTTCAAAATTAGTATTTTATTTTCATCAATTGGCCATATTCAGTACGCCTTTTGCTTCAGTATTGGTGATGGAAACCACAGGTGCGCAGAAATGCCCGACAGCATTGTACATATGATCTCACTTTAGACTTAAAGTGTTCACTGCCCAGGTCCTCTGATCTGTTGAGACCTAAAATAGTAGTTTGTTGTACAGTCTTGTCATTAACAAGTCTAAAATGGGTATCTCCCTCAGTTGGAAAAGGTACTCTACTATTGACTGGTGCAGATATATTTCTGTTGGGATTGCACAGACCCTTCTGGACAGACTGCCTGGATATTCCTCTTGCCTGGAATATGGTGGTCTCAGAGAACAACACTAGGCCAATCAGTTATTAAAGTACATATGAATGATGTCTTACTTAAACCACTGTCCATCAAGTTGCACCATCAGTACTTTCTGACGATCATGACATTAACACATTGGCCTAAGATTCGACTTAGACTTGATTGACACAATGCTGATACAGTGGCTTTGTCCAAAAATAGGTGAAGTGTGAGCTTTAATACTCTGCTGTAATTAGTGTATATACATAGTGTTCCATTAATGATAGTGTTTCAAGAAATAGTTATAGTATTTTGCAGGATTGTTGTTCTTTTGGATTAAAAATGCATGGATAAAATGAAATGTGCTTTCAGAAGGATTTAAATGTTTCAACAACAGTTGTACTGGAACACAGGATCAATCTGAATAAGTATTAAACTTAATTTTCATATACTGTTATTTTGAATTATTTTTTCTTTCATTTTCAGTACAATTATTGTTTGAATACCTTATGGTTTTTCTCTATTTTCTCTCTATCTTTACTTACCTCACATATCAATTTAAGGCAGTCAGTGTAAAGTTACGGCTATCGGATACCTTGTTGAACGTGTGCATTGAAACAATATAAAATGATTTACAATTCTTGTTTCCAAAGGTTAAAATAAAAAATAAAACAAACACATGTAAAAGTTACTATTTAATTACCAGATAACAGTATTGACCTTGATTTATAGAATACTAGTAGCTGTGTTAATCTCTAGGAATAAAACACTGGAAGAAAACAAGAGGGGGGTCATCATCCTACGTGGCTCATTTTTCGTTGGGGATTTAAATTCATGGTTTGAAGCAGCAACAAAAACCATGTAAATTGGTTCCCCATGAAAACTGATAATACTATAGTACCTCCTAATCGAGACAAAACCGAAAGCTTTTTTTTGTGGCAGGAAAATGGAAATGTGAAGGTATGTAATCCTGAAAATTGACTGAGACTGCCAAGTTACAGGGTTTCATGGTGCTCTTGACTGAGGCAGTAGTCTCCATCTTGCAACATTCTTCCTGAGGAAAACAAAGATGTACAGGTCAATTATAAGCCTGAAATTTCTGCCTTTTTTTATACCATAAAGATCCCAGAATAGAAAGCCATTTTCCACCTTGACTGCATCCTTCGTCAGAAAGGTGCATAACCTCTTCCCTTACTTAAGCCACTTTGGACTGGTGAAAGAAGATTGGGGCCTGCAATGGGGGATATATTACCAAAAATAAAGCTGGTAGCCATCCATTCAAGTGGAATAGATCCACTCATCATCTGTGATGCCCAACCAAACTGCTGTAAAAAAGAAAAAGACAAGCACCTACAGGGCACAAAAGAGGAAGATACTGCCAGATAGGGTGCAAATCGCTATAGCCAACCCCCTCTCTCCCTGGGGAAGTGGGCAGAGTCCAATGACTTTCTCCCTGGCCTCCATGAACACCTCACCCAGTGAATGATGGGCAGGAGGGAGCTTTGAACTGAGGATGCTTTTTGAACCTGTTAAGTGGTGCCTGTTTGAAGAATTTGAGTGAAGATCCCAAGGAGCAGTTACACTTCTTGGCCCATTTTGATTAACCCAGATGCCACTGCTACAGACTTGTGTTGCTAGTCTTAAATCATAGGGCACCAGGTCTTGAAAAAGTGTCTCCACCTCAAAGGGTGCAAACCACAAAAGGCTTCTTGCTGTTGTCCAGCAAGAAATTAGATGTCTCTGAGGCAGCATCCCTGTAGAGGTGAGCTCTCCTATGAGCACCATTGACATGGGAGTACATGATGTTTTGTCTTCACTACTGCCTCTAGCTAGTGCTGAAACAATGCTGGAGACAATGATTCCTTTTTGAGAAAATGGAGGAGGATGCAGAAAAAAGAGATTGGCATTTAAGGTGATTTTCCCTATAGAGCAAGCAGAGCTCCAAGGCCTCCTAAGCTTTCAATGGGATGTAATTCTAGGCTATAGCTAATATTCCCTTCCTTAACACATCGAAGTCCAAGGTGGGAGCTTAAGGGGCCAAGCTAGACAATGAAAGCCAAGGCCACCATGATGGAGCCTGCTCTGGAGGTAAAACAGAACTGTCTTTGCCAATATCTATCTCTCGAAAGGGAGACATTGAAATGGGATTGGCATCATCCCAAAGCTGCTCATAGGGGGATGATGGGACAAAACTTAAAGCAGTCCCCTTAGGTGAATGGGACTGCCAATCCTTTCTATATCAACTACAGGGTGAATGATGGATGGGGTATATACCTGATCCTATTCCTCAAAGTAGATGGGGACATCTTGTGTTGACTTTCCACAAAATACCACACTTTGTCGGTGCAGAGACAACAAACTGGACATCAAATTTGGATTAACAATATAGTACATGCAGTACACATCATCCAAGGAAATAAGAGAAACATACTCTGTATGTTAGCTATGACAAAAGATTCGGACTGGGATCATGTTCTTTTCAATTCTGGCCTTCCAATACCAATGAGAGGAGGGAATAATTAGCTTAGACTGTGGATTATGATACTCAGTAAAGGAAAATCAATACAATAGTAGCAGCTCATGTTTGTGTCAGAATAACATCATTTTCATTCTGAACCAACTATATACTGCTATAATAGTGTTCAAGTGAAAACCCCTTGTTGATTAGTTTGGTGACCGGGATGTAAAGGTTTTCAGGATTGCCAAGATGGCAGTCATTTGAAAGTGAGATCTGCACCATTTTAATAAATAAATAACTATCTTGCATAAAATTATTTTTTAAACTGTTGGTAACAACATCAGTTTAGGAAAAGTAGCTGCTCAAGCTTTGAAAGGTAACATCTGTATCATTTCTAATTAAAACCAACAACAACACATAGTGACAACTATTTAAGTCAAAATACCATATTGATCCAACCATCCCTTCAAATGGGATAGTGATGACAAGTATTCAAGATGGCCACCATCCACCAGCAACAATGTTATATTTAGGACCAACCAGTCTTCATAAGAAGTCTTTGAGTGAAAACCCCATGTCAATATTACCTTCTGCTCAAAAGCAGCAAAGCAGCATTAACAAGATTTATTTTCAGGACTTCACTAAAGCAGCTATAATTGATGTCCTAGGGCCATAGTGTCTATTTAGGATTAACTAGACATCATAAGAAGTCATTTTGTGTCAATAAGACCATCTATTCAACAGAACTTGCAATATGATATTCAACATATCCATTATGGTGGATATATCTGTTGTCACATTGGAAACATTTTCATTAAGACCAACATGACATTATAAGAAATCTTTCAGTGAAAACCCCATAATAAAAAGACAATTAATTCCAATAAAGTAGCAATAGCGAGATTTTCAAGTTGGCCATTTTGGCAGAATTACTGGGTGTCAATTCAGCACCTTCTTCATTTCGGCTCATAATAAGTCTTGAAGGGACAACCCTCGATGACCATTCATTCAGATAGCCATATTCTTGATGTCATAAAAGTCTTTTTGTGACAACCCCATAACGATATGCCTTTCCGTTCAGGAGAAGTAGCAATAACAACACTTTGGAAACTGCTGCTATAGTAATTGTCAGATAGGCACCATTTTCATGTACAATCAACAAGAGATCACAAGAAGCCTTGTGGTGGAAACTCCATGTTCATATGACCATTTATTTTGTAAAAGCAGCTGTAACAAGATTTTCCAGATGATGACCACAGCAGCCATATTGGATGTAATATTCGCACCATTTTCACTCAAGGACCTCTAGACATCATAAGAAGTCTTTTAGTGTAAATGTGTCAATATGACCATCCATTCAGGAGTTGCAGCAGTAACATAATTTAAGATGGCTGTTGTTATAGTCATATTGGATATCCAAACAGGACTAATTTACTATAGGACCAACAAGACCCTGGGATCAATGTGTGTGCAAAGTTTCACAGCACTTCTCCACGTAGTTTAGGATATGTAGTGACAACAAATTTATGCTAATGGATAATAACGGACAATGGACACCAGATGGATGACAAACAACAGGCCATCCAATAAGATCTGGTAAAAGTATAATTATGAATCAAACCAAAATTAGTAAAGAGGTATATCGTGAGAGTAAATGAGAAGTTATAATATTCTATCCTTGATATCAAGATCATGGTCAAAGGCCAAAACCAATATATTTATACTGCACCTGTCTTGTCAACATGACAATTTAAAACAGACAGAAATACATTTTGGTTACCTACTCTGGTATGTTGGAGTTTCTCAAGAATATGCAAGATGACTTCATTACTTTACATTTAAAACAAACAAAAGGCAGGAATAAACAGGCTTGTCATGATTTCCTACAAAATATTTGTGACCAGAAGCATATCATTCCCTTTGATGGACTCCTATAATTTACAGTACAACTTTGTTTAAAGGTCATGTTCTTTATATTCTACTCAACAACATCGGGTGAGGTGGGGAGGGTAGACTTGCCAAACAATTTTATGTAGAAAAGACTCAAATAAACAATGTCATAACCGATAAGGAGGTTATTCATCAGCAGTGGGAAAATGGAGCAAATGGAAAAAGAATTATATATGTACCAAGATTTAAATGATGTTTATGAATGGTTTTGCAATGTGGATGACAACAATACCTGCTCGCATATCATGCTTACACCAGAAATAAGATGTTTAAATGTATATTCTGTTGAAATAAGTATATTATTGTAACAAGAATACCTTTTAATAATTAATGTTACTTTTAAATGAAGATATTGAATGAAGATATTAAATGCTTTGAAGTATGTAGCTTTTTTACTATGTATATTACATATACTTCTCACAAAAAATTTAGTCCCCCTCTGGAAAAGCCACTAGTTTTATAAGGTCACTTTCCCAGTGAAGAAGGGGTGGCCATATAAGAGGGAGACCACTGTATTGTTTTGGTGGCTCCTTGAATATGTCACACTGCACTTTCTAATGTGTCTTTGCTGAAATGATGTGAATTCACTTATTTAATGATCTTGCGATAAAAATTAATGGAAGGGTTCCAATCGTTTCTACAGAAGAATCATAGTAATTTGGTCTTTAAATTTGTGGTCTGTAGCAAAACAAAACCCTCATATATTAGTACACAATGAAAAAATGTTTAAATTACAATGTATAGACTGCAAAATAAAAGACAATCCATATTATACCTCTAATTGAAGTTTAAGATGACTGCGAAGTGACTCAAATAAAAGGAAGCAAACTCGTAGTGAAGCTGCAAACAAGGACAATCTCTCAGACTGCAATAGCTGCAATAGAAAGTAAACTTAATTAGCCAACTATAATAAATCTGAAAAGAGAAGAAAAAAATGTTCAGGATCCACAGTTAATAATGCAAACAAATTCTGTAGGGAAATATGGGATTATCTGTAATGTGAGAATGCAATCCAACGTATATACTTTCCTGCTAAATTAAATTTCACAGAGAATAGATTTTAACAAATGAATAAACAGAGTAACAGTAGGTTCTGTCAATTCATTGTTAGGAGTACCTATAATATCTGCACACATGAGCATTATGTTTGCTAGTGTCTGGTGTCTGCATTTTATTTCAGGATTATAACCTCTACATAATAAATATAGGATGCATAGTCACTATGGCAGATAATTCTCCTTTATACAGCCCTACTTTCACATTTTTCTCTGATAAATATAAGATTATTTCACTTGTGGCATGCAGTAAATGATTTAATCTGCCAGTTCCAGAAGAAAGAAAGAAAGATGAGCAGTAGTTAACAGCTGATAAATACCTTATGGTAATTTCTATTTTGCATTTTTGTTTTATATTATATTAACATTGTTGCAATCCACAAAATACATTGCATGTCAAATTATTTCCTAAAACCTACCATTAACTGATCTATCCCCAAGCTCTGCACAGAGCAGCATCTTATCCAATGAAAACAAGATTACATTAAGCTGCACATTATTTCCTGCCGCACATTTACTAGTATGTATGTAGATAAATTGTGTGCTGAAACCATTTATTTTCTTTCACTGTTGTGATTCTATGGTCATAAACTAAGTTACAGAAAGAAGCAGAACCAACAAGGTTTGCAGAAGTTAACAAATAATCTAATTATCAAAGTTATAAATTAAAATGTGAAAGGAACTTTTTGTATTATGAAGTGAAACCCAAATAATCTGAAAAAGTTGTATTAAAGTCCAAAAGAATGAAAGTCATTTACACCTTGATGAGTCTATTATGTCACAATATACTCTTACAAGACGGATCTTACTACTCAGTCTAATAATTCAAAATACCAATTCATGTAATCTAACTTATCCAACATAAATTAACTTAATTCTTCTATGGTACCACCTGACCGATCTGTCAAGACACGTGTAAGCATCTATTTTATAGATCCTATGCGATTTTATTTTCTGTTAGAGTAGACACTATGCACAGATGAAATCCAGCTACAGATAATAACTACAATTTACAACACTGACTAAAAAGTATAAAAATTAGACAAAATCATATACCAGAAGTTAACAAAATATAGATATACATAACATCAGTTACAATGGCTCTGACCTTTCACCGTTTTACCCTAAAATCAATGGGCTTCTTTATCACAAGTGACATCCATGCACAATGCTTCGTCCAGGTCTGTGTGTTTGATCTGGATTTTTAACATAGCTTAAAACAAATTTCAGTCATATCACTAGGATGTCTGCAGTTTGACAGTTTATAGTGATGTCTAGCACTGGGGCATCATGATGCATACATGTAGCATGATGTCCCACCCAGTCACATTATCCTGACACCAGGCCAACCAGTCCTAACACTAAACTCTCAATACTGAGTGCCTAGCGAGGCAGCTGTTAGTACCATTTTTGTAAGTCTTTGGTATTACTTGGCTGGGGATTGAACCCATGACCTCCCGCATCCGAGGCAGATGCTCTAACCACTAGGCCACCGGAGTGGTCTATTGTCCAGGTCTGTGATATAGAGCTAATAGTATTGTGGCAAACCATTTAATTTCTTTTAGTCACTGCAAATTTTACCTTTGATCTCAAAATCAATAAGCTTTTCCATACACCAATTTTAAGCCTGTCACAAAGTTTGGTCCCAGTATGTGATGCAGAACTAATGTCAGTGTGGAAACCATCTTGATTGTTTCAGGCACAGTTACCTTGACCTTAAAACTTTTGATTCCTCAACTGGTAGGTTTTTCCTTACCCCAGGTGCAAGCTTTTCACACAGTCTGGTGACTGTAGATGGTGGAGAACTGGAACTAATGTGCAGATGTTTTTTTTTCTTCTTTCAGTCACAAATTTGATCTTTTATCCCCAAATTTATGGGTTTTTTCCTTATCAAGTGTAAGTCAACCACAAAGTTTGGTAAATGTAAATGGTACAGTGTACAGTAAAACCAGTTATGATAAACCGCCCCTTCTGCCCCAAAAAACGGTCTATCAAGACAGCTGGTCTATCAAGACAGCAGATTTGTACAAAATGACCAGTTTCCAAGTTACAGTTTCAGAACAATTTCAAGAAAAATAAACACGATCACTGTACATATATTCTGTTCTTTATTAATAGTTCTTGCTAAAATATTGTATGCATTTATCTAAAAACAAAATTATATAGCAATATAATATACTTTTATCATTAAACATGAAATCACATTTACATTGGAAGATCACAATTTTAAAAATTTTACCATATGAAATCATTTCTGAATTACTCATTTTTCTTTTTAAACCACTTTTTTGTGACTGGTCTGCTCTTTCTCACTTCTTTCAGTTACAATAATTATTTTCTCCAGCCTTAAAACTTTTCTCTTTTTAGCTGGAGGTTTGTCCATTGTTATTAAGGTTCTATGTGTTAAAATTATTAGTGCTCAATTGTAATATCAAACATAATGATGGTTTTGACTGGGCTGTGGGAAAATACGAAAAATCTATACATGTGCATTGCATATCTAACAATTAATGAAGTAAGAAGAAACAATTAATACTGGCTGCCATGTATAGCCTATTGTGTGCTGAAAAATGGCATTAAACCCTACAACAACAACAACAGAAACAATTATCTCATCCAGAAACAGAACCATTTACTCAGAAACAAAGGTCAATGGTTACAGGGATTAACTCTATAAGCAAAGTGTGTAACCCAGTCACACCAACTTGAATAGACGGCAGCTTTGTTGTTGTTGTGGGGTTTAACACCATTTTTCAAAACACAATAGGCTACACATGGAGGCCAGTATTAAAGGTGGAGAAAGAACCCAGGAAAACTCCAGGAAGAACCAATGACCCACAAGAAGCTACTGGCAAGCTTTCTCACACACCCACATTGGCCGAATTCTAGACTCGAACCCACACAGACAGAGGTGAGATGGCAGTGATCCATAACGGAGAGCGCTTTAGACCACTCAGACACTCGGGGTCCCCGGCAGCTTTGTGATTGGGATCTAATCACTTAACATCGGGTGGGGGGATTACATCAAACATCACAAGTCTTGAACACTGTCAATCGAATCACGCAAATGATTCTCTCTTGCTGGCTTAATAGACAATGACCTTATTCACCCTCTGCAATATGGATTAACTCTATATGCAAACAATATATGCGACCACTACGTCAATTTTGGCACTACAATGACAATTCGTGACATGTACATTAGCCTGGTTTACAGACTGTAGCATCTATCACCGGTAGTAAAAATCTTTTTTTAAAATTCCTTTCATGTTTGTTTTTGATCAGAACAATCATTACTAATCAAGCGGTTATTGTAACAACTGATTACATATAGGTCATTGGTGTCTGTTCTCACAATAGTCATTGACAGGGATGAAATCCCCTACGATGAGACCGGGAAGCAGGTTAAGTATGGGAATGATTAGTCTGGTTCCCTGATTTTTATGCTCCCAGTGTTGCTCATCCCTATATGAATAGCAGAGAACAACGCAGTGAGCAGACGAAGCAGGGGACCAGACTAGAAAATAATCTACATATACTTTTATCTGGTTTACGACAGAAACTATAAAACACAATAAGCAAAGCAAAAATATTCAGACATCAGTAGTCAGCCTATCTTTTAAAAATTTTTTAATATAATTTAGAACGGTATGAGCGGTCGTTTTTATGGGGATTAAATAAAGGTCAGTGGAGTTTATCCTTGTTTTAGCGATGCAGTCATTCATAGCAGTGTTGAGGTGCATATTTTGCCAAGACGTCACAGTCACTGGTCTTGTTCAGCAGGTGGCTGCTCATAACAGAGCGTTTATATATGGTCGTTCATAACAGAGCGTTTATATAATAAAATCGATCCATACATTATGATTGTGGTCGGAAATGACAGGTGGTTGCTTATAGCAGTTTTTACTAAGAAACATTTGGTAACAGACAGATGGACAGATAGACAGAAAAAAATCACTCATAATGTGGGAAGTGACTCAACATTAGTAACAAGCTAGTATAGGTAAAGCACACAAAACTACCCAAAAGCAGTGACTTGTGAACAATACTTACATTGCATGATTTTATCCCATGGGTAGAAATGATAAATTATATCTAATACCTGGTAGACAAAGTAAATCTTAAAATATTTAAAAGGCCAACCATATTAATGGAGAGATATAATTTCAATATTGTCACTGTTTTTTCCTTGTTTATTTTATGGTATCTTTACACAATTATTGGTCACGTTCAGGATCTGCTTATTGACAGGAATAAAGCAATGAAACAGTTAGAGCCCCAGTGGCCGAGTCATCTGAGGCACTTGCATTTACTGAACACTCACATCTCACCTCTGTCCATGTGGGTTCCAGTCTTGACTCAGCCATGTGAAAAGCATGCCAGTAGCTACCTGTGGCATGGCGGTTCTTACATGGGTTTTCCCCAAGTTCTTTCTTAAACAAAATATACTGGCTGCCATGTAGAGCCTATCTAGAGCTGAAAAATGGTGTTAAACCACAAAATCCAACCCAAAGAAATAGTCAGGTACTTGTTTATTGTAATCAGTTTAAACACTGTGTATAGTATAATCCACACAGATCATTTAGGTGTTCAGTACTATTTCAGTAATGAGTTTAATTTTTTAAATTCTGATTACAGGTACCTGTCAATGGTGATTATTCACTTATTTTGATCTTCATACATCCATATTCATTTGGAAGGTAATTATTTTACACTCCCCAAGTAAAACATATGGCAAAAATCAATGTTAAAGTCAAAGGACATTTTGTATGCAGTCAACCTAAAGGTGTGATCCAGTAGAAACCAGATTGAATGTCACGATCCGATGTCACAATGAAAGTTTCACATCTTGAAAAAATTCCTGCAAGCCACATGGTGGCTTCCATGTCTAAGAAAAATATTTCTCAAAGTCATGTAATTCTCTTATCAGTGATATATCAACAAATCTTGTAAACTAAGTTGATATATATCACAAACGGATGACAAATTTAATCTTTATAAATTTAAAAAATAAAAAGCAGCACTGGAAATATCTATCAAACTGTGTGGTTGCATTTTATATCCAAGGCTGCAAAGAGAAAACTTGCCTCTTAACTAAAATATCAGCCTGGGTCACATGCAGTCTCTAACATAAGTATTTATCTGTTAGCAGCTGTGAAATGTGTAGAAACTAAAGTCGAAAATATATTTTCTTCACTATTCCGTAAATGCAACACTGTTGACTTTTTACCAGATAACAGTATCATCAAGCATGCCCTAATAAATGGTTTCCCTTAGTGACATTTGACTGGTTACAACCACTTACTAATGGCAACAGCTTGCTATTTCAGTGACTTTAGATTAGTTAATAATAAATAAAATACAGCCACCTACTAAGCTTTTATGAACTGTGATTAATGCACTGCACCTCGACGCATTAAAAACTGATTAATGTTTCTAATTGCTACACTGAATACAAACTGGCTTCTCTAAGAAGTGGATCTATCACATATTGGGCATTAAGTCTTATAGTGAGTGAGATTGTCCGGGCCTATTTGAGAAATTATTACTGCAACAGCTAATCTGTTCTTTTTTCTCACAAAATGATTAAAAGCTGCTCATGTGGCCTATATTTCAGAGCAGAATTATCATTAAAAATTATGGTACTAAGTTTTGCTACATTTGTTTGTCAATAAAATGAAGGCAATCCATTGCAGTAACACCGAAACAATTAAATGTCATGAATTTTCATTCCCCTTGCATTGTTCACAACAACTACATCATTTTCAGTTGCATTTTGCATAAATGCCAATTAAATGAGCCATTAAAGTATACTCCTTGGATTTATTCAAAAATTCAAACAAACAAAAATGTGAAAGCAACACTTTATAAGCAAAAAATTATCTGCCCATATGACTATAGGATTGCAAAGATAGCCAAAGTCCATCCTTGCCTTTATGATATAGTGGGTATGATCCAAAACATGACTATACTATCCTGTGTAGCTCCTGTGCATTACTTTTAACTAAGTGGGTGGATCAAATCATATTTAAAACATCTGTAAATAATCTCTAGTTATAAAATTTTCACCCAGAAATGATATCTACTTACTATAATGCTGATATGTAATGCACTGTAATTAGAAAAAGTGTCTGAACTTACAGCTAGACATTTCTGAATAGCGCTGTTTAAGGTATGGATCAAGTGTGGTATATCATGTAATGAACTCTTAAAAGACCATCCTCTGAGAGATAATATCTTATTGATACAAGGGTTGATCTCTAAAGTCATGCTTGGCTGCATCTTATCATGAATTATTATTAGCTGTTGTTGTGGGGTTTAATGCCATATTTCAGCACACAATAGGCTATGCATGGAGGCCAGTATTACTGGTGGAGGAAGAACCCGGGAAAACCCCGGGAAGAACCACCAACCCACGAGAAGCTACTGGCGAGCTTTCTCACATACCCACGTTAGCCGAATCCTAGACTCGAACCCAAGCAAATTAATTATTATTAGTAGTTTATCAACAAGAAAAAGTTAAATGTTAATGAACTGAATTATTATATTCATTTTTTTAATTTACAAGGAATGTTTATGAAGCAGAATGCCCCCACATGTGTAAATCTTGTATGCATTTATCCAATAATCTCACTTATCATCAGATTTCTTAATGACAGAAAAGTAAGAACACAAAATTTACAATCAAACTTACCTAACCACTTCTGGAATAAGTGCAAATTTAGTCTCTTATGATACATATCTTTTAATGGGCGTGTGCTGAATTTTAAGAAGTGCATTCTATACACAAGTCATTTAGAAGAGTTGACTATGCCTAGCATATTTGTCTATACATGTTGTCATCACATATTATCAAATAATTCATGGACCAATTGATCTCTTTCTTTAGTTTTATACCATATACTCAAACTAAGAACAATTTCTTCTTACCATAAACAAGTTCCTGCACATCTCATCCTTAACAAGGCAGAGCAAAGAGTTGTACTGACTGATATAGTCAGCACCAGTCTCCAAAGCAACTGTAAGCAAGCTAAGACCCATATGGATCATCACGTCAGTATTGTGGCGATCTAGCAGATTGGTAAGTGATATCAAGAAGCGGAACAGTTCTCGTACACATGGAAGATTGTAGGGTATTAGTGGGCCACTCCCTGTGAAAATAAAAGTTTCCAAAAAATTGGAGCATTTATTCAATGTGTAATATCTGAAATGTATTTATGAAAGTGCAAGTCTTTCATCTTTGTCTAAATTTCTAAGTGTTCTATGTGTGTATATTTTATGATGTTAAAAACATTGAATCTTAAATGTACTTTAATGCCGTGATCGGTTGGTAGCTTCACATCAGAGTGGTGCATCATGGATGAAAAAGTATGGAGATTCTGTACTTTCACAAAGATGGCAGCTCATAGTAATCTGAAGTCACACGAGCACTGAAGAGTCATGCAGTTGGCATCAAACAAAAGTTATCAAGTACAAAACTCATGATGGACATGATATAATAAAACAGATGGACATGGACAACACTATATACCCAATGAATTGAAGTTGGCAGGAGCCTTAAAAAAAAAACAACATGAAACAAAGACCAGTCCAATTATTATGCATAAATATTTAAAAGTTCAATATATATAAACTCTCATTGAATAACTTATGATAAAAAAAAGAGTGAAATGTTACCCTCTCTATGATGTGGGTGGGGTATGAATTTGACCCCCTGCTGATTTACGAAATTTTGTGGTGATGCAGGAACATGGACAACCTCGTGAGCTCCAACAGGTTCTCCTGGAGGGTTCTGTGAGTCACCCTCAGTATTCATCTCAAGTTCACTGCCTGAATGTGTGTAGATGTCATAATTAGGAATGGTCAATGAAAGGTGCTCTGATGATGACCGATATCCCTCAGACAGGTCAGTTTGAGAAGTGCTAGGCTGGAGTTGTCCCCCTTGACAATCCTGTTCAAAAGCATCTTCTTCACACTTTGTGGAACTCTAATTGAAATGAGACAAAATTTCCTTCATAAATTTTGCAATATCCATGATAGTTAACCAATAAAATTAAATAATACAAACATAGCTTTGTGATAAATGACGAGTCCATTCCTAAAGCATATACATTTGACTTACAACAATTTCTTCATTCAAAATAAAAAGAATACAATATTCCTCTATTTTAGAACTGAACAAAACTTAATTTGATGTGAAATTAACTAAATTTACTACATGACTGCCCTTTTTATTCCAATAAAACCTGCGACACAGACTTATTATAATCCAGCCTAAATTTATATTATGCATAATAATAAACAGATACATTTGTTGGCAGCACATCCATAAGCCATAATAAGGACTTTTTTAGACATTGAAGAACACAAGTACAACCATTTTACAACAAGGAAAAGCAGCTTCAACCAAAAACAAGAAATTAATTATATAATAAATTTCGATTTACACTATTCTCAAACCCTTCTAATAATAATTTTTCAATCTACAATAAAATTACACCTAACAACAACTGCAACATAATTTACAGGAGTGATGAAGGTTAAGTTATCATTACGAGGAGCCTATAGCGAAAAGACTACATGTGCGGATATGATATAAATAGAATTAATTTATTGATAGTAAACTGTCAAGAATAAGGCACATGGATGTAATTCTGACAAGCAATCTGCTGTAAAACTGTGAATCACATATGGTGAATGCTTGCACATATTTCAAATAACGTAAGGAACAAGTTATATTGACATTTCCTTTTAACAGTGACTGTGCCAGAATATATTAATAATAAACAAAGTACATGCAAAAAGAGAGCCCAGATTTAAGTCTGTAGTATTGTTTACAATACAAGTCCTGGAAGTAAATTATTACATGTTGTGATAAACAGTTACAACTGCTAAATGAAGAGTGGCATTAATGACATCAAGCTAAGAACAGTAACACCACTCATCTTTACACAAACTCGGGGATTTTTTCTATCCAAAATAAGTAGTTGCTAAAATCATAATTGAACAACAATTTTACATTTAATAATGGGGATCCAAGTGGCCAAGTGGTCTAAAGCGCTCTCCATTACGGATCACTGCCATCTCACCTCTGCCTGCGTGGGTTCAAGCATCGGATTCGGCTAATGTGGGTATGTGAGAAAGTTTGTCAGTAGCTTCTCATGGGTCAGTGGTTCTTTTCGGGGTTTTCCCGGGTTTGTCCTCCACCATTAATACTGGCCGCCATATATAGCCTATCGTGTGCTGAAAAATGGCGTTAAACCCTATATCAACATTTAATAATCCAAATGACAAACAGAATGTGTTTTAATATGATAGCTTTGATGATGTTTTTTTCAGAAATGTTACTTCCTAAAATTTGGCAAAACCTGACATTTAATAATTTTCTGAACACAGTTCTAATGAGGACTGTTCCTAAAGGTGGATATTTTAAGTTGACCAATTAAAATCAAGTGGCTCTTGGAATTTTTGAAAAAAATATAACTTCCATCTGCTTTTTAACTATGACATAGCCCTGAAAAGAAGAAAGAAAATTGTATGCAAATATTCTCACCTCAAACCCTTTTGTGATATCAATGATACCACCTCCTTCAACTGGGGTTGTAGCAATACTCTCAAGACTAGCATTGACATAAGCTATACCATTATCCACCAAACCGTCTTCCTCATTTTTTCCACCCTCACTTATGATGATGCAAGGATCTGAATCTCTGCAACCATCGGAAACTTCGGCACCTTCATTAGCCCCAAGTACATTCTTGTCCTCTTCTGGTAGGTTTGACTCCATGGTAGCTGTAGACTTGAGGTTAGTGGGAAGATTGGATGGAGGATTGAATTTCTTTTGTTTAAGCTTTGGAGATTTCTTTCTTTTTCCTAAATGAGAGGGATCTACACGACCAGTCCTCATTTTCAACTAAAATAAATAAAATATTGATTGTAATATATTCAACAGAAAATTGGAGTGTAACAACCTTTCATAGGCACCAAACTATGAACAGATTAGATTTTTACACATGCAGACAAGGCTGATTCCCTTTTTCATCAGCTTAAAAGGAATGTATGGAAAATATTAATGTCATTAATTCCAAACACTACTCAAAAGATATAACCTCTTGCAAAAGAAAGTTTTTGAATATGGAATTCATAAAGAATAAATTTTTAACACATACTGCATTGTGGACTCAAAATTAGCAGTAATCCACAACCCTAAAGCAGGAAAATTAAATTTCCTGACAGATCAGTAGTTTTCATAATTTCAATGCTCCAATGGCTAGAAAAATTTAAGTTGCCACCAGTCAGTGTTGTTTACCCTATCAAAAGTAATTTTCAAAAAATCAGAATGATTGGATGCTGTTCAACTGCATTTGAAACTAACTGTTAACTTCTTTGTAATTCAACTCCCCCCATAAACTTTAGTGTATTATGGAACAGACAATAAGCATATAATAAAATTATATCTGTGGCAAAAAAAGGTTTGAAAATTCCAATGAAAGTACAATATTGCATCTTACTTAGATTTCACCAGAAAACACAAGCTTCTTACAGTCATTCTCTATCAATTAGCCTAGCCGACTTGCTGATGCAATACTAATCTGCCTACCAATTTCAAAGCTAGTGAAAGAAACACTGACTTCTTACCAGACCACATGTTCCCCAATCAAGTTCATTTTCAGCAGGTACAACCAGTGTATTTTATTTGTTATTTCAAGCCCATTTACAAGTTAGGAATCAGACCCTGCCTTGCTTAGTTGTTTTGGTGATGAATACTGATACCACTCAACCACATTATTTCTAAAACCAATATTGGAGTCAAGTTAGACAGTGTTGCACCTAGATCAGTGTGGGCCTGCAGATTACCCTGGGTTTTTTCTCTATGTCCCCAAAATTCTAATCTACTGCACCCCTTGGGCCAGCACTTGTGTCTAATAAGTTCTGGGGAAAATTCTCAAAATCCCCTTGGATTACATGCATTTCAAAAGCACATGAAAATAATAAAATTTGGACATAGTGAATTCCATGTCCTAAATCACTTTTCGATGTTCACACTAGCATGGATGAATAAAAAATGTATAGGAGTGGCCTGTTTATGATGTTATCCTTCTTTAGGAAATATCGTAATCAGCTGATGTCATTACTACTAAGAAGGATTGTGATAAGTGATCAGAACTGGTACCCTACCATTATTTGCTGAATAAAATTTGTCTGCATATCAGCAAAGGCAAACATGCAATCTGTTGGTAAATACTAGCTTGGAGGGATTTGTGCAAGTCATTAATACTTTCCAGTTACTTAGCTCATTTTTAGGGCAGATTCACAACTAGCTCTATCTTCAGAACTACAACTGGATTTCTGATCTGATTGCTAGCTGGTAACATCTTTCCTTGATTTGCTTCTTATAACATTAAAGAAGTGAGGATGTTTCATCTGTTTAGTTGATTTTGCCATCATTATTACAGTTGACTGAATGACCACCTTGCTCTGTGGCTGCTTACATTATTGCTATAGAGCTTTTTCATAAATAAATGTGCCACTTGAATACAGTACTGATGTAGAAGATACATCTTTAAAAAAATTCACACAGGAACCTAACATGATTCAACCCAACACTGCATGAAAAGTGACACCTGTCATACCATATGCAGGCAAACAAAATGAAAACTTGTTTCTATTTAAAATGTTTATATGATCAAACTGACACAATGCTAAAGAAGTGACACAGTGTGAGAACATTTGTATATGAGAGAGATGTTTACCTTCTTCATGTTGGCACTCCATTTTGGATCCTCCTTAAATTGTGGTAATCTGGAGAAAAGGAGCTGAACCATATCCATCAAAGTGTGTTCAGCAGATTTCCGCAGTAGCTCTAAAAAATAATAATTTAAAAGGTATTAAATATACATTTCCAGATGAGATTTTCACAATAAATGACAATGTATATTTTCTACTTTGAATTAATCAGCAACAAATTTCCTCCCAAATCAAAACCTGACTGACTTAAATTTTTTATCTTTCAACAGATAGATTTCTAATTGTGCTCCATGCAAATAGATATGCCACTAAAAGACAGATGCATTCTAAAGAATAGACAATCTCAAATACAGCAAAATGATATCTGCCAATATTGAAAATGATATAGCAAAAAGTATTTGATTTACAATCTAAATTGTGGCAAATGTTCTACCAACTCCAAGGCCATGACATTCTATTCTATGACCTTAGCCATAACCTGGAAAATACAAATTTTCTTGTAAAATGTTTTTATTTCAATAATACTTGCTTAGTCATAATACCTTTGGAGTATTACCACTACCCATCAAATCCAGTTCCCCATGCTACACCTATTAGCTATGGGAGTTAAATGTTGTCTGGCCACATGTGGTAGTTTGAGTGATCTTCTCTTGGTATAAGTATTACCAGCAATTACTACTACAGCAGAGTGGAGGCTCTCCTTGTAGCACGTAACTATGGGGAGGCTGGATGAGTGCATCCATATTATGATTGGATAATTATTACAAAGAAACATATTTTACTAGAAAAATTAGTTTCTTCTTCAAATACATTAACTGATTGCAATATCTTAGAGGAATAGGTAAGAAGTGGAGGGAGTTCCATCCCCTTATCCTAGAGAGAATATCTCGAGTCCCCGAAGGCATGTAGGGCAGCTTTAAGATTGAGAACAGCTAGGCCATATACTCTGTAAGCCAAGACATGACTTTTGGAACAGGAAAAAATTTCCATCCTGTAAATTCAACTGAAAAGTTATCATGCAACAACCTTAAGATGCTGCTGAATAACCCACGAAGGCAACATGCTGCGCAGTGTGCAATATACTCCACCTGGCCTAAATGAGCCTTCTTGGATGAGATATCCCTAAAGAAAAAGCTAGAGGAAGTTGTCTCTGACCTCCCTCTCATAGCTTGTATAATGTCATTTTGGAAACAGTTTCTCTTGAATTCAACAACTGTAGCGACTGCCCTAACTTCACGAGTCAAAATGTGTAACAAGTTCATATCATTTTGGGTCAATTCTCTATATGCAGAACAGATAACCTATCCTATCTAGGACAATACAGCCTGCACTGAGATGTCGTTGTTGTTGTTGTTGTAGGGTTTAACGCCATTTTTCAGAAAAAGATAGGCTATACATGGCGGCCAGTATTAATGGTGGAGGAAGAACCCGGGAAAACCCCCAGAAAGAACCACTGACCCACGAGAAGCTACCGGCAACCTTTCTCACATATCCACACTGACCGAGCCCGAGACTCAAACCCACGCAGACAGAGGTGAGATGGCAGTGATCCGTGACGGAAAGCACTTTAGACCACTCGGCCCCTCTGGGCCCCTCACTGAGATGTCAGCCTTTTCCTCACTCATAGGTAAGAATATATAAGATCACCCTCACCACACTGGGTCATTTCTTTTCATGTACAACTTCAGAGCTCTCACCTGGTCCTGTAGAAGCCTTGAGATGAAATCAAAATCTGCCCAAAGATCTGAGAGAATTTTCTTTCCCATGATGCAGTGTGTCTGAGAATGTGGAATAGTAAGAAGTTTTATTGTGATAAGAGCTGTTTTTACTCAAAAAGCCAAAGGAGAAGTTACCTATTTGAGGTGGTTGTTGTTGTTATAGGGTTTAACACCATTTTTCAGCACAAGATAGGCTATACATAGCAGCCAGTATAACTGTTGAAGAGCCCTGGAAAACCCCGGAAAGAACCACTGACCCACGAGAACCTACTGGCAGGCTTTCTCATGTACCCACATTAGCATGAGACTTGAACAAACACAGAGGTGAGATGGCAGTGATCCGGAACGGTGAGTGCTTTAAACCACGCGGCCACTTGGCCCCCCCCCATCTGTGGTAATGATGCCTTAAGCAGAGAAAAGTATTTTGCTCACATAATTGTGAGAATTCTCTACTTCTGCTTGTAAGCTTTTAAAGTGGAGGGTCTTCTTGCTTGAGCTATTCTCTCCAAGACTTGTTCTGCTAATTATTAGATGTTGAGAGTTTGTATAATATGATCCTGACATGAAGGTTCAACAGCTCTGGATTTAAGTGAAATGCCTGTCATGGTTTCTTGAGTAGATGAAGAAAGGTCTACTGCCATGTTGGCCTATTCTGCGCGTCAGGTAATTCTGTGCAAGGATACGTCATTTCTGTAAACATTTGATCACGTGCTATTTTGGGTCAAAAATCCATTTTGTATCCAGAAAGAACAATCATATAATAATTAAGAAATGTGATATTCATAAAATGTACAAATATATCCCACATTTAGACTCGAAATGCACATAAAAAAATGTGATTTCTAAATGGCAACGTGAAGACTCACTCCATGACCTTCTTTAACGTGTAACCCAGAAAATTTGATTATCCAGATAAATTCTGTCACCAAGTTTCAGGATTCTAAATAGGATAATATGTACTACAAAAAAGCTATGTGGTTATGTGCTTAATGCAAAAACTAACCAAAGGCAACAAAATGTGCTATGCAGGTCACAGTGACCACCTT
This sequence comes from Sinohyriopsis cumingii, assembly GCA_028554795.2. Classification (NCBI taxonomy): domain Eukaryota; kingdom Metazoa; phylum Mollusca; class Bivalvia; order Unionida; family Unionidae; genus Sinohyriopsis; species Sinohyriopsis cumingii. The sequence continues at coordinate 98,959,605 of CM068826.1, forward strand.
TCTGTAAGATGTGGTAAAAAGATCATACAATCATCTAGTTTTTGATGAAGTCTGAGAAATAAACTTAAAACAAAAAGTGACCAATATTAGCATAGCAAGACATATGGGACACAAAGATGTGAACATAGTTAGCCCCTTTCCCATGTGGTAGATACTGTGAAACCAATTCCAAACTTTTGTCTAAGACCTAGGAACTTAAATGACAGACTGGTTGAAATGGATTGAGACTATTTTTGGGGATATGTTTTCATGTGTAAAAATGTGTATATTGCTGGCAGTACAATAGCTCTCTTCCACTTCAAAGAGGCGAGCTAATGATGACATTTTGGAGATACTTGTCTTGTTTGGTTTGGATTGGATCACAGTAGTGGCAACTAGATACTTAACTGAACTGAACTGAAAAATCTGATGAAGATCAACTGAAGATGCTAACAAAGGTATAGCTCAACGCACCACTTTATACTCAAACTGGACACTACTTAAAATCACTGAATCTGGTGTCATACCTTGACACTACCACTTACCGCTGAGCCTCATTTCAAAGCAGATCCTGAAACAAGACTGCATAATCTCACAGACTGACTCGTTGGTAAGAAGGACACCAGCTGGAGACAGAAGTAAAGTCCTCAACACCTGAAGAATTAAAACAGATACTGGGATACATTATTTAAACTGTGCATGTATATCAGTTATTCTATCACTGTCTCTTCTAGCATTCAAGTCCTTTCTTTTAAAATTCATTATAAAATGACCTATTTGCTAGCAAGAAACTACTTCCAACACTAATCTGCTGAAACTTTATCCACAACTTGATCTACAATGTGGCACAACAGTAGTCCCATGCAAAAATTCATAACTGCTGGATTCATCAACACTGTCTTCTTTAAAATAAAGTGTGGCCGTGTCTACAGTCTACTGTCAGATGATAGTGCTGTTGAAAAGAGGCTGTGAAAAGCATTTCAGACCTTAATTTCTCACAAATATTACTTTTTATATATGCTCATGCGCTAATGTGATATTCAAATGGCAGATTTGACATAAAATATGTGTTAGTTAATTATTAATTTCCTGTCATTTCCAAAACCATTATATTCCAAACAGATAAAAATGGGACATTACTCAACTACATAAAAAAGATTACAATATATTTTTTTATCATTGCAAGTACATAAAAATAGGGCTCTGTTGTACAAACTTGTGTATTCTGATTTCTAACCTGTAAAAATTGTCTTGCTGGTTGGAAAAATGTTAAACAATTTAATTTTTATCAACAACTGTCACATGTGATGTGTCTGTCTGACTGGTTACATGATGATTAATGACTTGCCCTGTCATAATACTTTCAGTAAATTAAATGGTAAGATGTTAATTGTTGAGTCCTTTTATATTGAGTCTGAATAAAGGAAACTTAAATATTTTTATATATTCAACATTTGACAAATTTACGAATTTATAGACAAACTGTTATGTTGCAAAAATTATGGAATTGATCAGAAGTTGTTAACAGTTGATTAGGATGCTTGCTAAGGATTCTGTAACGATGTTACATGAACCAGTAAGTCACATGATATGTGACAAAATAAGAGAATTCTTTAAATGGGTAGCATATATACTTAACACAAATTACAGAGGCTGTGCTACCAGGTGCAGTGGGACACTGCTGCCAGAAAAATGTAAAATTTCACCTTCTGTTAAAGTGAAAATGGCTATGCCCTGCTATTTTTAGACATATAATGACAGTAGTTTATGACGTTTGAGATGTTCCCCTGCTGTGGCCAGGAATTTAAGACAGTGTTGTAGCTGAAGGCAAAAAGTGGTGTTGAAACCAATTACACAAACTTTTGCAAGTTCACATGCATGTTTTAATAGCTAACTGACCATTATAACCCCTTCCCATGCAATATCACTGATTGATTCCTAGGACTATTGTCTATTTGGTGATGAAAATGTACCAACTTTTGTTTCAAAATTTAAACATTGGTATGTAAATAGTAACTTTTTTAAGAATATAATTGGTGAAGAGCACTTTCTATTTAATATTTGTTAAATAAAGATTTTAACTGCAGCTATGTTTGCTATATTTTCTTTATAAAATCAGTTTGAAACCATAAGTGAACCTGTAATGGCACATATTGCTGATTCTATGAAATACAACATCATTAGATTGTCTGCTTTCATAAATAATTGGGCAAAAAAGATTAAGGAAAGTATATAATTCAATGAAAATAAAGTCTAAATATTATGTGATTGCAGATTTAGCCTAAATATAAATCATGTAAATCAGAAACTTATAGAAAAATGCTATATTGTTGAATTCTAAAAACCGCTGTTAAGTTTGTTTTCTGGCACCATTCATGTTGTGAAAATATGAAAAAGACAGTGAAACAGATACGATTTCACCAATGCATGTCATTACTACCAGTATGTAAGCTAAAAATAAAACCATAAATCTGAAATCCTATTAATGGATTGTTGTAAGGAAGCTAGAAAGTGAATGGTTATATTAAGAAATCGTTCTTTCTAAAAACAGATACACTCACTCTAGTTCAGTCATATAATGACTAATGCATCAGCGTGTTGTCTGTGAGTAGTTACAATAATATTTTATCAGCAACTGCACAATAAAATTATTACAAATAGTATGGTATGCAGTCTCTTGTGCATTTGCTTCTACGTATGTTACAGAGGTTGACTCAAAGTAGTTTAGAAATCTTGCTGACTGCAATTCTACACAAAACTTCCAGAAAATAAAATAACTTCAGAATCTTGATAGCAACAGATAAACAATAAGGACCAAAATGTTTCCTTTGACAAAATGTGACTAGTTCAGTAGTCACCCTAAGCAAGTTGGTATGCCACAGAGCATACATAAAAACCAAGAGGTGCATAAAGAATCAATATTATATGTTGCAAATGAAAATAATGCAAAATCAATATATATCAATATTTTAAAGTATATGTACATGAAATTCAACCATTATGGTGGAATTGAAAATAGTCTGGATCAACTGGCAGGCATTATTCTTTTAATTCTGCCTGATGTAGCAAGAATGCCTATGAAGCAGGTTTGCTGTAAAGGTGAGTCAAAGAGGTTCTATACATAGGCTCCAAAGAGGTTTTATTCAGTGACTTAAGAAAAATATTGAAGATTCCATTCCAGACACAAAATCAAAGCTGTCTGCCAAGACTAATCATAGTTCATATGAGAAAATTGGAGATGACTTTGTTTTGACCTATAGCCTCCATTCCATGATTACAAAATGTTTTTCTGATCATGGAATAGTAGCCTTTGATCGTAATTGTGATTAGTTTCTTCTCTTTGAAGAGCAATAGAAGAAAGTTAGCTATTTGTAGTACCAATGTGTTTCTGTATGAAACACTGGGAGAAAACTCTCTACATACTTTCATATGCTTTCAAAGTATTGGACCATCTTGCCCAGATGAATCTGTCCACCATTTGTTCTGAGCACTATTTTCAGTCAGAGACCACTTGATGTAAACCAAGCATATAGGTTAAACAATTCCAGATTTGGATGGAACACCTGCATTAGTATTTGGCTGAGCTGGTAAGGAAAAGTCCATGATTTTTTCCACTTTAGGGGAGCAATCAGAACCAGACAGTTTACAGACAGTGTAAGTTGCCCATACATTTAGATCCGAGATTGGAGCGGCCAAGGTCATTGTTGTTGTAGGGTTTAACACCATTTTTCAGCACACGATAGGCTATACATGACGGCCAGTATTAATGGTGGAGGAAGAACCCGAGTAAACCCCCGGAAAGAACCACCGACCCACGAGAAGCTACTGGCAAGCTTTCTCACATACCCACATTGGCTGAATCCTAGACTCGAACCACCACAGACAGAGGTGAGATGGCAGTGATCCGTAACGAAGAGCGCTTTAGACCACTCGGCCACTCGGGGCCCCCGCCAAGGTCATTAGCCGATCACAATTTCTTGAAACTGAACCTACATGGGAACACTTGCTGTGAACCAGGTGGTGTCCTCCCATTTGTTAAGATGGGGCCTTATGTATCCAGAAACTAGCAACTCTTCGTCTAGCAGGCAGAGCTCCATTCTCTGGGACATGAGAATCATCTGCAGTAGTCTTGTAAATAGGTGGTCCATGGTGATTAGATCTACTACCACAATGAGACCCAATATGAAATTAAATTTCTGGGCTGAGATGTGATTCTGAGAGAACTGTACACAACATCAAAATGATTCTTAGGAGGCAAACCCAGTTCACATACATTTTGAAATCCATGCCCATGTAGGTCAATACCAGGATGATTTTCATGACCCACAAGTACTTAGGGCAAAGTCTTTCCATTTCCATGGTGACATGTTTTAGTCTATACCACATCTGGATGTCTGAAAAGGGTGTAATGAGGACTGCATCATTTTCTGTTATACTGAATACAATGAAGACAGAAACTGAGATGGAAATGATACATATCTCCAGGTATTTTGTCATCAGTGACCCTTGGGAACTCATCTGAGAAAAGGCTGATTGGACCATTTCCCATTTGTCAAATCCTTCATGTTTCACTTGTCTCTCCACTTAAATGAGGCTTGATAGCTCTGTCAGCCTGTTTCTGATTTCATCTACATGACCATAGATGATCAGGTTGCATGTCAGTGGCTGTAATCTATGTGTGGTCTTATGATGTGCTCCTTAGGGAAGATGGATGCTGAAAAAGCCATCTCATTTCACAAGCTGTAAATGATTATATGGATTAGCAAGAATGTGTTGTTCTGCTCAGATAAAAACATATGCCATCTGTGAGAATGACTCCCATGCATGACCAGTGGGATGATCAATCAAAGATTTTAGGCTTTGTTCAAAAAATTAAATATAGCCATTGTTACCAGCCTGAGTATGGGTTTCAATCCAGTTGTTAAATTTGAGGAAGCACTTTCAGTCCATATGAACACAGTAGTGTTTTAACATCCCCAGACCCACAAAATCTGCTGATGACTGGGACCTCAGTGTGAAAAACATACAAGTCTAGTAAAAGTCCTTGTTAAAATTTTACGGTACTCATTGCTGCAAAACAAAAGGTCTATTGAAGTTCCTTATTTAACAGTGTAATAAACTGGCAACAAAACCAGTCTCTGGTAGCTGTTGGAATGTTTTTCTTGGCCAATAGATCAACAGATGCAGGAGTTTCATGCTTCTCAGTGATGGAGATATTGGACAAGGAGGGCAAATCTCAGAATATTTGGGTAACAGAAGCAAAAATATTTGTTTTATTGATACATGGAAGCCTGAGCATTCTCTGTATCTCATCCGATCATGCAGGAAAGATGGCATGTGTAAGTGTGAGTCCTCAAAGACGATGCAAAGGAACTGAAATGACACCTACTGCAGCACATGTGATAAAGCTGGCAAAGCTAGCTGTGACAGAAGGTAACTAAGACTGGGAATTCTGCCAAGATATGACATCTCCAGAACTTCACTGGGCAAATCAATGGTCTCCTTGTGGTACTGAAGATCCAGGAAGACTGGAACATTGCCTTATATGGTACCTGCTCATTGCAGATCCAAGGCTGGAGCACTGCCTTATATGGTACCTGCTCATTGCAGATCCAAGTCTGGAGCACTGCCTTATATGGTACCTGCTCATTGCAGATCCAAGGCTGGAGCATTGCCTTATATGGTACCTGCTCATTGCAGATCCAAGGCTGGTGCAGATGTCTGTCCAAAATCAGCCAGCAATACATGGTTAAGTCAGAGCC